>RPFO01002029.1:0-44668 GCA_009746045.1 Mesostigma viride
AAGGATCTGGAATGATGGGGGGAAATGATGACATGCTACTTGGCTGTGCATGTAGCACGGGATTGCTTGGACGCCACGTGAATTAAGAAAGCATGGCATCAACCAACGTTGTTGTCTTAATCTATAAAATGAATATAGTTAACGTAAAGGATTTACGTTAGATGGATAGAGATTGTTACGCTCTTTCCAACGGCACCTTGAACGCCTCATTTGGTTAAGGAACGTAAAAGTTATGACGTTTCCTAGGCTGTGCCGACAGTACCCGGCGCGCCACTGTGGGCGCGTACGGACACAGGATGTACAAGTGTCACTTTGATAGTCCGCAGGACGTTGACAGGACTTGTACAGGACTTGATGGTCAATTGATAGGTAGGCGCACTGTAGTGCGCCAGGACCTATGAGACAGTTGATGCTGACTAGTGTACGGATAGGTCCACAGGACTAGCCGTATGGACAATTGATAGATCTGCGCGCCAAAGGCGTGCCAGAGTCTGTGTAATCAATTGATTGACAGTTCAGCTGTGACAGTGCAGCTGAATACTTGGACGCGTCCCTAGCAAGCTATATGTGTGACTTGGTCGCACCGGGACGCTAGCTCTTGCGTGCACGCTCTCTTGGCATAACGACCCTGTCGTCTGTGCTACGTGCAGTCTCGGACTTGACGTGACTTACGTCTGTGTTTGCTCATTATAATAAAGGCAACTTTCCTGCAAGAGCCATGGATTCCCTCGGTGGTAAACTCTCATTCAACTCGTATTACAATCTTCGTACCAAGAAAAATGCCGGACTCGATGGAGTTCCGCATTCCGAGGGATTCTGAAATTTTGGGCAGTCCAGCGGACATCGCCGAATCTCCGGCTGGTCCTTCGACGACTCCTGTTCGTGAAGATCGTCCGGTTCTTAATCCGGCGTGGCAGCGTGTTGTTGACCAGGCGGTAGCGTCCAGTGCGGAGCTACGCGCTCAGCAGCAGGCACTGCTGCAAAACCTACGACTGCCGCCCCCGCCTCCGCAACCTTCGATTGTTTCGGGGTTTCGCGATTACCTTGATTCCATTCGAGCTTTGCTCGCGGACTTCGAGGTCCATACCCGGGCGGGGTTGCAAGCGCCCAGCGCGGTTGCCGAGGTCTCTGAGGAGATCGACAACGCGGTTTCATCGCTTACAGGTTACCAGCGCAATCTCGCTAACTGGCTGTCGGTTCGTTCGGGCGTCATTCCGACGATTACGACCAACCTGTTTCAAGACCTTGCGATTCTGCAGTTGCTGTCGCGAGGCTTCCGGACGCGTGAGCGGCAATTGCTGCTCAATCTTGTCGCGTTCTTGTCTGCATTGCGAGAGTGGGCGCCGGACGGGTGGGATTTTCTAACGATTCTTACCAACCCGCTCCGCATCGTCACCCGCCGCCGTCGTCGCCGCATTGATCCGGTGACGGGACGTCGGTTGGACCCCATCGTCATCGAAACTCCGGTGACGATTGAGGTTGGGCAAGGCCAGGAGGCGCCTGCGCCTGTCGCCAACGATCCAATTTACGACTACGACTACTGCGATTTTCGTGGTCTCGACTGAATTCGGCATGGTGGCGCGGTCGGCACCGGGGCAGGCGGCTTTTTGACAGATTGTACATATCTACCTGTCTTTTTGTTTTCCAGCTGCTTAGCTCAGGGCCATACACAGCTAGTGTAGTTTACCATGGCTGAGGGACGCCGTAGCAAGGGCCTAGCCAGTGGGAATAATAATGGGGGTGCTGGTAGCGGGACCGCTCACGTAGATGACGTGGGGTTACCGGCGAGATTACCAATGTGCCTATTAATAATAATACACATGCTGTCTCTGGATATGATCTCACCACACAGGGTCTCCTTATTGTTAATCAGCTGCAACCTGTCACTTCAGACTCAAAGCCAAAGCAGGCAGAGGAGTTTGTGGAAGGACTAGAGGGGTTTCCAAGCTTGTACGGAGGTACAAACTATTATCAGATCTGGATAGGCAGCCAGACTTTTGGCAAGTGCACAGATCAGATTAAAGACCTCACTAGAGAGTGCAAGAAGGCCAACAAGGCCTGGGCAATCTACGTGGCAGAGCTGAAGGAGCTGCTAGAGGATCAACGGAAGAAAGTGGGGATCCATTGGCAGGATAAATACCAAGGGTGGGAGGTTAAGGGAGACCTTATCCAGAACTTCCTCAATTATTGTAAAATGGTTGAGGAGGGCAGGGCTCACGGCTTCAATGTCGCTGACAGCATAGCCCTGACAAACTGGCTCAAGGTTTCTGGGCTGGACAAGGCAACACGTGGCTCTTTAAAGGTCATGTGTGCCCCACACTCTACCCTCAAGGCCTACAAGGTCATAATCAAACAAGCACTCGAGGCAGAGGAGCTGTTTGAGGGTGGAATGCCAGCTGTGAAGGCTACCCACGCAGGTGGGCGTGCCCAGGGGGGCTCCAAGACGTCTGAGGCTGACAGAAGCCAAGGAGGACGTGGGGGCAACCACAACAAGCGGAAGGCCAACCATTCACCCGACCCTGACGGGCAATCACATGCCAAGTCGGTGTTCAGGAGGGTGGGTGGTAAGCCCAGGCAGGGTAACGCGCCTGACAACGGGGGAGGAGGCCAGGGCAAGTCAAAGATCCAGTGCTACCTGTGCAAGGGGTGGGGGCACATCAAGAAGGAGTGTCCCAGCTTCAAGAAGACCCATGGCCAGGGCAGCAACAAGAAAAACAACAACAAGTCCCAGGCAGGCCAGCCTTCAAAGGGCAGTCAGCAAGAAGACAACAAGGAGCAGTGACTGTCTGAGGCAACCCCTACACACCTTAATTCACCACTAGGAGTTAATTTGAAGCCCCCGTAACCTGTCCGGTAACTTCGACGCCCCCGTAACCTGCCCGGTAACTTCGACGGGCCAGGTTACGGGTCCGTATTCGTTGGCGGTTTGGGTTACCGGACCGGTTACGGTACCATTCGGAATATTGGCCCCGAGATTCGGTACGGCCCAGTAACTGGGCCGGTCATGTTTACGGGGGCGTGAACGGCTTCGGTTCAGGTTACGTTGGGGTATACGGGACGGGTCAGGTAGTGGTTACGGCGCCATAGCTGCCCCAATATTAGGCACTGGGGTGGTTACGGAGCCGTTATCGTTAACTGGATCGTAAACCGCGACATAGCTGGCAGCTCAGCTTGTTCGTTATAATATTCCCGAAAACGTTAGTGTTTTCGTTTTTTGAGTTTCGCTTTTAATTGTCCGGCATTGACGTGAATAAATATGGGGGTGCGAAATCCGTCTGTTTCTTGCTTCATGCAATGCATATCTTTGTCGTCAGATAATCAGCTCTTTAGGCTATGCCCGACCTTCCTATACTGCCAGCCTGCGGCAATGAGCCAGCAGAAGATATGGCGTGCCCAAGATTCCGCGCGAAGGCCGCTAATGGTCTTCCGGATGTGCAGTAAGTGCGGTAAAAGCTGCGAAAATTGCTTATAATGCCTGTAGGAAGCTCTTTGCGACAGTGTTTCCAAGCGAGTTCATTGTTCTTTTGACGCCAGATACAAAAGGCAAAGGGGGGCATCGTTTTTATTAGTCGGCAGTGCGGTTTCGAGAAGTGATGAGTCGGGCAGACGACCTCGCCACGACACCCTCGGCCCAAGCTTCGCATATCCCGGCAGCCATAAAGAAGCGCAGATTAAGCCAGGTGAGCGAGCCAGAGGGCCCAGAATCGTTGCTAACGCAAGGCAGCTTCTAAAAGGGTAGAAAGCTGGGTTGTTAAGACTTTCTCAAGAGCATGGTGCAGTGGTTATTGCCACCTTGTCCAGAGATTTGCCCTTGTCTTTCTGATTTAAAGACTGTTTTAAAGAGGGATGGGAGAACGTTTCCAACGTTGTAGCTTATTCATAACTGTGAAGAAAGAGCCTTTTCAGTTGCTGACAATGAGATGGAAGCTGTCTCATGCAAATTAACCAGGCAATGCAAGTGATGCAAGGTGAGGCCATGCATGGCTGATATTGCCTTCATGCGTGAGTTGAGCAGGAGACTGGCTGGGTGTGTGGCTGGCTAGGTGAGCGGGGCGTGTATGGGGTGTTGCAATGGTGAGGGCATGCGAGGCGGGCACATGCCTGGCTGGTTTGGGTGTTGGGTAGTTAGGTGGTTCGGTGATTGTGTTGTTGAGTGGTTAGGTGGTTAGGTGGTTGTATAGCTGGGTGATTGGTTGTTTGGTTGTTTGATTGCCCAGAGAGCCTTGGGTGGGAGGCTTGGGCTATAGATGCTTCAAGGGATGCCTAGGCGTGGGTGGGTTCAATGGCAGGTGGGTGGCTGATAGGTGGATGCTTTGGTAAATGGCTGGCTGCGTAGGTGGGAGCACAGGCAGTTGGAGAGGGTGGGTGGCTGGCTGGCTGGTCATGGTGGGTGGATGAGTGCAAGGGCGGTCGGTTATTGGCAGATGCCCAGGTGGCTGGGTGATGATAGGCTTTGGGGACTTTGAAGTGGGTGGGTTGTTGGATGCATGAGTGAAACAACTGCACGTTTTTGAGGGTGGTGTGTTGGTGGTTGGTTGGTTAGGGATGTATGTGTGTGTGTGGGTTGGTGGGTGGGCCATTGGTGGCTGGTGGCTGGTGGATGTGTAGATGACTAGATGTGGGTGGGTGGGCGAAGGGACGGGTAGATGGACGGGTGGGCGCACAGATATGGATGCGTGGATGGGTTTATGGTTGGGACCGACTCACCTATCACGGGTGAAGGGCTGTGCAGGTTTGGGGTGAGGTAGGTGCCGGGGTGCTGGCTGAGAAAATGCATGTGTGGGTGGGTCAGTGGGTGGGTCAGTGGGTATAAGGGTGTGGGGGCAGTGAATGGTTGAGTGGGTAGGTGCGTGGGTGGGTCAACTGTGGGTGGCCGGACGGGTGCATATGGGGCCAGCTGGCTGGGTGTTTAGGTGGTTGGGTGGTTGGGTGGTTGGCTCATTGGATGGGGGAATGCCTGCTTATTACCTAGTTGGTGTGTGGGTTGCGCAGGTGCCTTGGTGGGTGGGTGGATGTCCAAGTGGGTTGGTAGGTGGTTGGGTGCCTAGGTGCACGCATGGTTGTATAAGTTGGGTAAGCACGTGCGCGGCTGGCTTGGTGGGTGGGTCACTGGGTGGGAGGACAGGTGGCTGTCTGGGTGCACGGGCGCGCGAGTGTGTGAGCAGTTGTGTGGGTGGGTGGCCAGGTGGCTGCATGGGTGGGCGACTGCATGGGTGGCTTGGTGCGCACAAAGTGCAAGAGATGGAGACATGGGATATGCCAATGCCATATCATGTGAGCATACGTGGATGCCAGGTGACATGTGCCAGCGTTGGGGTCACTGCACCTTGATATGCTCGCTCGGCATATTCTCGACATGTATTACTGTACACGCAGTGTATATCATGCATGGTGCGTGTTGGTAGCATTCAAATGGCTGTGTTAGTGATGTGGCATGTATTATTCACCTTTCCTTCCCATTTTGCAATGTGCCAAGTAGTTTAGAGGCACGGTGTCATGGGGTATACATATGGACATGCACTGCACATCACAGCTTTGTGGCATACTGGCAATGCCTACCTTACATGATGGATTCTGCTAGCAATGGTCACCACTCAGGCATTCACATGCACCAAGGTTTTGCACACTGTTTGTACTAGTCATTCTTGAGTTGCCTGCAAAGATTTAAATGATGCGCCCCAGCTTGGAGAATGTTTTGGTGGGTAATGTTGTTAAAATTGTGGGTAAAAAAGCAAAAAATGGTGACAATTGCTGGCAAATGTCACCATTTTGGGCTCTGCATGATCTGAATTTCTGCTCATGACTTGTTGAGACCTTGCTTCAGGTGCTGGCATGATGGCAATAAGTTTTGGTGGCATTCTGACATTATTTGGGTTAAATATTGATTTTAAATGGCCATTAATGACAAATGCTAGCAAAATTTTGCTAGCATTTGTCACCAACTAGGGCTCCAAATGGCGTAGAACTTTGTACAAGGTCAGAACAACTATTATTCATCACCACTGCAAAGTTACAGCATAATCTGAGATCAACTATTGTTTCTATGCAAGTGCAAGTGGTTTAGGTGGCCAGTTTTGGCCTTGGATCTGGAGTTAACTTAAGCAGGGAGTACCATGTAAACTTAACATTTTGACTCAACTACTCCACCACTAGCCAGACACATCCCGGGGAGTGGTGGGATCCAATCCTAGGTCAATCGGACAATAAACTTGCCATGGGCCATAATTTATGTAAAAAAAAGGCCATTTCAAGGTGTTGTGTCCATTGGCCATGTTTGTTGCCCATGTCAGTTAGCGCAGTTTAGGATGTGTTGTTTTGTTGTTTAGCTGGGTTGGCATAGGCCTTACACTCTAACCCAGGGGAAACAGAGAAAATGCTTGTTAGGCATGTGAATGCTACCATCAGTGTTCACATAGTTGCCATGCACCAAGTGCATTGTCGTGTCTGCCTCATCATCTGCCGGTTCACCATGCGTTGATTTCTGACTTTCCCTTGTTCTAATGATGTGACAATACTTCAATGTGCTGAGCCAACCATGCTTGATGTAATTTACTGCATGCAAGCTGCCATAATACCATGATCCTGTTGGATGATCCTACTTGGTTCCTTGTCCTCCATTGGCCATGTTTGTTGCCCATGTCAGTTAGGGCAGTTTAGGATGTGTTGTTTTGTTGTTTACCTTGGTTGGCATAGGCCTTACACTCTAACCCAGGGGAAACAAAGAAAATGCTTGTTAGGCATGTGAGTGCTACCATCAGTGTTCACATGGTTGCCATGCACCCAGTGCATTGTCGTGTCTGCCTCAGCATCTGCCGGTTCACCATGCGTTGCTTTATGCCTTGTTCCCCCGCTCCGCATTCGTTGGCATTCCGTTTTGGCGTTGCCGTTGAATACAGGTGAGGGAATGCAAAGAACCGCTTGACTTCTCTGCAGCATCAGCAAAGTATGATGTACATGGCAACCCATGGAAGCGTGCGGCGGGGGCAAAATATATGCTACAGGAATTGAGAAAATGGCATCAACAAAATCGCACGCTGTGGAAGAGCGTTAAAGTGGTAAAACAACGCCACAATGGAGGTGTGACCAGTCGGCTTCAGGGAAGAGTAGCGGTGAGTCACTCTCTTATTTTAGTTGGCGGCAATTCATTGCTGTGATGCAGGCTGCCATGCCAGCAGTCTTCCCTAATGTGTATGGTAGGAGTACAAGACTAAGGCAGTTATGTTGCTGGCCTCTGCACTGACCCTCCCGCTACATTGTTGGTAATGTTGCTGCTTGGTTGGCTTTCCTTTGACGTGCATATCGTCCAATTCTGTGATGCAGATTGAACGCCTAAGCAGCCACATCTATATCTGGAGCAAGGCATGAACGGCAGCAGAAAAGAGAGAGGAAGAGAGGGAAAGAGAGGCTGCGGAGAAGCGCGAGGAACAGCTAAGATGCAAGAGGCAACGGGTGGAGGAACATGGCAACGAAGCCAGCGGTAGTGGGAGCTGCGAGCGAGCACGTCAACTGCGGTGGATGCACACGTGGGGGAGGCACATGCGGGGCAAGCATGTGTAGGCCTGCAAATCGTGCCAGGGCCCACCGTGATTGCAATTGCCGAGTTCCTGCTGAAGCGAGCACTGGCCTCCTTTCCGCAGTTGGCAGCCAAGGACGCGACAATCACGCTTGTGGAGAGTTTGTGTAAGGAAGAACCTGGACTCGGCATCGGGCAGTCCAGCGGTGGACCTGCTGAACAACACAGCCTGTGCCCTTGCGAATGCCGCGCTGCAGTTGGTCTCCAACTCCGTCCATCCATGTTGATGGCAAGGTTAGTTGTGCCACATTTTCTTCCTGTTTTGGGTATGACGCATCAATAATTGCCCCTTGTATGTACGGGTGCGGTCGATTGACCTCCCTCCAGCAACATTGCAACATCCGTTACTGACGTCCACTGCGGCGGATGCGTTCCTCCAGCATGTTAGTTGCCTTGTGAGCTGTAATTGTGCAGGGTGTCGTCAGTACATCCGATGAGAAGGATAACAAGGAGCTCAAGTGTCACTGGTGTTGCCTGGTTGATGGCGCGCGTAATATCCATGGGCATCAGCATATGGTCCCAAACACACTCAAACGGCTGGCCGAGTCGCTGGGAGAGGCAGTCCACATGCAGTTGGAGAGGGTGGGTGGGTGGGGTGGCGGGAGGGAGGGAGGGAGGGAGGGAGGGAGGGAGGGAGGGAGGGAGGGAGGGAGGGAGGGAGGGAGGGAGGGAGGGAGGGAGGAGGGAGGAGGGAGGGAGGGGGAGGGAGGGAGGGAGGGAGGGAGGGAGGGAGGGAGGAGGGAGGGAGGGAGGGAGGGAGGGAGGGAGGGAGGGGGAGGAGGGAGGGAGGGAGGGAGGAGGGAGGGGGAGGGAGGGAGGGAGGGAGGAGGAGGGAGGGAGGGAGGGAGGAGGAGGGAGGGAGGGAGGAGGGAGGGAGGGAGGGAGGGAGGGGAGGGAGGGAGGGAGGGAGGGAGGGAGGGAGGGAGGGAGGGAGGGAGGGAGGGAGGGAGGGAGGGAGGGAGGGAGGGAGGAGAGGGAGGGAGGAGGGAGGGAGGGAGGGAGGGGGAGGGGGGGAGGGAGGGAGGGAGGGAGGGAGGGAGGGAGGGAGGGAGGGAGGGAGGGAGGGAGGGAGGGAGGGAGGGAGGGAGGGAGGGAGGGAGGGAGGGAGGGTGGGTGGGTGGTTATGGTGGGTGGATGGGTGCAAGGGTGGTTGCTTATAAGTGAATCGCCAGGTGGCTGGGGGATCGACGGGGTTTGGGAACTCCTAGGTGGGTGCATTGTTGGATGCCTGAGTGAAACTGTTGCATGGGCTGGAGGATTTGCACCGTTGGTTTGTGGCGGGTGGATGTGTAGCTGTGATTAGAAGTGGGTGGGGTGAGCGATGGGGAAGGTAGATGGGTGGGTGGGTGCACGGATATGGGTGGGTGGGTGGTTTTGTAGTTGGGATCGACTCACCTAGCGCGGGTGGAGGGCTGTGCATGTTAGGGGTGAGATGGGTGGGTGACTGGCTGAGAGGATGTGGATGTGTGAGGGTGAGTGGGTGCAGGTCGGTGGGTATAAGGGTATGGGGGGAAAGAGTGGTCGAGTGGGAAGGGGCGTGGGTGGGTCAGGGGTGGGCGGCCTGGTGGGCACACATGGGGCCAGCTGGCTGGGTGGTTAGGTGGCTGCGTGGTTTTAGTAATGGGTGCCTGGATAAAAGGATGGGTGTATGCCTCCTTATTGCCTAGGTGGGTAGATTGCATATGTGGCTAGCTGGGTGGGTGGATGTCCCAGTGGGTGGGTATGTGGCTGGGTGCCTGGGTGCACGAGTGGTTAGATAGGTTGGTTTAGTAGGTGCGTGGCTGGCTGGCTGGGTCACCGGGTGGGTGGACCAGTGGGTGGCTGGGTACTCAGGTGCGCAAGTGTATGAGTACTTGTGTGGGTGGGCCAGGTGGATGCATGGGTGGGTGACTGCATGGGTGACTCGGTACGCACAAAGGGCAACGGATATAGACATGGGGATATGCCAATGCCTTGGGGTGAGCATACGTGGATGCCAGGTGACATGTGCCAGCCTGTCGTAGTTATACTATACCTTGGCGTTTGCTTGGCGTGTCGTTGCCAATAATTTCACACAGGATGTACATGGTACGTGTTGGTAGCAATCACATGGCTGTGTTAGTGAGTGATGTTGCATGTATTGTTCAGCTTTCTTTCCCATTTTGCAATGTGCCAAGGTTCTTAAGTAGTTTAGAAGTATGGTGTCATGGGGTATACATCAAGGAGACAACCAGCGCAGGCCAGAAATCGGGAGAATCCGGACCATGGTAGCTCACATGCATGTGCACTGCACATCACACATTTGTGGCATACTCGCAATGTCTACCTTACATCTTGCATTCTGTTAGGAACAGTCGCCACTCAGGCATTCACATGCACCAGGGTTTCGCTCACTGTTTGTGCTGTAGTCATCGTTAAATAAAAAATCTTTACAAAGCCTGGCAATTGTCATAATGTTGGGCTCCTTATGACATGAGATTTTGCACACGAAGTTTTGCGACCATGCTTCAGATGCTTGCATGATGACGACCAGTTTTGGTTGTAATATGACATGGTGGTGCAGGTGCCCTGGTGCACCTAGAGCAGGGGTAGCTTACATTCCCACCCTTGCATGAAGTAGCCTAGAATGTATTAAAGCCATATGCCCCTTCTCAGGGATATGTGCTACATTTACTCCCAACGGAGTGATGTTGATAACTAATTAATTAATTAATGACATCATATTAATTTTTAAAATCATTATTGATAGCAACACTACCTTGTTAGCATTTGTTACCATTCAGGGCTCCAAATGCCCTGAGGCGTTGTACAAGGTCTGAACAACCGTAATTCATTGTGGCTGTTAAGTTCCAGCTTCGTCGGGCATAATTCGTCAAACTATCTAAGTGCAAACGTTGTTTGGAAGGGACTCATTTTGGCCTTAATTAAGGATCTGGAGCAGGAGCACGTATTCCATGGACTGATGGGGGTGGGTGCATTAGAACTAAGCCGCGAAGACTAGCTGATCTCACTCTAATCTTATATACAAAGTTGTCTCCTTGATAATATACAAAGTTGTCTCTCTACAAAATCCTAACTACTCTACTCAGTCACGCACCCCTTCCTCCTGGCGTGGGGGAGGGGGGCTCTTACATCGCCATGCGTCCAGGCATGATTTGTCTCGCTTCATGTACCATGATTGCCTTTAATTTGACCATTAATTAATTAATTAATTAATTAAGAACATCCATCCTCCCTCCCTCCCTCCCTCCCCTCCCTCCCTCCCTCCCTCCCTCCCTCCCTCCCTCCCTCCCTCCCTCCTCCCTCCCCCCTCCCTCCCTCCCTCCCTCCCTCCCTCCCTCCCTCCTCCCTCCCTCCCTCCCTCCCCCTCCCTCCCTCCCTCCCTCCCTCCCTCCCTCCCTCCCTCCCTCCCTCCCTCCCTCCCTCCCTCCCTCCCTCCCTCCCTCCCTCCCTCCCTCCCTCCCTCCCTCCCTCCCTCCCTCCCTCCCTCCCTCCCTCCCTCCCTCCCTCCCTCCATCCATGATGAAATTTGGTCGGGTAGATTGCAATAGACTCGCCTTTTGATGACGAACACGCCGATCTAATTTTTGGCAGCCATCGCCCAGGGTTTCTTCAGTTATCGCCAGCGGCCTGCCCAGCAGATCTCGCTATTTTTCTGCACATTATGGCGGCACCACGCACGTGATCAGTGTGCCTGCGCCCCCTGCCCTCGTCTAGGTGCTATTAAACGTAGCTATGGAGGTCCCCGCATCGTCTTCAGCTCTTGCCGCCGATTCTATTGATGCCCAGATTGCTGCAAACAAAATCGCCCACGACATTGTCGTCGCCAAGAACGCCGCTAACAAGCGATCCAAGACTTCGGAAGCAACTTCGGAAGCAACTCCGATAGCTGCTGAAACCTCCTTGCCGGACGCCATTTCTTCCTCATTCTACATGCCAGGCCAGCGTTTGAGCCTGGCAGACATCGATACCTTCCTCGCCTACAATGACGCCGCTGTGACAAGCGTGCTGAAGCTCCGCAACGACAACGACGCCCCGATTCGCCACCCTAAGAGCGGCCAGGTTATGGAGGCTGCTTCGGATGAATGGCCTCATTGGGATGAGCGCCAGCGTCGGCTTGCCTGTCTTATTTCGTGCTGCCCTGAACTTGTCGAGCTGCCGGCGACGACCATCGCCAGGCCAGCCCCCGCGACCGATGTTAACGTGCAGCTGCAGGACGTCGCACAGTCTTTTACGACCGTGCAGGGCGACATTAAGGTCCTGACGGTGGCGTCTGCAGCTGCGACGGCACAATTGCTGGAGCTGAAGAAAGCCATGGCAGCCCCCGCCAAAACTACCACGTTTGCCGACGTCACCGGCAAGCAGTTGACCACCATCGTTCAACAGGCGGCCAAGTCTGCAGCTACCGCTGCGGTCACCCAGAATGCAGTGCAGCAACGCCAGCGCAATATGGTAATCAAAGGCTTCCAGACAGGCGCGGCAGCACATGAGACAGCACACTCACTTGCCGAGGAGCTGCGCGGCCCAGCGTTTCTGGGGAAGATGCAGCTCCAGAACCGTGTTGTCATTGAACGAGCCATTCGGCTGCCAGGCCCTCCGGGCCTGGTCGTCGTCACCATGGCCTCCATGCACGACAAACGCCTCGTGCTGGGAGCACGTCGTCTGCTCCAGCCCGGCGACTTCAGCCTCGACGAGGACTACACGCCGGCTCAACTGAAGGCGAGGAGCGCGGTGTGGAACAGCACCATCGTCCAGGGGGAGCGGCGTTGCCACCCTCCATCGCCTGACTACGTATGCATTGAGTCGTCCCCCTCTTCTTCCCCCTCTTTTTCAACCTCCACCGGCGGGCCGCTTCGGCCACTTGCCGCTTTCTCTTGGCCTGTTTTTGCGCGATGTCAACGGGATTTTCCATGGTGGCTGTACTTTCGCTCGTAATTACGGGTGGTGCATTAAGCGCAGGCTTTCGACCTTCCCTTTCAACACCAAACTACTCCATCATCTTGTGTAAGTTAGGGTCTTAGGGGCAGTGCAGCTTGTCTGGACGATCGATCATGCAGACAACCACACGTGACCCTGACCGAAATGACTACCAAAAAAGGACAAATGATTACCGATTTTTACCGATGATTACACATGATTACACATGATTACACGTACATGATTACCAAAAAAGGACAAATGATTACCGATTTTTACCGATGATTACACATGATTACACATGATTACACGTACATGATTACCAAAAAAGGACAAATGATTACCGATTTTTACCGATGATTACACATGATTACATATGATTACACCCCCGTATTACATAGGAAGGTGTGACTATGTACTCCACCCTATGTACTCCAAGAGTACATAGGGTGGCACACTATGTACTCCAAGAGTACATAGTCCGGAGTACATATGATCCGGGATTTCCGAATAGGGGACTGCCGACGCGGTGAGACACGCCCGTATTACATAGGAAGGAGTGACTATGTACTCCACACTATGTACTCCAAGAGTACATAGGGTGGCACACTATGTACTCCAAGAGTACATAGTCCGGAGTACATATGATCCGGGATTTCCGAATAGGGGACTGCCGACGCGGTGAGACACGCCCGTATTACATAGGAAGGAGTGACTATGTACTCCACACTATGTACTCCAAGAGTACATAGGGTGGCACACTATGTACTCCAAGAGTACATAGTCCGGAGTACATATGATCCGGGATTTCCGAATAGGGGACTGCCGACGCGGTGAGACACGCCCGTATTACATAGGAAGGAGTGACTATGTACTCCACACTATGTACTCCAAGAGTACATAGGGTGGCACACTATGTACTCCAAGAGTACATAGTCCGGAGTACATATGATCCGGGATTTCCGAATAGGGGACTGCCGAACTCGAGGCCCCCAGAGTACTAACTAGGCTGACTATCTACATGTACTCGAGTCACGACGCAGTGAGATACGCCAAGCCGCCCGAAGCAGATCTCTGCATGCGCCACGTGTAACGAGGGTTCTGCTTGCGAATTCGAATTGCGATGAGCCGTTGCAGACGCGCCGCCTAGATGTTTGAATTTCATCAACGAGCCTTGAACGAGCTGGTAAAGTTTGCCTGCCCCTGCATCACCTTGCGCTGGCTATGCCGATTGCAGTCCAGCCGACTGATAGTGGTGAAAGAATAAGCGCCCCCCTAAACCCGCATGCTCACGATGCTTGAAGAAAAAAAAGCAAAAGGCGCACTAGGATGCATGACAAGCCCTTTTGGAGCCCCAGTTTAGCATGATTCGGTCATCCGTTTCCAGCCATCGGCAGCGCCAACTCCGATACAGCTTACTATGGCGTAGTCGGTAGCCAGCTACACCGCTTTTCTTGCCTTTGTTACTACATGCAAACTTCAATTCGTTACATCGTGCGCCTGCGGCATATTTAAGAAAGCGGCTGCAAGCGCACCTTGCTGAGCCAGGTACACAATGTCTTCAGTCAGCGACCGCGTATGCATGCCACGTTTAGTCGCATCGAGTCGCGTAGACAATGCGTTCCGGATGAAATTGTTCACCGTTCAATTGCTCAGCGCTGCCTGAATGCAGCGCGCTTTATTACTGACTCTGTCCTCTTTGCATGCATTGCAGTCGATTGTATGTTATTTTCACGTTGTCCATCTTTCCACTCGCTTTCATTGTTTACCAGATACCAAAAGTCTCCCACGAGGTAGGCGACACTTCAATCTCGCTTATTTTACACCTGGCACACCTGGGCTTCTCTGTATGTGCCGATGCCCATCGTAAGTTGTTGAACGTTTTTTGCCCTCCATGGTTTCCAATTTTACTAGGAGTTCTTAGGAGCTCTCTCTCCATTGACTTCTCTGTCTCTTTTGCTTTGGCCATGCCATGTTAGGGTAATGTCTTCCTTGCTGCCATGCTAGCGGGCCCACGTGCTTGTTCCTTGTCAAAGTAGGGAGGCTCGCGGGGTAGGTGGCTGGTCATGCTTGTACCTTATCAAGGGAGGGGCCCACGTAGGGTAGGTGGGTGGGCATGCGTGTACCTTGTCAAGGGAGGGATTCACGTATGGTAGGTGGGTGCACGAGCTTGGTCCTTGTCAAGAGGCACATACGTAGGGTAGGTGAGTGCACGTGCTTGTTACTGGTCAGGGGAGGCATGGATGTGGGGTAGGCATGTGCACGTGCTTATTCCTTGTCAAGGGAGGGACGCACGTAGTGTAGGTGAGTTCATGTGCTTGTTCCTTGTCAAAGGAGGGGTGCACACAGGGTGGGTGGGTGCACGTGCTCGTTCCTTGTCAAGGGAGGCATGCATGTGGGGTAGGCATGTGCACGTGCTTGTTTCATGTCAAGGGAGGGATGCAGGTAGGGTAGGTGGGTGGGCTTGCTTGTTCCTTGTCAAGGGAGGGATGCACGTACGGTAGATGAGTGCACATGCTTGTTCCTTGTCAAAGGAGGGGGGCATGTGGAGTAGGAATGTGCACATGGTTGTTCCATGTCAAGGGAGGGATGCAGGTAGGGTAGGTGGGTGGGCATGCTTGTACCTTATCAAGGGAGGGGCGGACATCGGGTAGGTGGGTGCACGTGCTTGGTCCTTGCCAAGGGAGGGATTCACGTACGGTAGGTGAGTGCACATGCGTGTTCCTTGTCGAAGGAGGGGGGCACTTAGGGTAGGTGGGTGCACGTGCTTGTTGCTTGTCAAGAGGCACGTACATAGGGTTGGTGGGTGCACGTGCTTGTTCCATGTCACAGGAGGGATGCACGTAGGGTAGGTGGGTGCACGTGCTTGTTACTGGTCAGGGGAGGCATGGATGTGGGGTAGGCATGTGCACGTGCCTATTCCTTGTCAAGGGAGGGACGCGCGTAGTGTAGGTGAGTTCATGTGCTTGTTCCTTGTCAAAGGAGGGGTGCACACAGGGTGGGTGGGTGCACGTGCTCGTTCGATTCTTGTCAAGGGAGGCATGCATGTGGGGTAGGCATGTGCACGTGCTTGTTCCTTGTCAAAGGAGGGCTGCACATAGGGTAGGTGGGTGCACGTGCCCGTTCGATTCTTGTCAAGGGAGGCATGCATGTGGGGTGGGGCATGTGCACGTGCTTGTTCCTTGTCAAGGGAGGGACACAACAGGGTATGTGGGTGGTTTTGCTGGTTCCTTGCCATGGGAGGGACGTAATAGGTTAGGTGGGTGCACGCATCATTTTTTTCCTTATTCTCAGCCCATCAACTAGAACTTTCAGCTGCCAGTCCTCACTAGTCTACGACCGTAACTGCATTCGGGTTCATGTTAAATACGTTGCGTTTTTCTTGGACGGCATGGAAGATGCTGTCATTTTCAAGAGAGGGATGCACGTACGTATTGGTGGTGGTGCACGCATCGTCCCTTTTCTTACTAGTAGTTGCCTGTGTACTAGAAATTTCAACTGCTATTCCTCGCTACCGTATGGCCGTAACTGCATTCGGGGCATTTTGCGTTTTCTATGAGTGCGTGACAGTTGCTGTCTTACTTGGACAAAGGCGGAATGAACTGCAGGCAATCCGGAATGATTAAGACGGGAAGTTGGTCAACTCGCACCAAAAGCGGAGCCGCCATATGGACGGCGGTACCTTTCAAATCAACATGGGCGATTACCCCTGGCCGAGCGGACTTGAGGGTGACAACAGCTTCAAGACGCCACCTTCATCGGCCAAGGTTCTACTGCCGTAACGGCTTAATTTATTACCTAAGATGTTCCGTGAACTTCATGTGCGTCATCTCCACGATTTCATCATGAAGCCCACGTTGACAACATCGGATGGAAGTGATTCGTGCAATTGATTATTAATGACTTCTTAAACATTTTAATGAAATGCCTAATTCAAAAATGCATCTTGAAAAGCACCATATCATGCAAGCCACTCACCATAGCCGGGGTCAATGCATTTTAGAATTCGGGGCCATAACCCGGACAGGCTGCGTTGCAGGCATGGGTTACTATTATTACTGGGGCATAACCGGCCCCGTAACCACCGCAGTAGCCAGGGTCAACTACTGGGCCGTAACTACTGCAGGTTACGGGACGGTTGACGGACCCGTAACCAGGCCAGTAGCCAGGCCCGGTTCTCAGAACTGGTCCCGTAACCATGCCAGTTTACCGCCCGGTAACTTCTACTTGGGCCGTAACCATGACCGTAACCCAGATAGGTTACGGGCATGGTTACGGCTCCGGTAAAAGTTACCGCCCAGTAAACGTTCCGGTAACTA
The DNA here is from genome assembly GCA_009746045.1 of Mesostigma viride. Taxonomy (NCBI): domain Eukaryota; kingdom Viridiplantae; phylum Streptophyta; class Mesostigmatophyceae; order Mesostigmatales; family Mesostigmataceae; genus Mesostigma; species Mesostigma viride. The sequence goes on from RPFO01002029.1 coordinate 16,789, forward strand.
TTACCGCCCGGTAACCACTACCGGCCGGTATTTAGTCTGTCGCGTTTAAGGTTACCGGCCGGTAACCTGGCCGGTAACCTTAAACGTACATGGTTACTGGCCAGTAACCGCCCCGGTAACCTCAACCGGGGCGTTTACGCCCCGTAAAATTAACTCCTAGTGACCCAAGGGGGAGGCCAGGTGCTCCAATGCAGATTTTATATCTGGGCAACAAGAGGGTGATCTCCAGGTTCATGGTGGCCCCAGGTCACCTGGAGAGGTACAGGTTCCTATGAAGACGTCCTTGACAGCTGGTGCAGCTGTAAGAATGTCTGACCCCATGCATCCTTGTGCTGGGCACGAGGGTGGACCTCTCATTTTGAGAGAAACCAATGTACAACCACAGAGGGGTGTGAAGGCCTCTGGTGGTATGCATGTGGTCCCTGCTGGCGGTCCAGGTGTTGGGCATGAGCAGGGTGACTCAGACTCTGAGTCAGAACAGGATGGAAGGCAGCATGGTGATGCTGGACAACCTGACAGCACAGTCCTGACTGTGCCAGGGACTGCTTCCTCTGTGTACCAGGAGTTGGGTGCCCGAATCCACAACATGTTTGGGCATGCCACTTCTCTGTCAAACAACTTTGCCTTCCGTATGGGCAGGGCACCCCTTCTTAAGGCGTGTCAGCAAGCTGCCTCACGGTGTAAGTGCCAGTTGTCCTCCAACAAGCCCAGGAAATCACATGCCAAAGCTATACCTCAGAGCATTGGTGATCTGCAGTGTGATATCCAACACATCAGGGGCATGCAACTGTTGGTGTGCGTGGACAGGTACACAAAATACAAGGTGCTGGAGCATTTACCTTCTATGAAGAACAGGTACTTGCTGGCTGCCCTGCAGAATGTAAGAGCCAAGTTTCCTACCACAAGGATCCAGGTGGACATGCAGTTTCAGCATCTCAAGGGTGATCCTACCCTTCCTGAGTTGCTGGTTACACCTAGGGAGGCTCATGGGCAGCAGGGTGCTATAGAGAGGGCAATCCAGGAGGTCAAGAAATTGATTATCTCTGAAGACTGGGTACCCTTATCTGCACCTGCACTTGTCAGGAGTGCATGGCTGAGGAACGTGGAGCAGCAGCTGAACAGCAGGGTTAACTTCTACTATGATGGAGTTGCTGTCAGCCCAATGGGTCTATATCATGGCCTGTGCCCACCACATGTGCTGGAGGGCTGGAAACATGCTGCACATGTCACCTTTGCCAAGCTGAGGGAGAAGGACCGGGGTTGGAAGATGCTGGAGCCACAAGTGGGTCAGAAGGTCCTAGCTTGGAAGGAACCTAGCCTTTATGGCAAACGTGGTAGCTGGAGTCCTGGGGTGGTTACCCAGGTTGATGAAGCTAGCCACGCATGCTTGGTCAGCATGGAGGACGAACCAAAGCATGTGCACCGGCTGAGTTGGTCATATGTCAAGCCTAACCTGATGAATGAGGGCAGTCAGGCACAAGGCTCACAGGACCTGCAGGATTTTCAGGTCCCAAGTGACATCACTGATGCAACGACCACATCTGTTGCAGGGGAATCTGTCAGCCCTGGCCAGGTTGCAGAGGTACCTGTTGAACAGGCTGCAAGGTCAACAGCTGGGGAGTCAACTGTCAAGCCCAAGGCTCTAACCAAGCCCAGGGGGACAAGTTTGGCTGGATTAATTGGGGCTCTGCAAAGGGCCAAGAAGCAGCCCAAGGTAGCCAAGCTCAGGTGGCATGGCAATCTGGGGCTGGACACTGCCTTAGAGGTAGACACTAATTCTCAGGTTTCCATCATTGGGACCAGAGCTGCAGCAGGGTACAGCATGACTGAACCCAGCTATCAGTTTGTGTCTGACTTCAGTGGCGGGGTACACGTGAAGGTACTGGGTGAGGTATCCATTCCTATCCTTGGACAGGACACTGCTTTTTGTGTCTTGGAGGGCTATCAGGGACCTGCTCTTCTGGGGCAGAATTTCCTATGCCAGGATGGGGTAGTGATCACGTCCTCTCTCCTGACTAAGGAAGGGGCTGGTCAGGTCCCACTGATTAATTTCAGGACCACTCACCTATCACGTGCAGTAACCAGGACGGTTAAGCGTGTGCAAGTGTGCCAGGGGCAGGAGCCCTTGGTTGATGACCTCATATTGCCAGCTGCTAGTCATCCAAGCAGTTTGGGCATTGGTCCTCACTCACTTGCTGGACACAGCCCTATAAACTACCAAGGCCTGGTGAAGCTCATGTCCTCTCCCATTATGTGTCCCCAGGTCACACTGGGTCTGATTAAATCTGGGGAGGACTGGATCTCCAAGAAATGCGTGGAACCTGTCAATGACCTGCCTCCTGCACGACGTCTACTCAAGCTCAAGTTTGTCATCAAGATGAAGGAGGTGGACGGGGTCAAGGTACCACATGTCAGGCCAGTGCTGAATGAGTTCAAGGGTACTGGTGAGTGCACTGCTGAGGAGTTGTATACCCCTGGCATGCTGCATGACACTTGGAGGCTGCTGCTGTGTGTATTTCTAGGCCTTCTCAACAAGGGCTTGGACTATGGCTCAGTGGTGGTAGACTTCAAGAGGGCATTTCTGGAGGGGGATGCAGATGTGGCACAGGAAAAGTGGGAGGGCAAGACGCCTTTCTATGTCAGGGTGCCTGCTGTATGGAAAAGGGACATTCACACTGAGTTCCTTAAAATCCTCAAGGGCCTGGAGGGCCTGAGGTCAAGTCCAATAATCTGGAGGGAGACTCTCAACCGTTTCCTGAAGGAGCATTGCAACTTGAAGGTTTCTCCTGTAGACCCCTGTCTGTTTCTGGGGCAATGGGAAGGCCTACCAGTGTATGCTTCGCTGCACGGGGATGACCTACATCTGATAGCTCCCACGTCGTGGCTTAAGGAGCTGATCTCCATCATTAAGTCCAAGTTTCCTCTGGGTAGGGAGCAATGGCAGGTGGAGAATGAGCCTCTCCTGTTTGTGGGCATGGAGGCCACACTGGTGAAGAAGGGGGGGGAGTGGCGTATGCTGCTGGTGGGGGGCAACGATTATCAAGAGACCCTCATTAGCAAGCTTCCTCCAGTCATCACACAGGCACTGTGTCCCATGGTGAGGGGCATGGTTGCTTGGGTGGCAGGCATTTCCAGGCCAGACCTTATGGTCATAGCCAGGTTGCCTGATGACATGCTGACAGAGCTAGGGTCTGCCAAGGTGGCTGATCAGGTCAGGGCTTCGTCTGGCATTCTGTTGTCTGCAGTGGATTTATCACAACCCATTTGCATGGAGCTGTATGTGGATAGCTCAATGGACAGCAGGCAGGTCTCCAAGGTCAGGGGCAGGGCTGCAGGGCTCTTTGTGCTCAGACAGGAAGGCCTGGGGAGTTTGGTGAGCTGGTTCAGTCGCCTGCACAAACGGGTGGCTGTCAGTAGTGATGTGGCAGAATGCAGGGCTATTTGTGAAGGCATTCACACAAGCCTTTATCTGAAGGAGTTGCTTCATCAGATGACTTCTAACACTCCTTGGCCACTTCAGGTTACCACTCTTCTAAAAACAGACTCCATGGGGATGGTGCAGTTTGTGCACAGGCAGATGGCCAGAAGTAGGGACTTGGATTATCTCCTTCTTAAGGAATTGTCCTCCTTGGCCAATATTGAGCATATCCCTGGGGTTGACAATCCTGCTGATGCTTTGACCAAGCTAGTGCAGAAGGCAGCAGTGCAATACAAGGTTCTTCAGTCTCTGATGGACCCATCTCAGCAAGCTGTCTAAGCTGGTGCCTGGTTATAGGGCATTGGAGAGCAGATTGTGTGGTAGTGTCAGCATTGTGACTGGCATAATACCTGTATTTTAGTCTGTACTAAGGCTCATGGACCATGGTACACTCACTCTGATTTTAATCAGGATACAGCCAGGTTTTGGCTGGGGTTCATGCTGTTGACTACACAAGGTTGACAGGTCCATTACAGACCATGTATTCTATTTAAAAGAAATGTATATTTGTACATACCTCTCACAATGGTCTGGGAACCTTTATTCTGGGGTTTATAGGGCGGGGTTCGATTCCCTGGTATTATGTTTCTACAAGCTGGCCTGCTCAGGTGTTTTACCTGTTCAGACTTCCCTAGTTCCCCAGGGCAGGATTTAATTGTTGCCTATGTGTTTCATTTTGTCATTTGTTTGCTGTGGCAATTTATCATCTGACAAGTAGACGGGCGCCATAAGACGGGCGCCAATACTAACCTGTTGAGAGTATGACGGGGAAACTATTGTAATACGTCTTACTTTGTCAAGTGGTATTTCAATTGTCATGGATTTATTGTGCTTATATTAGATATGTACTGGGTTTTATGGGATTAGTATCTGGGATTAATGTAACTCACCGCCAGAAGGTCATTGTACTGGAGGCTCTACCGAGGTGATGGGATTAATTCCTGGAGAAGACCTCATAGAATTAACCTGTATGTATTTAATTTTGTGTGTTTCTAATATCTGGTGGTACTCTGTAATGCCACTTCCATAGGTTTTTATCCATTTCTCATGAAATGGTTTTCCCTGTGGCAGATCTGTTTCTTTTCCAGTTCCTTAAAAGAAAGGGCTGGGGGAATGGCATTGGCCATTAAAGACATCTGTTCAAGCTGGAGTGAAGGACATTTCAAGCTACTTCAAGGGTCCCTGGCAGGGGATGTGATCCCTAAAGAAAAGAAGGGATTGGAGTTAACGTAAAGGATTTACGTTAGATGGATAGAGATTGTTACGCTCTTTCCAACGCACCTTGACTTCTTCAGTCTCTGATGGACCCATCTCAGCAAGCTGTCTAAGCTGGTGCCTGGTTATAGGGCATTGGAGAGCAGATTGTGTGGTAGTGTCAGCATTGTGACTGGCATAATACCTGTATTTTAGTCTGTACTAAGGCTCATGGACCATGGTACACTCACTCTGATTTTAATCAGGATACAGCCAGGTTTTGGCTGGGGTTAATGCTGTTGACTACACAAGGTTGACAGGTCCATTACAGACCATGTATTCTATTTAAAGAAATGTATATTTGTACATACCTCTCACAATGGTCTGGGAACCTTTATTCTGGGGTTTATAGGGCGGGGTTCGATTCCCTGGTATTATGTTTCTACAAGCTGGCCTGCTCAGGTGTTTTACCTGTTCAGACTTCCCTAGTTCCCCAGGGCAGGATTTAATTGTTGCCTATGTGTTTCATTTTGTCATTTGTTTGCTGTGGCAATTTATCATCTGACAAGTAGACGGGCGCCATAAGACGGGCGCCAATACTAACCTGTTGAGAGTATGACGGGGAAACTATTGTAATACGTCTTACTTTGTCAAGTGGTATTTCAATTGTCATGGATTTATTGTGCTTATATTAGATATGTACTGGGTTTTATGGGATTAGTATCTGGGATTAATGTAACTCACCGCCAGAAGGTCATTGTACTGGAGGCTCTACCGAGGTGATGGGATTAATTCCTGGAGAAGACCTCATAGAATTAACCTGTATGTATTTAATTTTGTGTGTTTCTAATATCTGGTGGTACTCTGTAATGCCACTTCCATAGGTTTTTATCCATTTCTCATGAAATGGTTTTCCCTGTGGCAGATCTGTTTCTTTTCCAGTTCCTTAAAAGAAAGGGCTGGGGGAATGGCATTGGCCATTAAAGACATCTGTTCAAGCTGGAGTGAAGGACATTTCAAGCTACTTCAAGGGTCCCTGGCAGGGGATGTGATCCCTAAAGAAAAGAAGGGATTGGAGTTAACGTAAAGGATTTACGTTAGATGGATAGAGATTGTTACGCTCTTTCCAACGGCACCTTGAACGCCTCATTTGGTTAAGGAACGTAAAAGTTATGACGTTTCCTAGGCTGTGCCGACAGTACCCGGCGCGCCACTGTGGGCGCGTACGGACACAGGATGTACAAGTGTCACTTTGATAGTCCGCAGGACGTTGACAGGACTTGTACAGGACTTGATGGTCAATTGATAGGTAGGCGCACTGTAGTGCGCCAGGACCTATGAGACAGTTGATGCTGACTAGTGTACGGATAGGTCCACAGGACTAGCCGTATGGACAATTGATAGATCTGCGCGCCAAAGGCGTGCCAGAGTCTGTGTAATCAATTGATTGACAGTTCAGCTGTGACAGTGCAGCTGAATACTTGGACGCGTCCCTAGCAAGCTATATGTGTGACTTGGTCGCACCGGGACGCTAGCTCTTGCGTGCACGCTCTCTTGGCATAACGACCCTGTCGTCTGTGCTACGTGCAGTCTCGGACTTGACGTGACTTACGTCTGTGTTTGCTCATTATAATAAAGGCAACTTTCCTGCAAGAGCCATGGATTCCCTCGGTGGTAAACTCTCATTCAACTAATATACATCGTAAGGCTCACAGGTGCTACATTGCTGGACAAATTGGAAATTTAAGTTGACGCAGCTCAGGCATGCTAACGACAGTGAGAACTGCATGCCCTGCCAGCCGTTAAGAATGTACTCCAGCACAAGTACATTTTGAGTTTTTCCAAGTTTCTTGTTTTTTGCTTGTTTCAAGTTCAGTTTTGCATAAAAAGTGTCCCCATAGCCCCTGGATCTCATCTGGAGGTAGTTGAACTAGTATATGCTACAATATACTAGGTTGTACTATTTTCTACTACATTTATACTATAATGTACTAAATTGAACTACATCTGAACTAAGTGTAACTGTGATTGATGCCCCTGTAACGTCTCCCAATGCTCAATAACAGGTCTGGCCACCATTGGTGACCTCCTAGAGCCATTCACAGCTGCATTTCGTGGATCACCGCACAAAAAAAAAATGTTTTACTTAGCCTTATCAACATGGGAATGAGGGCTTTGGTGTGCAAACATGCATGTGTGCTAAAAATTGGACATTCTGACACTGCGCGAGAGTCTGGTAATACTTAAGCACTTCAGGTCATGATCGAAGTATAGAATGAACTGATGCAAGCAATCAAGCATTATGCAAGGAATGGAATGCTGCAATGAATTTTAGCAGTAATACTTGCAACTAGGGAACACACGATAAAGTCACGAATCTGACATGCATTGTGCCGTCATGGCACATGCATGAACATGTACACGAACAGAGGATCACGCTGACGCCCACGTGCACGCGCATGGCAATCCCCATGCCCCCCCCCCCACACACACACACAAGCCCCAACTCCAAACATTGCACCAATGACCCACCCACCCAAACCCAACCCCAGCCCCCCTGACCCACCCAACGCCCATGCACACGCCCATGCCCCCCGCCCCCGCCCCCGCCCCCGCCCCCGCCCCCGCCCCCGCCCCCGCCCCCGCCCCCGCCCCCGCCCCCGCCCCCGCCCCGCCGCCCGCCCCCGCCCCGCCCCCGCCCCGCCCCCGCCCCCCGCCCCCGCCCCCGCCCCGCCCCCCGCCCCCGCCCCGCCCCCGCCCCCGCCCCCGCCCCCGCCCCCGCCCCCGCCCCCGCCCCGCCCCGCCCCCGCCCCCGCCCCCGCCCCCGCCCCCGCCCCCGCCCCCGCCCATGCCCATGCCCCTGCCCCCGCATCCGCCCATTCTCACCCACGCCCACGCCCACGCCCACGCCCACGCCCACGCCCACGCCCATGCCCACGCCCACGCCCACGCCCACGCCCACGCCCACGCCCACGCCCACGCCCACGCCCACGCCCACGCCCACGCCCACGCCCACGCCCACGCCCACGCCCACGCCCACGCCCACGCCCACGCCCACGCCCACGCCCACGCCCACGCCCACGCCCACGCCCACGCCCACGCCCACGCCCACGCCCACGCCCACCCTAGCCTCACCCCTACTCCAAGCCACAATTATACCGAAAGCCACAGCCAGAAGTAGAGCGCAGCTGCAACAATAGCAGACGTAGCTGAGACACACACCTACCCACGCCAACGCCCACGCCCACGCCCACGCCCACGCCAACGCCCACGCCCACGCCCACGCCCACGCCCACGCCCACGCCCACGCCCACGCCCACGCCCACGCCCACGCCCACGCCCACGCCCACGCCCACGCCCACGCCCACGCCACGCCCACGCCCACGCCCACGCTCACGCCCACGCCCACGCCCACGCCCACGCCCACGCCCACGCCCACGCCCACGCCCACGCCCACGCCCACGCCCACGCCCACGCCCACGCCCACGCCCACGCCCACGCCCACGCCCACGCCCACGCCCACGCCCACGCCCACGCCCACGCCCACGCCCACACCCACGCCCACGCCCACGCCCACGCCCACGCCCACGCCCACACCCACACCCACGCCCACGCCCACGCCCACACCCACACCCACGCCCACGCCCACGCCCACGCCCACGCCCACGCCCACGCCCACGCCCACGCCCACGCCCACTCCCACGCCTACGCTCACGCCCACGCCCACGCCCACGCCCACGCCCATGCCAACGCCCACGCCCACGCCCACGCCCACGCCCACGCCCACGCCCACGCCCACGCCCACGCCCACGCCCACGCCCACGCCCACGCCCACGCCCACGCCCACGCCCACGCCCACGCCCACGCCCACGCCCACGCCCACGCCCACGCCCGCGCCCATGCCCACGCTCACGCCCACGCCCACGCCCACGCCCGCGCCTGCGCCCACCCTAGCCTCACCCCTACTCCAAGCCACAAATGCACCGTAAGCCACAGCCAGAAGTACAGCACAGCAGCGACAATTGCAGACTTAGCCCAGACACACACCTACCCACGTCAATGCCCCTGCCCAGAGACTCGCGGCCTCATCCCACCCCCCTGCACGAACAGTTCCCAAACAAAAGAAAAGGCAAACAAAAGGAACAAGAGTAGCAAGCTGCATTGCGAGCACATATGCCAGTTCTGGTGCACATGCCAGGCCGAAAGCAACTCATGATTGCCCCTGCCCCTGCCCCTGCCCCTACCCCTGCCCCTGCCCCTGCCCCTGCCCCTGCCCCTGCCCCTGCCCCTGCCCCTGCCCCTGCCCCTGCCCCTGCCCCTGCCCCTGCCCCTGCCCCTGCCCCTGCCCCTGCCCCTGCCCCTGCCCCTGCCCCTGCTCCTGCCCCTGCCATCACCATTCTAACCACCACACATTACGAAAAGCAAGAAGAAATTATAATGATAATAAGAAGAAATTATAAGAAGAAGAAATAATAATAATAAACAAGCACAAAGTTGACTGCACATGCGACTGTACCAGTAGGCACGTAGCAAATTTTAGCTGCAGCTTCAATTTCAACTTCATTGCAATTGCAAGTGTGACTGCATGTGTAATTGCACTACCAATGCCTAATGCCCACTGCATGTGCCCAGTGCGAATGCAATTCAAAAGCAACATGCAATCGAAATTACAGCTGAAGCCGGCTATTAACAAAGATATTTAAAGCAGTTGTTAACTACAGAGACCCAATGAAAATGCAAATGCAATGAAAAAGCAACAGAAGTTGAAGCCACTGCCACTCTACCTGCCGACAGTAACACCACCGCCAGCACCCACTCATATCCCAACGACAAGGAAATAGAATTGCCCAAAGCCAGACATACATTGGGACGCATAAGCAAACGGCAACGCAAGCGCACATGCAAATGTATACGCAAAGGCAAAGGCAAACGCAAACGCAAACGCAAACGCAAGCCTGTCATGTACCTACGCTTAACTGCAAACGCAAACTGTGCACGAAGCAAAAAGATTGGATGGCCAAGATCATGGCAAATACGAGGGCCGAAAACAATCCAACTTCATCTAAATGTCCGAAATCCTCACGACGTTTCGATGCGCGCTTGAATGTCGAAGGCCTGCGCCGATTATCGATCATAAGTCGAATGTGTAATTGTCGGCTTATGAGAACTGCTTTGCGACAGTATCACGTCAGGCCGTTCCTGTGCAGCCATTTTCCCTGTGCAGCGGGTGGACAACGTTCACTTTCCGCATTATTCATGGCTATCGAAGTTAATTCTTACCGACCCCGGCTGCCATGGCCACTGGCCACGCATATCAAGTTCAGGTATTCCCGACCTGTAGCGCAGCAGATTTCTGTTGGAAGGCATCCTAAGCATCGTGATAAAAGAAATCCGAACAATAGACATTCATGCTGCATCTAAGGACATTATGGCATTTGTATATACTGCAAGTACATGTATCGACATTGCCGTGATTGCTAACCCCGACTCACCATGAACAGGAACTTTCCCTCTGCCTCCATGAAATGTACTTCGTGAAATGTACTGTAATACATATGATGTACTACGATGATAATCATCCCAGCAAAGCCATAGTACACCTTCCGTTTCGACCGCCATGTCGGCCACTAGTCCGGATAGCTCAATGTGCACCTGACCTTGACACTAATCGCACAAACAGCCACAATTTTGCAAGCAAGAAGGCATGGCTACCTCGGCATTTCATGAAATGTACTTCGTGAAATGCATTTCGTGAAATGTACTAAGGAACGTGATTGGCCGGCGTTCGCTCGCCAAATCTCGCAAAATGTACTAAGGCACGTGATTGGTCCCGCAAAATGTACTAAGGAACGTGATTGGCCGGCGAAGATTCTGTTTGCTGCAATTAAAATTCCCTACAGAATCTTCGCCGGCCAATCACGTTCCTTAGTACATTTTGCGGGACCAATCACGTGCCTTAGTACATTTTGCGAGATTTGGCGAGCGAACGCCGGCCAATCACGTTCCTTAGTACATTTCACGAAATGCATTTCACGAAGTACATTTCATGAAATGCCGAGGTAGCCATGTCTTCTTGCTTGCAAAATTGTGGCTGTTTGTGCGATTAGTGTCAAGGTCAGGTGCACATTGAGCTATCCGGACTAGTGGCCGACATGGCGGTCGAAACGGAAGGTGTGCTATGGCTTTGCTGGGACATAATCGTGGCTATCTGCTTCCTGGCTTTCGCTATCATGGTGATGGGACACCATGGGAAGCGCAAGTTCGCAGCCATAGTGCTAAGCGGCAGCACCCATGCCGGCAGCCTAGTGACCGACGAGACGTTCGACTGTAAGTGCGGCCACGAGTGCATGAAGCCCATTAGAATATCACATCTCCAGGCATTGCGAAGCGCCTGGTTTTCGCCCGGGCGGAAGCAAGAGGACAGGAAGGCGGCGATAAAGCAGCAGCTGCACCAGGGGGGGTACGACGCCATAACCACGATGTCGTCATCTACTCGTCACAAGTTCGTTCATGGCGCTGGTTTTCGGTTCGTTCTCGACGGGGGAGTCAAGGATATGAACATAGGGTTTGTGACCCCTTTTCACTTTCGCGTTTCACTTTCGAGGCGGCCTTCAGGCACTGCCTGAAAATTAGCAACCACGTTTGGAACTCTTCGGACCACCTGTGAAACTAATCACATTTGATGATGTGCTGGCGGGCCTGGGCATCGCATTTGAGCATTACTTCGAGCAGGGCTCAACAAGCTCGATTCGCCAACTCAACCCGAAGAAGCCCTAAGCTGCGGTAAGACATATATTTGTGTGGATGGCTCTTGATATCATGCTGAATTTCTAGTCTTCTCTAGGTGGACAGTTCATGTGCAGCCATACAGGTCATCCATGTGTGTTTTAACCATGTTGCATGTGCCACAGATATTATGAGCAGTATTTACTAAGTGTGCTGGAGTCGTTGTTGCATGCTTGTTGTATTTCACAGTTCACGCCTGCATGAACGCATCGTTGATACTAATGATTATTCATATTGCATGACTGTTCTATTGGGGACGCCGCGCTTGATGTCACAACGTGGCCGAAAGGGTGCATCCACCGCTGACGGCCGGTGGGTGAAATCGATGGACGCATTTCCGAAGAAGCCAGCCGCGGGCCACACCCATGGCGCGGGCGGGGGCGCGGGCGGGGGCGGGGGCGGGGGAGAAGGCGCGGGTGCGGGCGCGGGCGCCACCCAAGACGCGGGCGCGGGCGCGGGCCCGGGCGGGGGCGGGGGCGGGCGCAGGCGCCGGCGCGGGTGCGGGCGCGGGCGCCACCCAAGGCGCGCGCGCGGGCGCGGGCGGGGTGGGGGCGCAGGCGCCGGCGCGGGTGCGGGCGCGGGCGCCACCGCCGACTTGGATGATGAGCCAGCAACCGAAGCCGAGAGGGAGAGGCACCGCTCTTCGAAGGTGTTCGATCTCGAAGTGTTTTGGGGCCCGGATATGACCGTGTATGTCCGCTGGCGCCTAGCCGCATCGGAGACGTTGGTAAATGCACCGGTGAACAAGTGGCAGCCCACAGGGCCTAATGGCGAGGCTTGTGACGGGGTCACGCCCATTGGGTACACCCCGCAGGGAGATCCTGTCTATGGGTGCCTCCTCATAGAGCGTGGCAAGGCCCCCAAAGGAAGTCCTGGTCTAGTGCCGCTTTTTGAATGGGACGAGGGCGGTGCCAGGAGATGTACCTGCGCTAGCCTTCACAGCCTTTTTCCTGACATCGTCGCCGCTGAGAAGCAGCAGTTGCTGGACGGATGGATTGAGCAGGTGCCAAAGTCCGTGGAGGATGTGCGTGCCAACAACGAGAATCTGTTCGACATCATGGAGCAAAAGCTCAAAGAGAAGCGTGAACTGCAAGCGAACAAGGCGGTACCCTTACCGCTGCGATCTGCAGGCGACCAGTCGGTTGCGCGGGCAACACGAGCACTGAGGCTGCCCATAAAACAAGTAATCTCACACGTCGCTTGCCCTGCCCGCGAGATTCAAGCGCAGATCAACCGCGCATGTGCGCCCGCTGCGCGAGGGAGCACATCAACGGCAACGCCCGCTTTGCGCACACTGATTTCCGGCAGGCACACCTTCAAGGTGAATGGAAGCCTCATACGACGCAGCGACCTACTCGTTGTTAAGCGGCCAGCCGTCACCTGCGGGCAGGGAATGCCGTGGGCACCACACATGCTGGTGAAGGTCCTTGATCTGGAAGGCGATCGCACGGAGCGTGACAGCATTGTCGCCTCTCCTTACTACGCACCGTCGTGGACGGGCCAGTTTTCTAGAGTGACATTAGGTGGCGGCAGCGCAGGGATGACGGTCCCCATTTCTGATGTACACCTGCAGCACTGGACAGTGGGCGGTACGGCAGAGGTGCACCAGCCTGAGCTGATCAGTACCGGCAAACTGTCAGCTGCCACGGTGGCGGCGTTGAAAGAGCACCCGCAGATTGACTTTGAGCATTACAAGACTGCCACCGCCGCCAGGGCAGCAGCAAAGGATGACTGCAATGCCTACTTTGCCGAGCATGGAGCACGTGCGCTTATCGGGATGCGCCTGTGTGCCCTGTTTCCGGGGATAGCGAGGAAGAGGGAGCGCTTCCATGGCTGGGTCACTAAGGTTCAGGAAAGGGGAGGTCACCTGCTCATCAAGGCGATGTGGGCTGATGGGCAGTGTGAGGACTATCATGCCCTGGCGGAGGTGACGCAGTTCGTGTGCGGCTGCCCACACCCAGTCGAGGCATTTGGCCGCGCTCGCTTCTTTCCACAGGAGCTAGGCTGGCACCGTGAACGCAGGTGATGGCACCCACATAGACGATGCCGTCCCTGCTGTGCACAGTGACAGTGAAGGCGGGGAGGAGGAGGAAGAGGGAGAGAAAGAGGGGGAGAAAGAGGGGGAGGAGGGGGAGGAGGAGGGAGAGGGGAGGGAGAGGGGGAGGGAGAATGGGAGGGGGAGGGGGAGGAGGAAGAGGGAGAGGGAGAGGGAGAGGAGGATGCGGAATGGGAGCCGGGGATGACTGGTAGATGAGACGGTGCCATCTACCGGCGCATGGAATGAAGTGGTAGACAAGTTTACTCATGGTTGTCGGCAAGTAGAGCATGCACGCCTGGCCTAGCTGAATTTAAATCAATGAGTTGAGTTTGGAGAGGCTGCATTTTGCTTGGATGAAGAATGTGTTAGCATGGCCAAACTTTTATGGCTTGTAGCCAAATCCTCTTGGGGTATGTGCACAGTGTACTAGCGGTGTTGTGCAATTGCGAGGATTCCTGTCTTGTAGCGATGTGGCCTCTCACCCTGCAGCCTGGTAGATGTGTTGGCATGCAGCCACCCATCATTGGTCATCCGATCTGGTGTGATTTGCATTTGCACACCTTGTATTAAGGCCATGATATGATGATGTCTTGTTATTTTTAATGTGTATATGCGAAAAGAGGCATAATATGCTTGTATATAGTGCTAGCAAATGTCACTACCTTTACCTATGCCTGACCTTACAAGTTGAGGATGGTCTAATGTAGTGGCAAACAGGTTATTTACAACAATTCACAGTTTTCTGACATAGTTTGAGGCAACTATACTTACCAAAATGCTTGAAAAAGGCAAAAATTGCACCATTTATGCTAGCAAACGTCACTATTTTGAGATCAAACTGGGCCCAAACTTGGCCCATGGTCTAATCTAGTGGTGTGTAGGTTGCTTCCAACATTTCATAGCTTTCTGACATAGTTTGATATTGTTTAGTAGCTTACACTGAGCAAAATGCTTGAAAATGGCAAAAAATGCACCATTTATGCTAGCAAACGTCACTATTTTGACGTCAGACTGAGCCCAAACTTGGCCCATGGTCTAATCTAGTGGTGTTTAGGTTGCTTCCAATATTTCATAGCTTTATGACGTAGTTTGATATTGTTTAGTAGCTTACACTTAGCAAAATGCTTGAAAATGGCAAAAAATGCAGTATTTATGCCAGCAAACGTCACTATTTTGAGTTCAGATTGACCCCAAACTTTGTGCATGGTCTATTCTAGTGGTAATTAGGTTGCTTGCAAATATCCATGATGGTTTGACGTGATTTAGTACTGTTTCCTATTTATTACTATTTAATTTAATTTAAAATGACAAAAATGTACCTTTATTGCTAGCAAATGTCACCAAGATGACGTCCGATCGATACCAAACTTTGTACGAGATCTATTTTGGTTGCAAACATCATGCATGACAATTTTCAGCATAAAAAGACAAACTTCGGTACGAAGTACATTTTGCGTGCTGGAGTACATTCTTAATGGCTGGTAGGGATGCTGGCATAGCTAGTGAAAATTTTTGCTAGTAGTAAACAATTATAAGCTGTAGTGCCTAGTAATGTACATTACTGTGGCACGTACCATCTCTGAACTTTGCAAATGTAACCTGTGGCGAAGACCTAGCTCCTCGCCACAAGCTGCGGCATGTTGCTGTCGTGGCATGGTTGGAGGGAAGTAGGGATTGGAGATGCCGATTCACAGCGTGAATGTTGTTCCACAAAGTAGGCCCCGGCGCACTACGACAATTGTCGAGATCGAATTGGAAATGCAGCGTCAAAAAGCATATGCAAAACAAAAAAGATCGTCTGCACAATGTCGGCTTACCGATGATTGCCGCTTAGCACGCGTTAGCAAGAAGATTACATGCACTGGACACCAGATGCCAGCGACGTGGTCTGTGTCGCACGAATTGTGCGAACGGATGACGACGAGCCCCAGGCAACGTTATTGCTTGAGGGTATGAAGGGGACGGGACTGCAACCTGCAATTATCGATGCATGGGTTTCACCCCGCGCATGTAGACATCTCTAGCGTGTATAACATCCTCAGGATTAAACGCTTCGCCAGGCTGGCCAGCTTATGGTCAATGCAAGTGCTTGTCGCTCCCTACCAGCACCTACAATTCAACAGGCTTCCGGAATCGAACACGAAAAGGCTGCAGGCTATGTATGCGTTTAAATCAAAATGAATATCACAAACACTTAACCCCTCATTGGTCCCATTTAAAGCCGAAAAATCGGCTGCAAAATGCTAAATTTGCAAACCACCCCACACCCAACCTACCAACATCCAAGGGCTGTCCTTGGGGGTCAAGCATGTCCATGAGTTGCCCTTCGGGGTGAGCTATCACAACCTAACATATCTGCAGGGTAGGCCATAGAAAACTACCGCCAAAGTTAGGGGGGTCAAGACGCGCGTTTTCATTTTTGGTAGAATGTGCATTTTGAATTATGTTATAAGACCTAGGCACCTACCACTTCAGGGATGATAAACAAATAGTTGCTGAACAGTTTGAGCCATTGGGGTCATCATTTGGGTGGGTATACCAGCAGTTACACCCAGTACAGCCCATAGGGGTACCGTTGGTAAAAAGCAACCAAGGGGTAGGGGTGGGCATACTACCTACTAATACCTACTAATATGGCCCCCAACCATGCCATACAATACATTTCCCTTCCACAATGATGGGGAAACATAACTGCATCATCACACTGCCCTTACATGGCACCTATGTGCAGGTGCCACCTTGTCCATGCACGTAGGTAACGTGGTACGGATACCCTACGCAAGGCATACATTATAGGAGGCAGCCACCAACAAACTAGTGACGTTGAGCCTCTTTCAGCCTGCCCTAGCAAGGATAAACTAGGCCTAAGCTGCTATAGCTTGCCAGGTGATGGCCAGCACACCTGGTGGCACATGCTGTCAATGGGAAGCTTTTACTCACCAGTTACGTGCTTGATGATGCCACAGAGACCAGCCAACTGCCTCACAATCATGCAATATGTGTATGGGAAATGTATAACAAACATATATGGAGGTATTCAAACCCATACAGCATCTAAAACTTATCACTATCACACTGTGGCAGGTCAACTGACTGAGGGAAGCATCTAAGAAGGGTGTTTTAGAAAGGGGCCAGGCCAGGGTCAAGAAAGAGCATGAATAATGCAAAAAGAATGTGCTACACAAGCTAGAACATATATATAAACGTCAAACATCGATAGGAAAACGATGCTGAAGCTTTACCAGGCATGGATGGCGTTACCTTGGCCCAGGCGGTGGCCGCAAAATGGCGCATTTCGGCACACCAAAGTTGTGCAGCATGGTCGCTAGATTCGGCGATTTCTTGCCACCCTTGCACGTTTATGACTACTATGTATCATAATAAGTACAAAGAAACCAATATATCCTTTAAAATACGCCGTAAAGGTATTGCTGTCAACGTTTCTATCGTCCGGCCTGATCGCAGTTTTTTCCAGCAAGAACGCTGCCGACACCTATCAAATGGCATTCCCGCGAACCAAAAATTGGCCTGTAGCATCTTTAGGACGTATAAAATCAATTTCTTAAGTTTGGCCAGAAAATTCGAACGCAAACGTAAATGCCATGCGTGGGCGCAAGCCGCCATGGCCAGGTCGTCGTTTTCCGAAATGCACGTTTTACGTGAAAAAGTACCCTGACCCCTTGTACTTTGACCGGCCAGAACACCTCTATAACTTTGTCAAAAGTATGCGAACCCTAGTACCATGCTGTGAGGAAAATTATAAACTTTCGATCTCCTCAGCTAAACTTTTCCTAATTCTCAATAGTTTTCGCGCAATTTGGTCCCCCGCGGAGCAGCCGATGCATCGGCTGCAAGTCGATTTTTGGCGGAAAATCGGCTGCAAGACCAATGAGGGGTTAATGTATGAACTCCGCAGTCAGATTTTTATTGGAAGAAGCGACCAAAAGTGTGTCGTCGTGCAATATGCGTCCTGCAAGGCCGCGAGTCCCTAGCCTAATTCGAAATTCCAAACCATCCCATTGGCTCGTTTGAATTGCTCGCCAAAATTCCAGCAAAAAGCAAGCATTCGATTCTGAATTCTACGGAGGCCGCCTCTTGAACTTGAAAATGGGTTGATTTGCCGTCTTGTTCGTAAGTATCCCAGACCGCCATGGCTTGCCGATTGCTGGCTGGCAATCAGGCGATGAGGCTAAGGGCAGGCTCGCACGGTTCTTGGCAATTCAAAGACAACGGGACGCTGTTTTTCTACACTTGCCTCCCTAGCGCAAAAGCTTGCTATGCATGGGCGGGTCGACATGGCGTCGCATGGGCCGTGAAGCCGGACTTGAGTTAGCATATTGGGGCACCAATGTGCTAGATGGATGCAGGTTGAGGAGACCTTTCCAACGCCGTGTCAACCGCCTAGAACAGACAAGGGACTAGAAAGTTATCAAGTCCCGAAGTACTGCCGACCGGTGGGCGAGGGCGGGGCACACTCAGGGCATAGTGGACAGGACACGTGGCAGGCCGTGCCTGCACAGGCTTAGCCTGTACTCTCACGTGACTGGGACACAGTGTACTGAGGGCTCAACGGTACTGTGGCTAGTAGAAGCCAGTAACCAGCCAGCAGGTCTGCAAGGATGTAAGTCCTTGCAGGACTGTGGCAGGTCCTGTGCTGTCCTAGACACAGGATAGCCAGAGATTCCTGTATGCTGCCTGCAACGAGGATGCAGGCAGCGATACGAGGCTCTGGCAATGTAGCGTTGCCCAGCGTTGCTCATGACCGAGGAACAAGGATGGAACGAGGTTGCATATAGCTCGAGGCTCAACGAGGCAACGAGCGTCTTCACACACGAACCTTGGTCGTCACGACGAGTGGCGAGCCTATCGAGGGTCGTAGGCCTGGTGTGAGGATAAAGGTTGCTAGCCAGCAGCCTAGGGTCATTCCAGCCGGCAAGGACCAGGAGCTCACAAGCTCTGCTGACGAGTTGCTGCGCAAATCGTACTATTGCTTCCACGCTTTCATGTCTGGTTCATCGTCAAGCAGCCACGGTGCTGGTGAGGCGAACGAGCAGAGAGACGCGCAAGCGTTTTTCCCCTACCGTAACCAAGCAAACGCTCCAACATTCGTGCAAGCGGCCTACGTAGCGAGGCACTTGGCAGAAGAGGGGTGGGTGGCGGTGAGTGGGGGAGGCAGCAGGCCAGCGGCGGCGGACCCGATTATACAACGGGCTCGCGTCGTGATTTCTCCAGGTGAGACGGGGCGAGTGGCGGTGGAAGAGTTGGTGCGCATTCGTGACGCGCTAGCTGAAACTGCTAATCGTGTGGAGGTCGCTTATCAGGGCGCCCATATCACGCTTGCCGGTCTCGACCTAGCCAGGGAGGCGCTTAGCCAGATTGTGGCAACAGCGCTCGGCAGCACCAGACTGTTCAACCACTGGGTGGCGACAGCAGTGCTAGGAGAGGGGGTACCAGACGCCGACATCATCCGGAACGCGCGTGCTCGGGAGACGGTAAATCCTTGGAGCACGGCGGAGGTATTTGCCCAAACCATTGAGAATCTTGTTGCTGTCCTTTTGCAAGAGTCGAGAGGGTACGCAGACAGGTTCTATATTACCACGCAGCCTTTCGGGGTACTCAGGCTTGATACACCGAGGCCGGAAACCACCACTGCGTGGGGTCCGGAGGTGGAGATTGTCGCAGGGGTCGAGAAGACGCCTGAAGACGTCCATTTTGAGTGGACTGACAAGCCAGAGGGCTCCGTCAAGCGCTCAGCCCAGCAGATAAACGAGGGCGACGGCACTACCGAGACCTACGAGGCAAGGCAGAGAGCTGATCTGCATATCCCTCGTGAGGTGACTCACGAGTACGACCGTTACGGCCGAGGCGAGCAGAACGAGCTTGTCGGCGGCGGTAAGCGGTGGGTGCGCGATCTTGCTTGGCATCGCAACCCAGGTGAGACACAACATCCAGTCGAACGCAAGGAAGACGGGCGACCTGTGACCTGCGTGCTGGGAGAGTTTAACCCAGACCTCCAGATTGTCGCAGAGGCAGCAGCAGCCACATCGGTTGCTGAGGGTGTTGAGCAGCGTCCAGACCGTGAGGAGGGGCAGGCGAGTGCAAGCCAGGAGGCGGCCTCGTCTGGAGTAAGTGCGTGAGCCTGAGTGGGTTCCAGCAGCCATATCTGCGTGTGTTTTCTGTGGTATTCTATAATGCTTCGTAACACGCGCGGGGCGGCAGCGGGAGCGGGGCGGGAGCGGGGGATGGCGGGGGTGAGGCAAGGGCAGACACGGGAGGCCCCGCCAACGTCGTGCCAGAGGGACAGGCAATCCCAACGGCAGAGGGCGTCAATGGCAGGAGGGCATCCAACCGGAAGAGGAAAGAGGTGGCACAAGGGGAGGAGCGTGCAGGGTGGCCAACCGACGGCGTGGTGCTGACGGGGGAGGGCCAGAATGATGCTGAACGTCAAGCACCTGGTAAGAGACCATGTGTGCCTGCGTCTGGTGTTCCTGCAGCTATGTTCCTGCGCCATTAGCACCAGTAGGAGCTGCTGTCATTGGCAGTGACCCTCGTGCTTTGCCTGGGACTAGACCTCATATGAGTGCTGTGGCTGTGATGAATGGCCAGAAGCCTCTCAAGCCTCCTGTGGGACAGGAAGAGCTAGACAAGTGGTTGGAGGATATGGAGCTAGTTTCATGCTCTGTAGATCCCACTGTCAACCTTGTGCAGGTATTCCACACATCCACGACTAATAGGGATTCAAGTGAGAGGGTGAGGGACAAGGCTAGGCAGGCTGTCAAGGACAAGCTGACTTGGTCTCAGTTCCTAGAGGGCCTACGTCAGGAGTTTTCTGATAAGGTACTCAACCTCACTAATCACTATAAGCTCAGCTATGATACCTTTGAGATCAAGGGCACAATAGCTGAGGAGCTGCAGCGGCTCACACGCATCAGGGAGAAGGGGGCCAAGCATGGCTTCAATCTGACTGATAGAGCAGTGGCAGATTACTTCCTGGATCGCATGGGGCTGAGTGTGGATGGGAGAAATGCAGCTAGGATGTTTGCTGATCAGACAGATGGGACGTGGCCAGCCTTGCAAAAGGTTATTTTCAATATCCGTCCATCTGACAATGCTGCTTGCAAGGCAATCCAGGTGACTGGTGCCCCTTCAGCCTCCGCTCATCAGGTCCATGGTGACGCCCCTGGGCAGGGTGCTCAGGGAGAAACCAGACCTAGTAGGCGTCAGAGGGCTAACAGGCGCAGGCAGAATGGTAACCAGGGTGGCAAGGGCCAGCAGCAGGGATCCAAAGGCAAGGGTCAGCAGCAGGCTGGTGGTCACCAGGGTGGTCAGCAGAACAAGGGTGGCCAAGGGCAAGGCAAGAGCCAGGGCCAGGGCACCCAGGCCAGTCAGAGCAGCCAGAACCAGGGTGGCCTGAAGAAGGCTGCTGCTGGGAAGGATGACAAATGCTTTGGATGTGGCAGGACGGGTCATTGGCGACGTGACTGCCCAGACCAGGCCAAGTCTGCTGGAGCAGGCTCTGGCCAGGTGGGTAAGCCATGACTTGAGATGTTGTCCCCTGTAAATAGTCAATCACCCCTAGTGGGACGAACAGTTGTACATAGTAATGGGGGTGTCCCTCTTGTGCAGCAGCAAGGGGTTGGGAATGATGAGGTGCTTCCACTCAATGATTGCAATAACGCTGCTGCAGCAGTGGAATTCCCTGTGCCTGTGGCAGGTGCAGGGTCTCCAGTTGTTGGGGTTGACTCTGGGAGTCAAGCCGCCAGACTGGAAGGACCTGCAGCTTCTGTGGGAACCGGGGCTGGCTCTGGGAGCCGAGCTACCTTGGAGGAGGTCCCTGGAGCAAGAGAACAGCAGGTGGGTCGTGCTATCCCAAGCACACAGTCTTTGTCACGTTCCTCTCTGTGCAGCCAGGCTGACAGGGGGTTGAGCTATGCTCAGGCTGGAAACACTCTACACCATATCTTTGGTCACTCTAAGCAGGCAGAGATGTTTGCTTGGAAGATTGGCAAGGAGCCTTTGCTAGAGGCCTGCAGTGCAGCTGCTCAGAATTGTGTCTGTCAGGAGAATGCTGTTCGCCTCCCACAGTCCCATGCCAGAGAACCTGCTAGAGAGCGGGGGGATATCCAGGTGGACATCCAACACATCAGGGGCATGTATCTGTTGGTGGGGGTGGATAGGTTTAGCAGATATAGGTTGCTGACCATTCTTCCTGGAATGCAGGAGCATCAGCTGTTGATGGGTCTCCAGTCTTTGTTGCCAGGCTTTGGGGTGTACACCAAGGTGCAAGCTGACTTGCAGTTTGACTGCTTGATCAAGCTGGCTGACCAGCTTCCTTGTAAGTTGGTAGTGGTCCCTAGGGAATGCCATGGGCAGCAGGGAGCTGTAGAGAGATCTATACGTGAAGTAAAAACAGTGGTGCTAGCAGCTAGGAGTGTGCCTGTTGTGGCATCAGCTCTAGAGAAAGCAGCTTGGTGTAAGGGGATTGAGGAGCAGCTTAACCACAGGGTAACCTATTACTATGATGGTGTGGCAGTCTCTCCCCTGGCATTGCAGTTTGGTATGCTATCACAGGACGTGGTGGCAGCCTGCCTGAAGAAGGCAGACAGGGTGTTTTCCAGATTGAGGCGTAAGGACAAGGGTTGGAAAATGCTGAGGCCCCAGGTGGGACTGAGGGTCAGGATGTGGAAGGAACCGTCATTACCAGGCAAGCGTGGCAAGTGGCAAGATGGGCAGGTAACCCATGTTGAGGAAGCTAACCATTCTTGTCTGGTGGCTTTGGAGAGTAATCCCAAGCACGTGTACAGGCTATCCTGGGCTCACGTCAAGGAGAGAAGGCCAACTGCAATCTGGCCTGAAGACGGCCCTGATCCTCCCTTGGAGGGAGATGAGCAGGATGAGAGCCAGGCAGCAGATGCTAACCCACCATGCTTGGATTATGGTCTGTCCTGGATGGATGAGGGTGAGCAGGAGTCTGCTGAGACGTCTGTCACAAGGCCAGAGGTGGCCAGGGCTGCACCACAGTCCAGGGGGCTGCTTATGGCGGACATCATTCGAGCTCTGCAGAACAGCAAGCGTGATCCCAAGGTATCTAAGCTCACGGGATGGGGGTCATGTGGGGCACCAGCACTAGAAGTGGATACCAACTCACAGGTGTCCATTCTAAGGGTAGAGGATGCTGCAGGCTTGCAGTGGTCATCCCCTAGCTGCCTAGCTGTGTCTGATTTCTCTGGGAATGTGTCCATGAAGATCTTGGGAGAAGTGAGTGTGCCTATCCTGGGGGTGCCCACCACGTTCAGTGTGGTTGAAGGGTATCAGGGGCCTGCCATTCTAGGTCAGAACTTCTTGTGCTTACCAGGGGTGAGGATATCCTCTGAGGAGCTAGCATTAGAAGGGCAGGGCCGCCTTCCCTTGCAGAGATATCGCTACTCCCAGGGTCTTAGTGTGGCTGTAAGGGCTGTGAGGGGTCTAGAGGCAGAGGGTCCTGATACAAAGGAGCCCATTGCTGGGGACCTGCTGATCCTCCCTACTACGTTTGACCCACGTGAGTTGGGTGTGCAGAGGTACCAGATCCCAGGAACGAGTCCTGTACCTTGGCGCAAGCTAGTGGAGATGATGCAAAGCCCCAAGATGGCTAAGGCATGGACTCTTGGCTTTGTTGCTTCTGGGCATGAGTGGATAGTTGCCAACTGTGCAGAGCCTGTGGATGTCCTCCCTGAGGATCACCAGCTGCTCAGTTGATGTTTGTCCTCAAGCTCAAGGAGGTAGATGGCGTGCAGGTGCCACATGTTAGACCAGTTGTGACTGAGTACCATGGCACTGGACAGTTAGCAGATGAGGAGCTTTACACACCAGGGATGCTGCATGATACATGGAGGATTTTGTTGTGCATTTATTTGTCTTTTCTGCAGAAGGGGATACCCTATAGCTCTGTGTTGGTAGATTTCAAGAGGGCTTTTCTTAAGGGTGATCAGCAGGAAGCACAGGATACTTGGCGCACAATACCCCCTTTCTTTGTTAAGGTGCCTGCAGTGTGGAGGGCAGAGCTGAAGACGAGGTATTTGAGGATTCTCAAAGGCGTGGAAGGCCTTAGATCGAGTCCCATCATCTGGAGGAAGAGCTTGGAGAAGTACCTCAGGTCTGTCTGTGGTCTCTCAGTCTCTCCAGTTGATCCTTGTCTGTTTCAGGGTAGCTATGAGGGGCTGCCAGCGTTTGCCTCCCTGCATGGTGATGATCTGCATCTCCTGGGCCATCCCACTTGGCAAGAGTTGACTCTGGCCAGGATCCAGAAACGGTTTGAACTGGGTAAGATCCAGTACATGGTTGAGAATGAGCCCATGGTGTTTTGTGGAATGCAGGCGACCTTGGTCCATCAGCAGGGTACATGGTCCATCCAGCTGGAGGGTGGTAAGGATTATCCTCAGCAGATCATAGATGCCTTGCAGGAGCCCATCACCCAGGCCAGATGTGCAACAATACGAGGTATGTTGGCATGGCTGGCCAGCATTTGTGCTCCTGACCTGTTGGTACTGAGTCGGTTGACCGATTCCCAACTGGTTGAGGTGGGTGCTGAGAGAGTGGTAGAGGCTGTTCGCATGTCTCCCCCTCTCATGCTGGGTCCTTTGGATTTGTACAGGCCTTTTGACATGATGCTCTATGTGGACAGTTCTATGGATAGTAGGAAGGTCACAGAGGTCAGGGGCCGTGCAGCAGCATTAATATCCCTGGTGCAGGAACAGTCCTCTCTGGTCTGCTGGTACAGTCGGTTGCAAACAGGGTAACTCCCAGCAGTGACATTGCTGAGTGCAGGGCAATCTGTGAAGGGCTTCATACTGCTCTTTACTTGAGGGAGCTATTTTACCAGCTATGTCAAGTGGCTTCCTGTCGGTTGCAGATGCACACACTGGTAAGAACTGACAGCATGGGCATGGTGCAGTTTGTGCACAGGCAGCTGGCCAGGAGCAGGGACCTTGATTATTTGTTGCTCAAGGAAATGTCTTGCTTAGCTAACATTGAACATGTGGCTGGCGTGGACAACCCTGCAGATGCTCTCACCAAGCTGGAGGAGAAGGCTGAGCTGCAATACCCTTTGCTTCGTGGGCTCATGGCCTCCAAGGGGGGAGGGCCAGAGTAGACCAAACAGCCTTGCTCTAGGTGGGAGGCATCCCAGTGGGCTGGGCAGCCACGTGGTGGCTGACAGCAGGTCCTTCAGAGTTCAGACACACTCTGCTGGACAGGGGTCAGGGTGGAGTCACTCCCCTGGCTGAGAATTTCGCCTGGCTCTGTCATGGAGCTGCAGAAGAGTCTTAAGGACTTTGTAATGGGCCTTGGGTCTTCATGGAATGGACCCTGCAAGGGCAGCCCAAGTGTTGGCTCTAACAGGTTGCTGTACATTTGTATATATTCTCTGTAACCAACCTGTTGCATGCTAATAAAATCCCTGGTTGTGTGACCATGTTGGACGTGGTTGCCAGGGGCCTCACTATGGGTTATACTCCTTTATAATAAAACATAATCTTGTTATTGTCATGTCTTGTTGTTTGTGATGCTCAGTTCCAGGAGCTGATCCAAACCTGGAGGATATGGGGTGGGGTTCGATTCCCCAGCTGACCTCAGCCTGGCATGTATGAATCCTGAGTTTATCCCTCAGTGAGGACATGGGCTCCCCATGTGTTGGCTAACATTTGTCAGGGCTCTCTCAGTCTTTGGAAGGATTTAAAAGATAAAGGAGGCTCCGTGGCGGGCGCCATATGAACGGGCGCCTGTGATAACTGGATGACCAGGAACTCACAATAGTACGTTCATGGACTCCTCTATCCAAACTCCTCTGACTAAGTGAAGACCTAACTTTAATCTACACCAGGTTCCCAAAGAAAGGGTTGGGATGTCATGTGGGTCAGAGGGCAACCTTTGAACCAATGAGCAGGCCTAGCTAATATTTGGAGGCACCTCAGGTTCCAAAAGAAAAGGCAGGTCTGGTCTCTGGGAGGGATCAGATGTCTGAAGGCTTGTGGGGACAGTGGCTGATAGGTTCTCAGGCTGGTCCAAGCTCCAAAACAAGAAAGGGTTGGAGTTAGCATATTGGGGCACCAATGTGCTAGATGGATGCAGGTTGAGGAGACCTTTCCAACGCCGTGTCAACCGCCTAGAACAGACAAGGGACTAGAAAGTTATCAAGTCCCGAAGTACTGCCGACCGGTGGGCGAGGGCGGGGCACACTCAGGGCATAGTGGACAGGACACGTGGCAGGCCGTGCCTGCACAGGCTTAGCCTGGACTCTCACGTGACTGGGACACAGTGTACTGAGGGCTCAACGGTACTGTGGCTAGTAGAAGCCAGTAACCAGCCAGCAGGTCTGCAAGGATGTAAGTCCTTGCAGGACTGTGGCAGGTCCTGTGCTGTCCTAGACACAGGATAGCCAGAGATTCCTGTATGCTGCCTGCAACGAGGATGCAGGCAGCGATACGAGGCTCTGGCAATGTAGCGTTGCCCAGCGTTGCTCATGACCGAGGAACAAGGATGGAACGAGGTTGCATATAGCTCGAGGCTCAACGAGGCAACGAGCGTCTTCACACACGAACCTTGGTCGTCACGACGAGTGGCGAGCCTATCGAGGGTCGTAGGCCTGGTGTGAGGATAAAGGTTGCTAGCCAGCAGCCTAGGGTCATTCCAGCCGGCAAGGACCAGGAGCTCACAAGCTCTGCTGACGAGTTGTTGCGCAAATACTTGAACGGCGATAGTGTTGTCTAGGTCAGGCAGGTTCAGGTTGCATATGATTCCACCGTTTTCCCTTCCTGATTCCACCGTTTTTCCTTCCCGATTCCTTGGATGAAATCTGGCCAAATCAGACAGAATAGTTCCTCGGTGGCCAAAGGGCGGTTACGAAAATGTGTGGCTGGAGTTTGTGCGAAGGGTAACTACTTTGACTGGTGCGCTTTGAAACTAGTCGGCATTGCTAGATGCCGGGGGAGTACACTCCACATGAAGCCGAACGTCGTGGGGTCTCGGCTTGGGTTTCGGTAATGGTAATGAATCTGCTGGCAGAATCTGCGCTGGTTTGCATGCAATGCTTCTTTCGCACGCCGCTGAGCAGCTGGCCACTTTTCGGGCCGTCGGATCGGGGTGTGCCTTGATTATGTCTGCGTACGTCGGGCTCAGCGCCCTCAGTTGTCGATGCTCGCGTCGTGCTGCAAGCATTCGGTTCAGCACGGTGGATCTGATCATCGTCTTGTGCTCGCTCGCATCAGATTGCGGTTTCCTGGGGTGAAACCGTCGCGACATCTGGCACCTCAGCCAGATCTGAAGGTGCTCCGGATTGTGCTGAAGGATGCCGACAAGATGTCAGCAGCAGAGCAGGCCGCTATGTCGCACAGGGATGATTTCCTGGCCGTATTCGACGCCGGGGTGCAGCCGACAGCAGTTTACAGCCATTCCGGTTCGCCGGGGATATTTCAGTGATCCTCCGTGGTGTCGCCGCCAAGTATCGCTAGCTGCCCGCACCCTCCCCACTTGCTCGCGCCGGCAGCTTGTGTCCACCGTCGCACACGACAGTGGTCGCTGCCAGGCAGATGCTCCGCTGCAACAGAGATCCGATCGCGAACCTGAGCTTGCAAGGCAGCTCTAGGGCCGCCTACGAGCAGGCTGAGAAGGCAGATGCTCAGCAGATGGTCAAGGACCTGCGCAGCTGCCAGCAGAAGCACGACGGCAAGGGGGCTGGTTCTGGTACAAGCGCCTCGGGCACCCGGACGGCCTCGGGCCGGCCACGCCACGACGTCGCCGGGCGCCCAGCCAAGCGGCTTCGTACTGGGCCACGGCCACGGCCGAGGTCTGGGGACAGCCTGCGCCGCCCCCACCCGCTGCTCCCAGCCGCCGCGCCCCGCCCGGGCCGCCTGGCCGGCCCGCTGGGGCCCTGCCCCGCCTAGTCAGCGGCGGACTACTAGTCCCCCGCTGGTGGCCCACTTGGCGACCGTCAGACATGCCTCCTTTCCACCTCTCGCGAGGTTCCGGAGAGCGGTCCAGCGCTGCGTTATGACCCAGCCACGGCTCTGACGAGATTTCCGGCCGCAGTTGTAAAACTTGCAGCTGAATTCGAGGGACACAGGTGTTATGCTGCTCGTTCCGGACATATCTGCAACCGCTTTCTGCTGTCGTCGCAACCACCTCCAGCGCTGGCAACATCGTTTTCCGCACGATGCTGTACAAGAACAAGGGTCGCCTGCCGACCCGGCAACTACAGAGGGGTGTGCATTAAAGTGCCCCTCAAGCTTCTTATGCGGCTCATCCTGAACCGCTGCGCACGGCCCTGGACGGGACTCAGCGAAACTCAGCACGGCTTCCGTTCAGGTCGCAACACAACAGTACAGGCGCTCTTCGCTCTCGCCGACTGG
>RPFO01000651.1:0-20000 GCA_009746045.1 Mesostigma viride
ACGAATGCGCAACGCGAAAAGGGGTACAAGACATCCCGACGGAGGACCCCGACCTAGAGCATCGCGGAAACGAGCCCTTGGAGTGCGACGGGGAGCCGAAACCAATATTCAACAGCATGTTCCGTTGACGGACATGAATTAGGTGGGGGCGAAAACCGGATTCGGGATTCCGAAACCACCACGACCGACCTGGACTTTCCTGATCGAACGCTTCCCATCTCACGGGAACGACGCGGGCCGCGGCGGGAAACGACGCGGGTCGACACGACACACATCGACCCTAAAGCCGCAACGGGCGCCGCGCCGAAACGGCGCGTTTGCCACTGTGCAACGTCTTGAGATGTCGTGTGGACACGTGACGTTTCTCTTTTTGCCACGTGTGGCATCCTAGCACTGGGCGTGGCGCGCAGGAGGCACACGGCAAGCGGCAACAACGAGCCGTAAACCAAGCGCAAAGCGACCCGACACCTCGACTGGCCCCCTAACCCACTCACCACCCACCCACCGGCGCTTGGGACTAAGGGACAAGCGCGAGCACACTGGAATCAGGCGGGTACGCTCCACCCTGGGAGTCGGATGCCACCACCTCCACGACCGCGCCCCATGCAAGGAACGCCGCAGCTAAGCCCATAGCGAGGCAAAACTCGCCCCGCCTTGGTCAAATCGCGCCCCACCGCAACACCAACGGAGAGACACCTTCAACCGGGGAAAAGCCACCTCTCCGACAAGGAAACGCGGACTTGCGGCTCCCAAGTGCCCTTGAAGGCCGGGAACCTTGCTCGAGGGACGCCGAGAGACAGGCCAAGAGGCAATAGTACCGTTGGAAACCCCACCCATCGCTCGATCGTCCCTCGCGCAGTGGCCCTCGTCCTCGCCCTCAACTGATGTCAGCCATCGCCCGTGGGGTCAGCCCTCGCGCCTGCCCCTCGCCCCTCGCCCCTTGGGGTCAGCCCCTCGCCCCTTGGGTCAGCCCCTCGCCCCTCGCCCCTCGCCCCTTGGGGTCAGCCCCTCGCCCCTCGCCCCTCGCCGCCTCGCCCCTCGCCCCTCGCCCTCGCCCCTCGCCCCTCGCCCCTCGCCCCTCGCGCCCTCGCCCCTCGCCCTGCCCCTCGCCCCTCGCCCTCGCCCTCGCCCCCTCGCCCCTCGCCCCTCGCCCCTCGCCCTCGCCCCTCGCCCCTCGCCCCTCGCCCCTCGCCCCCTCGCCCCTCGCCCCTCGCCCCTCGCCCTCGCCCCTCGCCCCTCGCCCCTCGCCCTCGCCCCTCGCCCCTCGCCCCTCGCCCCTCGCCCTCGCCCCTCGCCCCTCGCCCCTCGCCCCTCGCCCCTCGCCCCTCGCCCCTCGCCCTCGCCCCCCCCTCGCCCCTCGCCCCTCGCCCCTCGCCCCTCGCCCCTCGCCCCTCGCCCTCGATCGCCACTCGCCCCTAGCCCCTCGCCCCTAGCGGCTCGCCACCACCCTTTCACCCTCGCTCACTCGTGCAGTGGGGATCCCCTGTCCCTCCCTAGCCTTCACCCTCGCTGTGGCCCTTGCCCGCCCATGATCAACTGCCCAGCTGCAGTCCTCACCCCACCTCTCAGCCTACTTCAGGTGCCCTCGCTCTGATGCAGCCATGCTCAACCTCCTTCAAAGCCCCTGTGCACTCGCCCAGTGGGGCCTGCCCTCCGCCCTCACCCTCCCTAGCCTTCACGTACCTCGCCCTCGCTTTGACCAGCCGCCAACGCCCTCACCCGATGCCCTTTCGCCCTCACTGCATGGCCCTCGCCAAGGCTCACTTGCTCTTGCTCACGCTCAGGCACCCCTTGTGCCCTCGCATCAAGAAGCACACCCTCACCCCCACTAACCTTCATGCTCGCTAGCTCTGCCCTCCTTTATGTTCAGCCGCCCTTACCCACACCACCTCACCCTCACCCTAGCTCTCACCCCAACCTTCTCACCCTCACGCAGCTGTGCCACTCGGGCACGCTCGCCCTCGCCCTCGCCCTCGCCCTCGCCCCTCGCCCTCGCCCTCGCCCTCGCCCTCGCCCTCGCCCTCGCCCTCGCCCTCGCCCTCGCCCTCGCCCTCGCCCTCGCCCTCGCCCTCGCCCTCGCCCTCGCCCTCGCCCTCGCCCTCGCCCTCGCCCTCGCCCTCGCCCTCGCCCTCGCCCTCGCCCTCGCCCTCGCCTCGCCCTCGCCCTCGCCCTCGCCCTCGCCCTGCCCTCGCCCTCGCCCTCGCCCTCGCCCTCGCCCTCACCCTCGCCCTCGCCCTCGCCCTTACGCCCTCGCCCTCGCCATTACGCCCTCGCCCTTAGTCGCGCAGGTCCCTTTGCACTCGCCCGGTGGGGGCCACACTCACCCTCCATGGTCTTCATCCCCGCTATGCCCCTCGCTTATGTTCAGCGTCCCCAGCCCTCACCCTCACTCCCACCCTAAAGCACAGCCTAGCTCTGCTGCCCTCACTCAGCCTCTCTCACCCGCAGCCTTCCTCTGCACCTCTCGCCCGCATCCTTGCTCAGGCCCCCTGTGCATTTGTTTGCCCAGTGGGCCCGCCCTCGCCCTACCTAGCCTTCACCATCGCCATAGCTCTGGCCCTTGCTCTTGCCTTCACCCTCACCCCCAACCTCGCACCATCACTCAGGTGCCCTTGCCCTGCGCCCCTTTGCAATCGCCCGGTGGAAAACCCACCCACAACTCACCTAGCCTTTAATCTTTAGTAGTCAACTGGGTGCCATCACCCCCGCCCTCACTGGCCCTCACCTGGGCGCACTTGCCCTCGCGCCTCGCTCAGGTCCCATCTGCACACTCGCGCACTGGGGCCCATCCTCACCCTACCTAGCCCTGGCCCTTTTACCCTCGCTTTCATTCTGCTGCTCCCTCTCCACTATACCTACACCTGCGCGCTTCCCTCGCCCTCGCTTTCCATCGCTTTCACTCGCCCTAGCCCTCGCCAGGTGAGGGCCACCCTCACTCTCCTTGGTCTTCATCCCCGCTATGGCCCTCGCTTATGCTCAGCGTCCCCAGCCCTCACCCTCACTCTCACCCTAGAGCACAGCCCTAGCTCTGCTGCCCACACTCAGGCTCACTCGCCCGCGCCCTCGCTCAGGCCCCCTGTACATTTGTTTTTGTTTGCCCAGTGGGGCCCCCCCTCGCCCTACCTAGCCTTCACCATCGCCATAGCCCTGGCTCTTGCTCTGGCCTGCACCCTCCCCCCCAACCTCACACCATCACTCAGGTGCCCTTGCCCTGCGCCCCTTTGCAATCGCCCGGTGGAAAACCCACCCACACCTCACCTAGCCTTTAATCGTTAGTAGTCAACTCGGTGCCATCACCCCCGCCCTCACTGGCCCTCACCTGGGCTCACTTGCCCTCGCCCTCGCTCAGGTCCCATCTGCACACTCGCGCACTGGGGCCCATCCTCACCCTACCTAGCCCTGGCCCTTCTACCCTCGCTTTCATTCTGCTGCCTCCCTCTCCACTACCTACACCTGCGCGCTTTCCCTCGCCCTCGCTTTTCATCGCTTTCACTCGCCCTCGCCCTCGCCCTCGCCCTCACCCTCGCCCTCGCCCGGTGGGGGCCACCCTCACTCTCCTTGGTCTTCATCCCCGCTATGGCCCTCGCTTATGCTCAGTGTCCCTAGCCCTCACCCTCACTCCCACCCTAAAGCACAGCCCTAGCTCTGCTGCCCTCACTCAGCCTCTCTCACCCGCAGCCTTCCTCTGCACCTCTCGCCGCGCCCTCGCTCAGGCCCCCTGTGCATTTGTTTGCCCAGTGGGGCCCGCCCTCGCCCTACACTAGCTTCAGCATCGCTATAGACCTGGCCCTTGCTCTGGCCTTTACCCTCACCCCCAACCTCGCACCATCACTCAGGTGCCCTTGCCCTGGGCCCCTTTGCAATCGCCCGGTGGAAAACCCACCCACACCTCACTTCGCCTTCAATCGTTAGTAGTCAACTCGGTGCCATCACCCCCGCCCTCACTGGCCCTCACCTGGGCGCACTTGCCCTCGCCCTCGCTCAGGTCCCATCTGCACACTCGCGCACTGGGGCCCATCCTCACCCTACCTAGCCCTGGCCCTTTTACCCTCGCTTTCATTCTGCTGCTCCCTCTCCACTACCTACACCTGCGCGCTTTCCCTCACCCTCGCTTTCCATCGCTTTCACTCGCCCTCGCCCTCGCCCTCGCCCTCACCCTCGCCCTCGCCCGGTGGGGCCACCCTCACCCTCCATTGTCTTCATCCCCGCTATGGCCCTCGCTTATGCTCAGCGTCCCCAGCCCTCACCCTCACTCTCATCCTAGAGCACAGCCCTAGCTCTGCTGCCCTCACTCAGGCTCACTCATCCGCAGCCTTCCACTGCACCTCTTGCCCGCGCCCTCGCTCAGGCCCCCTGTGCATTTGTTTGCCCAGTGGGGCCCGCCCTCGCCCTACACTAGCCTTCACCATCGCCATAGCCCTCGCTCTTGCTCTGGCCTGCACCCCCCCCCAACCTCGCACCATCACTCAGGTGCCCTTGCCCTGGGCCCCTTTGCAATCGCCCGGTGGAAAACCCACCCACAACTCACCTAGCCTTCAATCGTTAGTAGTCAACTCGGTGCCATCACCCCCGCCCTCACTGGCCCTCACCTGGGCGCACTTGCCCTCGCCCTCGCTCAGGTCCCATCTGCACACTCGCGCACTGGGGTCCATCCTCACCCTACCTAGCCCTGGCCCTTTTACCCTCGCTTTCATTCTGCTGCTTCCTCTCCACTACCTACACCTGCGCGCTTCCCCTCGCCCTCGCTTTCCATCGCTTTCACGCCCCCCCTCGCCCTACCTAGCCTTCACCATCGCCATAGCCCTGGCTCTTGCTCTGGCCTGCACCCTCCCCCCAACCTCACACCATCACTCAGGTGCCCTTGCCCTGCGCCCCTTTGCAATCGCCCGGTGGAAAACCCACCCACACCTCACTAGCCTTTAATCGTTAGTAGTCAACTCGGTGCCATCACCCCCGCCCTCACTGGCCCTCACCTGGGCTCACTTGCCCTCGCCCTCGCTCAGGTCCCATCTGCACACTCGCGCACTGGGGCCCATCCTCACCCTACCTAGCCCTGGCCCTTCTACCCTCGCTTTCATTCTGCTGCTCCCTCTCCACTACCTACACCTGCGCGCTTTCCCTCGCCCTCGCTTTCCATCGCTTTCACTCGCCCTCGCCCTCGCCCTCGCCTCACCCTCGCCCTCGCCCGGTGGGGCCACCCTCACTCTCCTTGGTCTTCATCCCCGCTATGGCCCTCGCTTATGCTCAGTGTCCCAGCCCTCACCCTCACTCCCACCCTAAAGCACAGCCCTAGCTCTGCTGCCCTCACTCAGCCTCTCTCACCCGCAGCCTTCCTCTGCACCTCTCGCCCGCGCCCTCGCTCAGGCCCCCTGTGCATTTGTTTGCCCAGTGGGGCCCCCCTCGCCCTACACTAGCCTTCACCATCGCTATAGACCTGGCCTAAGTTGCTCTGGCCTTTACCCTCACCCCCAACCTCGCACCATCACTCAGGTGCCCTTGCCCTGCGCCCCTTTGCAATCGCCCGGTGGAAAACCCACCCACACCTCACTTCGCCTTCAATCGTTAGTAGTCAACTCGGTGCCATCACCCCCGCCCTCACTGGCCCTCACCTGGGCGCACTTGCCCTCGCCCTCGCTCAGGTCCCATCTGCACACTCGCGCACTGGGGCCCATCCTCACCCTACCTAGCCCTGGCCCTTTTACCCTCGCTTTCATTCTGCTGCTCCCTCTCCACTACCTACACCTGCGCGCTTCCCTCGCCCTCGCTTTCCATCGCTTTCACTCGCCCTCGCCCTCGCCAGGTGGGGCCACCCTCACTCTCCTTGGTCTTCATCCCCGCTATGGCCCTCGCTTATGTTCAGCGTCCC
Organism: Mesostigma viride; assembly: GCA_009746045.1. Classification (NCBI taxonomy): domain Eukaryota; kingdom Viridiplantae; phylum Streptophyta; class Mesostigmatophyceae; order Mesostigmatales; family Mesostigmataceae; genus Mesostigma; species Mesostigma viride. Next base: position 5,867 of record RPFO01000651.1, read on the forward strand.
CAGCCCTCACCCTCACTCCCACCCTAAAGCACAGCCCTAGCTCTGCTGCCCTCACTCAGCCTCTCTCACCCGCAGCCTTCCTCTGCACCTCTCGCCCGCGCCCTCGCTCAGGCCCCCTGTGCATTTGTTTGTTTGCCCAGTGGGGCCCGCCCTCGCCCTACACTAGCCTTCACCATCGCCTATAGACCTGGCCTAAGTTGCTCTGGCCTACCCTCCCCAACCTCGCACCATCACTCAGGTGCCCTTGCCCTGCGCCCCTTTGCAATCGCCCGGTGGAAAACCCACCCACACCTCACTTAGCCTTCAATCGTTAGTAGTCAACTCGGTGCCATCACCCCCGCCCTCACTGGCCCTCACCTGGGCTCACTTGCCCTCGCCCTCGCTCAGGTCCCATCTGCACACTCGCGCACTGGGGCCCATCCTCACCCTACCTAGCCCTGGCCCTTTTACCCTCGCTTTCATTCTGCTGCTCCTCTCCACTACCTACACCTGCGCGCTTCCCCTCGCCCTCGCTTTCCATCGCTTTCACTCGCCCTCGCCCTCGCCAGGTGGGGCCACCCTCACTCTCCTTGGTCTTCATCCCCGCTATGCCCTCGCTTATGTTCAGCGTCCCCAGCCCTCACCCTCACTCCCACCCTAAAGCACAGCCCTAGCTCTGCTGCCCTCACTCAGCCTCTCTCACCCGCAGCCTTCCTCTGCACCTCTCGCCCGCGCCCTCGCTCAGGCCCCCTGTGCATTGTTTGTTTGCCCAGTGGGGCCCGCCCTCGCCCTACCTAGCCTTCACCATCGCTATAGACCTGGCCCTAAGTTGCTCTGGCCTTACCCTCCCCCAACCTCGCACCATCACTCAGGTGCCCTTGCCCTGGGCCCCTTTGCAATCGCCCGGTGGAAAACCCACCCACACCTCACTTCGCCTTCAATCGTTAGTAGTCAACTCGGTGCCATCACCCCCGCCCTCACTGGCCCTCACCTGGGCTCACTTGCCCTCGCCCTCGCTCAGGTCCCATCTGCACACTCGCGCACTGGGGCCCATCCTCACCCTACCTAGCCCTGGCCCTTCTACCCTCGCTTTCATTCTGCTGCTCCCTCTCCACTACCTACACCTGCGCGCTTCCCCTCGCCCTCGCTTTTCATCGCTTTCACTCGCCCTCGCCCTCGCCCTCGCCCTCACGCCCTCGCCCGGTGGGGCCACCCTCACCTCCTTGTCTTCATCCCCGCTATGGCCCTCGCTTATGCTCAGCGTCCCCAGCCCTCACCCTCACTCTCACCCTAGAGCACAGCCCTAGCTCTGCTGCCCTCACTCAGGCTCACTCATCCGCAGCCTTCCTCTGCACCTCTTGCCCGCGCCCTCGCTCAGGCCCCCTGTCCATTTGTTTGCCCAGTGGGGCCCGCCCTCGCCCTACACTAGCCTTCACCATCGCCATAGCCCTGGCTCTTGCTCTGGCCTGCACCCTCCCCCCAACCTCGCACCATCACTCAGGTGCCCTTGCCCTGCGCCCCTTTGCAATCGCCCGGTGGAAAACCCACCCAACTCACTTCGCCTTCAATCGTTAGTAGTCAACTCGGTGCCATCACCCCCGCCCTCACTGGCCCTCACCTGGGCTCACTTGCCCTCGCCCTCGCTCAGGTCCCATCTGCACACTCGCGCACTGGGGCCCATCCTCACCCTACCTAGCCCTGGCCCTTTACCCTCGCTTTCATTCTGCTGCTCCTCTCCACTACCTACACCTGCGCGCTTCCCCTCGCCCTCGCTTTCCATCGCTTTCACTCGCCCTCGCCCTCGCCAGGTGGGGCCACCCTCACTCTCCTTGGTCTTCATCCCCGCTATGGCCCTCGCTTATGTTCAGCGTCCCCAGCCCTCACCCTCACTCCCACCCTAAAGCACAGCCCTAGCTCTGCTGCCCTCACTCAGCCTCTCTCACCCGCAGCCTTCCTCTGCACCTCTCGCCCGCGCCCTCGCTCAGGCCCCCTGTGCATTTGTTTGCCCAGTGGGGCCCGCCCTCGCCCTACCTAGCCTTCACCATCGCCATAGACCTGGCTAGTTGCTCTGGCCTGCACCCTCCCCCAACCTCGCACCATCACTCAGGTGCCCTTGCCCTGGGCCCCTTTGCAATCGCCCGGTGGAAAACCCACCCACACCTCACTTCGCCTTCAATCGTTAGTAGTCAACTCGGTGCCATCACCCCCGCCCTCACTGGCCCTCACCTGGGCGCACTTGCCCTCGCCCTCGCTCAGGTCCCATCTGCACACTCGCGCACTGGGGCCCATCCTCACCCTACCTAGCCCTGGCCCTTCTACCCTCGCTTTCATTCTGCTGCTCCCTCTCCACTACCTACACCTGCGCGCTTCCCCTCGCCCTCGCTTTTCGCCACTCGCTCCTCGCCCTCGCCTCACCCTCGCCCTCGCCAGGTGGGGCCACCCTCACCTCCTTGGTCTTCATCCCCGCTATGGCCCTCGCTTATGTTCAGCGTCCCCAGCCCTCACCCTCACTCCCACCCTAAAGCACAGCCCTAGCTCTGCTGCCCTCACTCAGCTCTCACCCGCAGCCTTCCTCTGCACCTCTGCCCGCGCCCTCGCTCAGGCCCCCTGTGCATTTGTTTGCCCAGTGGGGCCCGCCCTCGCCCTACCTAGCCTTCACCATCGCCATAGCCCTGGCTCTTGCTCTGGCCTGCACCCTCCCCCCAACCTCGCACCATCACTCAGGTGCCCTTGCCCTGCGCCCCTTTGCAATCGCCCGGTGGAAAACCCACCCACACCTCACTTCGCCTTAATCGTTAGTAGTCAACTCGGTGCCATCACCCCCGCCCTCACTGGCCCTCACCTGGGCGCACTTGCCCTCGCCCTCGCTCAGGTCCCATCTGCACACTCGCGCACTGGGGCCCATCCTCACCCTACCTAGCCCTGGCCCTTTTACCCTCGCTTTCATTCTGCTGCTTCCTCTCCACTACCTACACCTGCGCGCTTCCCCTCGCCCTCGCTTTCCATCGCTTTCACTCGCCCTCGCCCTCGCCAGGTGAGGGCCACCCTCACTCTCCTTGGTCTTCATCCCCGCTATGGCCCTCGCTTATGTTCAGCGTCCCCAGCCCTCACCCTCACTCCCACCCTAAAGCACAGCCCTAGCTCTGCTGCCCTCACTCAGCCTCTCTCACCCGCAGCCTTCCTCTGCACCTCTCGCCCGCGCCCTCGCTCAGGCCCCCTGTGCATTTGTTTTTGTTTGCCCAGTGGGGCCCGCCCTCGCCCTACACTAGCCTTCACCATCGCTATAGACCTGGCCCTAAGTTGCTCTGGCCTTTACCCTCACCCCCAACCTCGCACCATCACTCAGGTGCCCTTGCCCTGCGCCCCTTTGCAATCGCCCGGTGGAAAACCCACCCACACTCACCTAGCCTTCAATCGTTAGTAGTCAACTCGGTGCCATCACCCCCGCCCTCACTGGCCCTCACCTGGGCGCACTTGCCCTCGCCCTCGCTCAGGTCCCATCTGCACACTCGCGCACTGGGGCCCATCCTCACCCTACCTAGCCCTGGCCCTTTTACCCTCGCTTTCATTCTGCTGCTTCCTCTCCACTACCTACACCTGCGCGCTTCCCCTCGCCCTCGCTTTCCATCGCTTTCACTCGCCCTCGCCCTCGCCAGGTGAGGGCCACCCTCACTCTCCTTGGTCTTCATCCCCGCTATGCCCCTCGCTTATGTTCAGCGTCCCCAGCCCTCACCCTCACTCCCACCCTAAAGCACAGCCCTAGCTCTGCTGCCCTCACTCAGCCTCTCTCACCCGCAGCCTTCCTCTGCACCTCTCGCCCGCGCCCTCGCTCAGGCCCCCTGTGCATTTGTTTTTGTTTGCCCAGTGGGGCCCGCCCTCGCCCTACCTAGCCTTCACCATCGCTATAGACCTGGCCCTAAGTTGCTCTGGCCTTTACCCTCACCCCCAACCTCGCACCATCACTCAGGTGCCCTTGCCCTGGGCCCCTTTGCAATCGCCCGGTGGAAAACCCACCCACACCTCACTTCGCCTTCAATCGTTAGTAGTCAACTCGGTGCCATCACCCCCGCCCTCACTGGCCCTCACCTGGGCGCACTTGCCCTCGCCCTCGTTCAGGTCCCATCTGCACACTCGCGCACTGGGGCCCATCCTCACCCTACCTAGCCCCTGCCCTTTTACCCTCGCTTTCATTCTGCTGCTCCCTCTCCACTACCTACACCTGCGCGCTTCCCCTCGCCCTCGCTTTTCATCGCTTTCACTCGCCCTCGCCCTCGCCCTTGCCCTCGCCCGCACCCTCGCCCTCGCCCGGTGGGGGCCACCCTCACCCTCCATTGTCTTCATCCCCGCTATGGCCCTCGCTTATGCTCAGCGTCCCCAGCCCTAAAGCACAGCCCTAGCTCTGCTGCCCTCACTCAGGCTCACTCATCCGCAGCCTTCCACTGCACCTCTTGCCCGCGCCCTCGCTCAGGCCCCCTGTCCATTTGTTTGCCCAGTGGGGCCCGCCCTCGCCCTACCTAGCCTTCACCATCGCCATAGCCCTGGCTCGTGCTCTGGCCTGCACCCTCCCCCCCAACCTCACACCATCACTCAGGTGCCCTTGCCCTGCGCCCCTTTGCAATCGCCCGGTGGAAAACCCACCCACAACTCACTTCGCCTTCAATCGTTAGTAGTCAACTCGGTGCCATCACCCCCGCCCTCACTGGCCCTCACCTGGGCTCACTTGCCCTCGCCCTCGCTCAGGTCCCATCTGCACACTCGCGCACTGGGGCCCATCCTCACCCTACCTAGCCCTGGCCCTTCTACCCTCGCTTTCATTCTGCTGCTCCCTCTCCACTACCTACACCTGCGCGCTTTCCCTCGCCCTCGCTTTCATCGCTTTCACTCGCCCTCGCCCTCGCCCTCACCCTCGCCCTCGCCAGGTGGGGCCACCCTCACTCTCCTTGGTCTTCATCCCCGCTATGGCCCTCGCTTATGTTCAGTGTCCCCAGCCCTCACCCTCACTCCCACCCTAAAGCACAGCCCTAGCTCTGCTGCCCTCACTCAGCCTCTCTCACCCGCAGCCTTCCTCTGCACCTCTCGCCCGCGCCCTCGCTCAGGCCCCCTGTGCATTTGTTTTTGTTTGCCCAGTGGGGCCCGCCCTCGCCCTACACTAGCCTTCACCATCGCTATAGACCTGGCCCTAAGTTGCTCTGGCCTTTACCCTCACCCCCAACCTCGCACCATCACTCAGGTGCCCTTGCCCTGGGCCCCTTTGCAATCGCCCGGTGGAAAACCCACCCACACCTCACCTAGCCTTCAATCGTTAGTAGTCAACTCGGTGCCATCACCCCCGCCCTCACTGGCCCTCACCTGGGCGCACTTGCCCTCGCCCTCGCTCAGGTCCCATCTGCACACTCGCGCACTGGGGCCCATCCTCACCCTACCTAGCCCTGGCCCTTTTACCCTCGCTTTCATTCTGCTGCTTCCTCTCCACTACCTACACCTGCGCGCTTCCCCTCGCCCTCGCTTTCCATCGCTTTCGCTCGCCCTCGCCCTCGCCAGGTGGGGGCCACCCTCACTCTCCTTGGTCTTCATCCCCGCTATGCCCCTCGCTTATGTTCAGCGTCCCCAGCCCTCACCCTCACTCCCACCCTAAAGCACAGCCCTAGCTCTGCTGCCCTCACTCAGCCTCTCTCACCCGCAGCCTTCCTCTGCACCTCTCGCCCGCGCCCTCGCTCAGGCCCCCTGTGCATTTGTTTTTGTTTGCCCAGTGGGGCCCGCCCTCGCCCTACACTAGCCTTCACCATCGCTATAGACCTGGCCCTAAGTTGCTCTGGCCTTTACCCTCACCCCCAACCTCGCACCATCACTCAGGTGCCCTTGCCCTGGGCCCCTTTTGCAATCGCCCCGTGGAAAACCCACCCACACCTCACCTAGCCTTCAATCGTTAGTAGTCAACTCGGTGCCATCACCCCCGCCCTCACTGGCCCTCACCTGGGCGCACTTAATTAATTAATTAATTAAACACGTGCTCCCGTTGGGGAGTCACGGAGCACTGAAGTGCTTTTAATCCCTGTGTGTGCACTACAGGAGAAAGGGCAGAGACCCCCAGTCTCCTTCATGCCAAAGGCATGCCACAGCTGCAATCGGGCGCGGCTAGCTAAAAGGACAGGCTAACGATCCGGCAAACTGTGGGTGCAATAAGACCCATGTAAGCGGGGCATAACAAGTATAGCGTGGGCGCACTTGCCCTCGCCCTCGCTCAGGTCCCATCTGCACTCTCGCACACTGGGGCCCATCCTCACCCTACCTAGCCCCTGCCCTTTTACCCTCGCTTTCATTCTGCTGCTACCTCTCCACTACCTACACCTGCGCGCTTCCCCTCGCCCTCGCTTTTCATCGCTTTCACTCGCCCTCGCCCTCGCCCTTGCCCTCGCCCTCACCCTCGCCCTCGCCCGGTGGGGGCCACCCTCACCCTCCATTGTCTTCATCCCCGCTATGGCCCTCGCTTATGCTCAGCGTCCCCAGCCCTCACCCTCACTCTCACCCTAAAGCACAGCCCTAGCTCTGCTGCCCTCACTCAGGCTCACTCATCCGCAGCCTTCCTCTGCACCTCTTGCCCGCGCCCTCGCTCAGGCCCCCTGTCCATTTGTTTGCCCAGTGGGGCCCGCCCTCGCCCTACCTAGCCTTCACCATCGCCATAGCCCTGGCTCGTGCTCTGGCCTGCACCCTCCCCCCCAACCTCACACCATCACTCAGGTGCCCTTGCCCTGCGCCCCTTTGCAATCGCCCGGTGGAAAACCCACCCACACCTCACTTCGCCTTTAATCGTTAGTAGTCAACTCGGTGCCATCACCCCCGCCCTCACTGGCCCTCACCTGGGCTCACTTGCCCTCGCCCTCGCTCAGGTCCCATCTGCACACTCGCGCACTGGGGCCCATCCTCACCCTACCTAGCCCTGGCCCTTTTACCCTCGCTTTCATTCTGCTGCTCCCTCTCCACTACCTACACCTGCGCGCTTCCCCTCGCCCTCGCTTTCCATCGCTTTCACTCGCCCTCGCCCTCGCCAGGTGAGGGCCACCCTCACTCTCCTTGGTCTTCATCCCCGCTATGGCCCTCGCTTATGTTCAGCGTCCCCAGCCCTCACCCTCACTCCCACCCTAAAGCACAGCCCTAGCTCTGCTGCCCTCACTCAGCCTCTCTCACCCGCAGCCTTCCTCTGCACCTCTTGCCCGCGCCCTCGCTCAGGCCCCCTGTGCATTTGTTTTGTTTGCCCAGTGGGGCCCGCCCTCGCCCTACACTAGCCTTCACCATCGCTATAGACCTGGCCCTAAGTTGCTCTGGCCTTTACCTTCACCCCCAACCTCGCACCATCACTCAGGTGCCCTTGCCCTGGGCCCCTTTGCAATCGCCCGGTGGAAAACCCACCCACACCTCACCTAGCCTTCAATCGTTAGTAGTCAACCCGGTGCCATCACCCCCGCCCTCACTGGCCCTCACCTGGGCTCACTTGCCCTCGCCCTCGCTCAGGTCCCATCTGCACACTCGCGCACTGGGGCCCATCCTCACCCTACCACTATGTACGCTCGGAACAGTGACCCATAAACATAATCTGAATATTCATGATGAGTGCAAGTCTAGCTAGGGCACATGTGAACATGAATCTGGGCGCAGCGGTTGCCATATCGCGGGACGAAAAAGTTGTTTCCTAGAGGATTCGAACCTCAGCGCCCTGAAGGGTTATATATCCACACGGTCCTGCAAAGCGTCACGATGGCCGGGTTTCCAGTGGTGCGGCAAGGTTTGGTTGCTATATACAGAAAGAGGGCCGCTCATGTAGAAATCATTTGCCACGTTACTTTGTGGATTGCTGCTCAGGCAGTCTTCAGGGTAGCTCGTATGAGCCAAGTTGATGCCGATTCTCAATGCAGCATGACTGCAGCACATACCGGACCTGTGCAGTATAAGTTGCGGACATCATTGCTGCAGTTTTCATTTTTTACTTGATAAGTAAGTAAGTAAGTACTTGCGTGTCATGCGCAAAGGCATGCCACGGAGTACTATGCTAATCTCATTAGAAAAATAATTACACAAAAGTTTAAACAAATATCGTCTGCATCATCCCCCAACCGTTAAGCACTAGATGGGGATGTAATCCTCATCCGAGCTGTCCTCTTTACTTGATGGTAGCAAAGCTGACAGTGCAAACCTTCTGGAAGTCAGACGTTGGCATGGTTGTGCAGCATTGAAGAAACTCGATTTCTTCCCCAGTTTCTTGGCCCTTTTTAATTAAAATGAGGTATAGCAATTTGGCGAGCCGGCCATGCAGGGGTCAGGCAGAGTTGGTATGCTTTCACTGCCAAGGGCAACAACTTGCAGGATCGATGCACAAGTGGCTCATGCATTGTTTACTTATATATATTGCATGAATGAGTATCTCTTTGCATGGTATGTAATTTAAGTGTCTTCAACATGCATGTGTACGATGTTTTATTGTGAGTCCAGGGGTATTAGACTCCATGCGTGTATTATTGCTTTGTTGACAGACAGTAAAATCATGTACCGCTTGTATGCTGGGCAGTGAGCCAGCTTTGTATTCTATCCAAGGTTATTATTAGTGTCACAAACATGTCAGTGAGTGAGAAATGGTTCAAACAACCCTGAAAGCCATGAAATCTAGTGGTCACGTACGATTGCGTATTATCCCGTATTATCCCGTATTATACCGTATTATACCGTATTATACCGTATTATACCGTATTATACTTAATATACGGACCCTGTGCGTATAACCGCGTATTACGTGTAATGGAACTCTGCAACCAATACGCGTGAAGCGCCAAGCGGGCAAAGCGAGCGGCCGCTTCAGCGGCCTCCTTTCCGGAACGCCGCAAAGGAGCAAGTCACGATTTCTCTCCGGAGCGCAGCGATGGATGGAGCACGTTACTCAGAACTACTGTACGGATGCATGGCCTGGAACATACGGTATAGGGGCACCGGCCGCGGGCAGAGTAGCAGCGGGTAAGTGGGGGGGCCTTGGTAGCCTCACTCACGTGACGAAAATGGCTGACGGCGGTATGGCTGACAGCGGACCTCAGATATCTTTTGCATCTGAGCCCCAAAGTTGGTCAGATCACTTGCATTCGATGCGCCTTTTTAAGACGCACTCGCCAGTGTAATCGGTTACTGCTGAAACGCAGTATCGACAAATTAAGTTACGCACGTGACAAGCAGCTATGACGACTCCAAAAGCAAAGCGAGGTTTGGAAAAGGAGCTTTCCGGCTCCCAGCCCAACCCACTCGCCATCGTCCTTGCCCAGCCGTCTGGGCCCGCCAACCCATCGCCAGCAAACCCATCGCCCACAGCCTCGCCCGAGCAGCCTCAAGAAACCCTGCCATGAACACAAATTGCGAAAGTACCTACCAGATTACGACCGCTTTTCTTTCAGCAACTGGCTGCAACTGACCATTGAGGAAGAATGCGCCGAAATAGTACATTTCTTAGCACAAGAACGCAAGCTCCTTGCTTGGGGCCTGCTTTTCTTTCAGCAACTGGCTAGCTGCAACTGACCAAGGAAGAACGCGCCGAAATAGTGCATTTCTTAGCACAAGAACGCAAGCTCCTTGGGGCCTTAGGGCCCATCCCCGCCAACGACCTGGAGGCGTTCTTCGCCAGCTAGGCCAGAGCTCAGCCACCGCCTCGCTATCCTGTGCAGCTTCTTCCAGCTAACTATGGACAACATCGTCGCTAAGCTCCGCACCCCATGCAGCCTGGCCTGCGCAGCCGACAGCCACATCGGCTCCTTCCCTCTGCAAGGATGACATCCGAGCAGTGCTGGAGGAGCACGTGACCTGGCCGTTGGCCGAGAAGCTGACCTCGCTGAACACGACGCTCAACACGGTGGAGGCCCGGGTCTCCAATGTGGAAACCAAGGTCGTCCACAAGCTCCAGCTCACGGCGCTGCACACCGCGGCGCAGGCATCTGAGACGCACACTGCACTTGTCTCTCGCCAAAACCAGGTGGAGGGCAAGTGCGGCGTGCTCATGAAGAAGCTTGAAGCCATCACTGCCCACACCGAGGCCCTGGCCTCACAGGTCCTAACCTGATAGCGGAGCAGACGGCCACCATCGCATCCCAGCCACCCCGGCAGGATGCTGGCGACCACCCGCCCCTCTCCTTAATGCGGACCTGCTGCGGACAGCGACCGCCTCAACTACCGACGCCATGCATCGCAACGAAACTCCAGGAGCTGGAATCTGACCTTCGCCAGGTACAACAACGGGAGGCCACCGACCGCGCCCGCCGCGACCGGTCAGGGGTGCTGCGTCGATTCCCCCAGTCTGAAGCCAGGTGAGACGTCAACCACCCTTGCCGACGAGCTTAACATGGGACCAGCTCCTTACCCCCATGGGCCTGGTAGGTGAGGTAGAACTGCGTGGGTGCCACCGCCTTCCCCACTCACGGGACAAGACGGCTCCCCCACCAGTCCTGCTCACCTCCCCCTCCTGTGAGGACAAGCAGCGGTTCCTTTCTCGTCGCAAGAGGTTGCACGACCTCACCTGGACGCTGGACGACGACCCCCGCCCAGCAGCAGCAGCGACGCAACCTGTGGCCGGAACACCTCCACCACAAGCAGGACCCCCAGAAGCCCAAGGTGTACTGGAGGGGCGGGGACCTGATGATCAACCACAAGATGTGGACGCCCCCTGCGGGCTAGAATAGCTTGTAAATAGCCCTAGCTTGTATCCATTGGTAGTCACTGCCGCCATGGCAGCCATGCCAAGAATGTTTGCCTAGCTGTGCCATACCTAGCCACGTGCACCGCCTACACACGGTACACAACCAGCCATACCCTTAGCTTAGTCCTTGTACAGCCATGCTACGTCCTGCATGGCTATGCTCAGATTACTTGCCCACGCCCCTTGTTAATTATGATATGCTCACATGGGTCTTATTGCACCCACAGATCTTGCCGGATCGTTTATCGGGTCCGATTGCAGCTGTGGCATGCCTCTGGCATGAAGGAGAAAGGGGGTCTCTGCCCTTTCTTCCTGTTGTGCACTATAAGTAAGTAAGTAAGTAAGTACTTGCGTGTCATGCGCAAAGGCATGCCACGGAGTACTATGCTAATCTCATTAGAAAAATAATTACACAAAAGTTTAAACAAATAGTTGTGCACACAGAGGGATTAAAAGCACTTCGGTGCTCCGTGACTCCCCAACGGGAGAACGAGTTTAATTAATTAATTAATTAATTACGTGGGCGGCCGGGTATAAGTGAGCGCTGTGTGGCGTGCACGCCGGGCAAGGCTAATCTTTGGGCCTTGGGGCTTCAGGGGCCGTGGGGGGTGGCGTGCGGGACTGCGGGACTGAGGGCGCTGCGCGGCGGGCAAACGGGTGGCGTACCCGGCGCGCGCATTAACTTTGGTTGACCAGCGAATCTGTTATCGCTCGTAACATTGTGCGGAACCTTAGAAGCCGAGTGGCAAAAGGTTTCCGCACAACAATATCCTGACTAAAACCTAGCCTCTTGCATGGGCGAAGACGAGTCACTAGGCTCGGAACACCCGCAAATATGAATATGAATAGTATGAGCGCAAGTGGCGCTGATATGGATATCTATCTGTACTCGATCCGCGTGCGCATGATAGACAAGGAGAAATGGGCTGCCGTCTGCAATAAGTGACCTTCCTTGGGGGCATTCTCCTGTTTTCTCCCCTTGCACGGGCCCCGCGGCCCATGGCTAGAATGCAGGGTAGGAGTCCGCAGGTGCAGGTTATAATGGCCCCTGAGGATAGCCGCTACACTAACACCTCGTCTGCCACTACAGTAGAGGACAGCTAGCTCAGATGAGGATTATATCCCTCTCTAGTGACTATGAGGTTGGGGCATGATGCAGACGATATTTGTAACTTTCGTGTACTTATTTTTTTTTCCTGATGAGATTAGCGAAGTATACTCCGTGGCATGTCCATGCGCATGACACGCAAGTACTTACTTACTTACTTACTTACTTACTTACTTACTTACTTACTTACTTACTTACTTACTTACTTACTTACTTACTTACTTACTTACATACTTACATACTTACTTACTTACTTACTTACTCACTTACTCACTTACTTACTTACATACTTACATACTTACATACTTACATTATTACTTACATACTTACAAACTTACATACTTACATTATTACTTACATACTTACAAACTTACTTACTTACTTATGGATAAGAATATGAGCGCAACACGGTGGCGCTGATATGAATATGAATATGAATATGAATATGAATATGAATATGAATATGAATATGAATATGAATATGAATATGAATATGAATATGAATATGAATATGAATATGAATATGAATATGAATAACAATGGGCGCCGCGGGTGTCAAATTGGGGGGAAACAACTCATCTCCGAGTGCATGGATTCGAACCTGTGCGCATGCCTCGAAGGGACATATAGTAGATCTTAAACAGGTTAGTATTGTGCGGCCGGAAGCCTTTTGCCACTGCGCATTAGCTTTGGTTGACCAGCGAGTGATTATCGCTGGTAATATTGTGCGGAACCTTAGAAGCTGAGTGGCAAAAGGTTTCCGCACAATATTAACCTCACTAACTAGACCCTGTTTTGGGCTCAGTGCAGGCGAAGCCAGCGCGGCGGGTCACTCTAGTGCTGAAGTAAGCAAGTTAGTAAGTAAGTAAGTAAGTAAGTAAGTAAGTAAGTAAGTAAGTAGTAAGTAGGTACTTGCGTGTCATGCGCATGGGCATGCCACGGAGCATGCACTATATGCTAAGCTCATTAGAAAAATGAATACACGAAAGTTACAAATATCGTCTGCATCATGCCCGGCGCCCAACAAAGAGAGCATACACTATGCTGAACCCAAGGTGGTTCAGCACGAGATTGGGTTAGGACTGACCATGCAGATCTGCATGGTTGTAACTGATTAGGCTGTCCGTCACAGATCATACGTAAGTTAGGGTTAAGTCACATAAACTCTGGCCAGCCATTGTTGGCGGCTGACCATGCAGCAGTAAGTAAGTAAGTAAGTAAGTACTTGCGTGTCATGCGCAAAGGCATGCCACGGAGTACTATGCTAATCTCATTAGAAAAAAGCAATGCAGCAGTACATATGCCAACTTATCCTAATGCCAAGGTGTCTCATCGTCCATTCGTGAGCCATTTGGCATTCGCCCACTGCATTCTGTACCCACCTAGCTGGCACGGTCAGAGCGGCACCAACTCCCACGACGAGTGGACCCCTGGGAATGGGCTGCTGCCATCTAGCTCCACGTACCCTCCGCAACGATGCTGCCATGGGAGTGGACAATATTTCACCGGAGGTGGTTAAGATGCCTGAGCATGAGCCTTTTCTCCGGGGGGGTTGCAACCGGATTCTACGAGATGGCCTCACCCCGCTGTTGTCTTACAGGTTTCAGCTCCCAGTTACATGAGAATAATTAATTAATAAAAATGTGCCGGTACTTAGCCGTTTTGTGTTTCGAGGCGTTTGGGATATTTCGATGCGTTGGGACTCAGCCATTGGAGGTTCGGCTGAATTTTGGGCGTGAGTTACGCCCCAGATTTTGGCTAGATGTGCAGCGGTCCGGTGCTGAGGTATACATACGGACTGAGATTCTGGATACTGCCGGCGGGCGTGACAAGTGGCCGAATATTGGTGTGCGTCGATTGGTTGGTACTCGGCTGATGTGTCGTAATGGAAATGTCAGAGGTTTGGTTGGTGCGTACTAGATGCGTTCCAGCCCAGGCTTGCGCCTGTGCCTACATAGCGCCGTAGGCTAGCCTAGCCGCCTGACAGACCATGATGATCCAAAAGCCAGCATTGTCTTGCGGCGGTCCAACGGTTGTTGCTACTTTGCTGGCCATGGCCATGCTGGTAAATTAAGCTGGGGGCTTGACTCGGAGTTTGTGATCTAATTACCGTAAATCACCATTTAATAATAATCGAATTCAAGTTTTAACACCCGCCGGTGAATGTATTGGAAGACCGCTGTCCGGGTCATGCTCTACAAGGGCAAGGGGGCCGTCGAGGATACCGGCAACTGTAGTAACTGCTACGTCTGCCTCCAAAGCTGCGTGCTGAAAGTCTTCGTGCGTCTCCTGCTGAACCGCATGCGTGCCCTGAGCCTCGATTCCCA
>RPFO01000651.1:25000-40000 GCA_009746045.1 Mesostigma viride
TAGGTAGGTAGGTAGGTAGGTAGGTAGGTAGGGTATGTGGGTAGGTAGATAGGTAGGTAGGTAGGTAGGTAGGTAGGTAGGTAGGTAGGTAGGTAGGTAGGTAGGTAGGTAGGTAGGTAGGTAGGTAGGTAGGTAGGTAGGTAGGTAGGTAGGTAGGTAGGTAGGTAGGTAGTGGGTAGGTAGGTAGGTAGGTGGGTGGGTAGGTAGGTAGGTAGGTAGGTAGGTAGGTAGGTAGGTAGGTAGGTAGGTAGGTAGGTAGGTAGGTAGGTAGGTAGGTAGGTAGGTAGGTAGGTAGGTAGGTAGGTAGGTAGGTAGGTAGGTAGGTAGGTAGGTAGGAAGGTAGGTAGGCAGGCAGGCAGGCAGGCAGGTAGGTAGGTAGGTAGGTAGGTAGGTAGGTAGGTAGGTAGGTAGGTAGGTAGGTAGGTAGGTAGGTAGGTAGTAGGTATAGGTAGGTAGGTAGGTAGGTAGGTAGGTAGGTAGGTAGGTAGGTAGGTAGGTTTGTATGTATGTATGTGTGTATGTATGTATGTATGTATGTATGTATGTATGTATGTATGTATGTATGTATGTATGTATGTATGTATGTATGTATGTATGTATGTATGTATGTATGTATGTATGTATGTATGTATGTATGTATGTATGTATGTATGTATGTATGTATGTATGTATGTATGTATGTATGTATGTATGTATGTATGTATGTATGTATGTATGTATGTATGTATGTATGTATGTATGTATGTATGTATGTATGTATGTATGTATGTATGTATGTATGTATGTATGTATGTATGTATGTATGTATGTATGTATGTATGTATGTATGTATGTATGTATGTATGTATGTATGTATGTAGGTAGGTAGGTAGGTAGGTAGGTAGGTAGGTAGGTAGGTAGGTAGGTAGGTAGGTAGGTAGGTAGGTAGGTAGGTAGAGTTAGTCTCCATGCTTTGCTGCAGACTAAGTCTCAAAGGCATTGTGAATACAACGCATGAATAAGCCTTGTAAACCTACGTTAGTTGTAAAGCATTACAAATGATGCTGGGCAGGGCTCGGAAAAATACTGTCGGAACGACACATTGAAATAAACGTATGCATTATTCTGTCCCGGTTTTCTGTTATGCAATATATCAGTTTGCCGCACGTGATGTTGATTACCTGGATGCGGACAATGAATCCGGCGAGACTCATGTCGCTGGGCACAATGGTTGCCACAATGGTTGCAGTCTTGCCACGGGTTGTTAAGATATAACCATGGCAGACTTAAGTTTGGCGTCTGGTGTCTGGAAGGTTCCATGTGCACAACGCATACTGCATTGCCATACTTGTAACGACAGTGCAGAATAAGGTTTCTAGGCATCTCTAGAAGGTTGACGCTGTAAATGTATAAATTAAGGCAATAAACAGTGGCCAAGGAGCCGCAGCAATTGCAACCAAACCATTCCAAAGTCATTCTCTACTCGTACTCTTAATCACACTTTTTTTTCCATGGCTCGTGGCCGTGCTGCGGCAAGCGCTGAAACTGACGCCATTGTCCTGACTGGACAGGACAAGAAGGAAATGAACAAATTAAAGCAGCACGAATTGGCAATGCGTTTGCTGCACAAGCCGCTGCCACCCGGCAGCAAGGACCCGGAGAAGAAGGACTACTACGACGGCCTGGGGTACTGGTACGCGAAGACAGCGAGTTTCCTGGACAACGACCACGTTGCTACGTTGCGATTCAGTGGACACGGCTCGTCGGGAATGCCGGCCGTCCGTGATTTGATCCGGATTGCCCACGAGAAGAAGGTGGAGTGGGCGGACTTTTACAGCCGTTTGAAGGAACTCCTAGTGCCCGAGGGCCTGCTCAAGTCGATCAAAGATATGATGCGGATCCTCACTTTTGAGGTGTCGGGCGACCCGGTCCAGGCGACACTGGCATTCGAGAGGATGCTGGAAGACACTACGTTGACTTTTCCAGATGATTTCAGCGTCGTGCTTTTCCTGGGCAAGGCCCTCGCCAGTGGTGTGATTACTGACAGCAGTATCCAAGGCCTGGCACCCGTCCTGACAAAGGAAAAGCTGGAAAGCAGGACTGCCAGCTTTACTGCCATCCGGGAGGCCTTCGCCCTCGGTGGCGCGACACAGGAATTTGCGGGAAGGGGATCTGCCACCAAGCCCGCGGGAACACCAAGCATCAGTGCTGTTTTGGGGAGGGCGACAGACGCGAGAAGTGCCCGAGGTGCCAGGCACTGGCGGCCACAACCGTGACAGCTGCAATGCCAACAAGAATTTTCCTCTGTCGACCAATTTGTGTGGCAAGTGCCACAAGCCAGGCCACAAGGCCAGGTTTTGCAAGTCCGGCAGGCAGCCGGACAAGAAAAACGATGCCACTGCCGACGAGGGTAGCTAGGGCCGGGCCCATTAGGAGGCCTCGTCGGAGCATGCGCTGGGTTCGTCCCCAGCAGGCGCAGCAGGCGCAGCAGGCGCAGCAGGGAAACTAGACGGCCCAAGACAGGGCGTATTCGACAGTGATAGGGTTGCAGTCTAGCCCAGCGGAGCGGCCATTGGCAAATGCAAAGCAAGGGGCAGCACAAGATTTATCGGACAGTGTACCCGTAACTGATGGTAATGAAAAGCTTGTTTCTATTTACGGAATTGCCTCTCGTCTGCACACATTATTTGGCCATGGCACAAATGCTTACAAATTTGCAAATGCATTGGGTGGGGCAGAGCTTTTGGCAGCATGTCGAGATTGCTATGCGCATTGTCCTGTGTGTCAGGCTACTGGGCCAAAGCTTCCCCGCCACCATGCTAAGCATCCCTCCGCGTGCAAAGGGCAGATTGTAGGCGACGTACTGTTCTGGGCGCCTCTCCCTTATTTCATAGCCATAGATAGGTATGCTCATAATGTAGCAGTAATCCCGCTGCGGGGTCAGTCAGCGGAGGATTTGGCGGAGGCTATTGACATTCTCTCTGCGTTTTTCTCTCCTAATGAGTCACTGCAAATGGACAGGCAGTTCGCATGCTTTGAGGGCAAGCCGGGGTTTGAGTACCTCCGGACAGTGCGCCGTCAAAACCATGAAGGGCAAGGTTTGGTGGAACGTGCTGTGCAGGAATTTAAACAAGGTGCAAGGCGGAACGGGTCAGGCTGCTCTTGGTTCTTATGCTTCCCGTTTAGTGTGGGCTTTGCATATTTCTGCATGCCTAAACCGCCGTGTGCTCCTTTCAGTGCCTTCGCGCAATTGTGTTATCACTGCAGAGGGCTTGCAGCATGGCCACTACCTGCCTGAAGTAGAAGAGGATTGGGCACAGCATTTGCAGCAAAAGTTTGCCAATCTGGTTCGAAGGGATATGCGTAGGCCGGTTATCGCCTATAGCGTAGGGGACCAGGTTTGGATTCATGATGAGGGCTCCTTTGGCAAGAGGGGACAATGGGAGGGCCCAGCGACTGTGGAGGCTGTGGACGTGCATGTACGCAAGGCGATTGTGTCCTTGCAGGGCAAGCAACACCACATTCCTGGAGCAGACTCAAGCCTTACCTGCCGCATACGAGCGCATGGGAGCGACTTCTCCACTACTACGCGGACGTGGCGCACTTCGTGGGAGAGCCAGGTGATGTTCCCACCTCTCCCCCTCGTTCTCTGCCTGCCTCTGACCCTATGGATGTCTTTGTGGGGAATAGCGAGGACGATGGTGACGTAGATGATGATGGGGACGTGCGGGCTCTAGCGGAGGATGTTCGAGGCGTAATGAGCGAGCCCCCTGCTGACCTGCGCGAGGGTAGTAGGGCGGGCTTTACTCCTGCCGTTAGCCAGGATCCGGCTGCCGTTAGTCAGCCTAGCCGGGGGCGTGGTGGTTTGCTGAACAAGATTGTGCTAGGGCTGAGGCGCCGAGACAATACCATGGGGCTTGCTTCCCTTCGTAACCCAACCTGTGCAATGGGCAGTGCACCACCTCAGCTTGACCCGAGCATCGCTGTGATTTCCTCACTCTCGGCCACTCTGGTCACTTCAGTGTGGGCTTCTCGTAGACACCCAAGCCCAGGTCTCCATTATTGTGGAGTATTGTGTAGATGATGATTGTCCCTTGTTTCCCTCCCGGTGGACCCAGGTCACTGACTTTGCTAGGTCGGGGTCTTACAAGGTCTTGGGGGAGATTCCGCTAGAGATCCTGGGTGTTGAGACGCCTATGTGTGTGGTGGAGGGATACGAGGGGCCAGCACTTTTGGGGCAGCCATTCTTGTCCCTACCCGGGGTCACAGTTAGTAGCACACAGTTGTCTCGAGTGGGATTTGGTTACCTGAGATTAAACAATTTCTCCCTTGATGTAGCGACTAGGGGCCTCTCCTTGCCTATGGTGGCAGCCCTGAAAGGGGTAGAGTACAATGATTCTGAGTTGCCTCCGGCCCGTGATCTCATTACCCCTAAGGCCCTTACCCCTGAAAGCTTGGGGCTTAATTTCCATGACTTTGCTAAAGAGAGCCCCATGTCCTTCTTTGATGTAGCCAGGCACGTCTCGACTGAGGAGGGTCTAGACAATACCCAAGGTGCCATCTTGGCTGCGGGGGAACGATGGCTAGGGCTGGGATGTGTGGAGCCTGTGGACGTTGTACCGAGGGATGGCAGATTGCTTCGCGCAGATGAAGCCCGTCCCGGGCACTGATAGGAAAGTAGAATTTGCTAGACCTGTAGTGCTAGAGTTTTCTGGATCTTCTGACCTGCCCC
Organism: Mesostigma viride; assembly: GCA_009746045.1. NCBI lineage: Eukaryota > Viridiplantae > Streptophyta > Mesostigmatophyceae > Mesostigmatales > Mesostigmataceae > Mesostigma > Mesostigma viride. Next base: position 29,712 of record RPFO01000651.1, read on the forward strand.
CTTCGGCCTTGACTGCGCCAGGTTTAAACAAAGATACGTGGCGCATGGTAGTGTGCTTTCATCCGCGCGCTGCTCACTGCGGGCGCTTGAATGCCACATGGGTCCGCTGTGCTAGATTTTTCAAAGGCCTACCTCCACGGGGATGCCATGAAAGTGCTCGGCTATGGGATGGCACCACACCCCTCTATGTTAGGACACCCAAAATCTGGGAGCCTCTTGTAGGAAAGAAGTTTATGCGGCTGATAAAGGCGGTTGATGGGACCGTGGCTGGTCCACGGGCTTGGCGCCTGAGCCTAGAGCGCCTTCTCCTTGACACAGCTCGCATGGTGTACAGTGACTTGGCCCCCTCCTTGTTTGTGGGCGTCTGGAAGGGCGAGCTGGTGTTTGTGTTCGTGCATGCAGATGACTGTGATTGCTTTGGCCCGCGTGAATGGATTGCCTGGTTCCATAGCATTGTGCATGCCAGGTACCCTGTGGGCAAGCTTATTTTCCGTGAGCTGGGCATGGTGGTTCAGTTCATGGGCATGGACACTGTCATGGATCACGATGAGCACGGCAAGTGGGCGATGTTGCTTCAGCCCAAGGGCAGCTATGTGCAGGATTTGGTTAAGGAGGTGATGAGCAGCAGTGGGCCGCTTCTTGCGTCTGTAAGTAAGTAAGTAGGTACTTGCGTGTCATGCGCAAAGGCATGCCACGGAGTACTATGCTAATCTCATTAGAAAAATAATCACACAAAAGTTTAAACAAATATCGTCTGCATCATCCCCCAACCGTTAAGCACTAGATGGGGATGTAATCCTCATCCGGGGATGTAATCCTCATCTTGCGTCTGAGTGTGGGACATTGCGTGGCAAGCTCAATTGGCTGGCCTGCACCTCTAGCCGTGATGTGGCTGTCCTTAGCCGACTGCCTGACAATGTACCGTGCCTTATTGACCGTGCGGTGATTGTGCAGTACCTCCTGGCCTTACCCGGGTTGATGTTACAAGGTGTAGACTGGGATAAGCCCGTGGAGCTTGTGTCTTATTGCGACAGTTCCCTAGATGCCCGCGTGCTCACCAAGATGCGTGGTAGGTGCGCTGCTGTCACTACCATTTGCAACGCTGACCAACCCGCGATGTCTTCCATCTTTGCATGGTATTCCCGTTTGCACCGCCGCGTGTATGTGGGATCCGACACCGCTGAGGCGCGCGCATACTGCGAGGCTGCGAGCGAGCTGTCCAACTTCCACGCGCTCATTTGCTGGATTCTCGCGGTGGGCGGCACCACTCCGCATCTCCGTCGCGTGATACGCACGGACAGCCAGGCGGTTGTTGATTTCATTGAGAACCCTTATGCCCGCACACGGGACTTGGACTTCCTCAGGGTCAAGGAGTTCTCTGATTGTGTCAGTACCCAGCATGTGCCGGGCGAAAGGAACTACTCCGATGCCCTCACTAAACTGTATAGCTCAGCTAAGGCACAGTACCCGCTTCTGCGACACACGATGAATAGGCTATCACTGGGTCAGTCTTCGCACTAGATTGAGTTGCGTTGAACCATGAATGGCCCCGCGCCACGGGTTTTCAGCCTCGGTAGGTTTTCCCCGGGGGTGATTACCTATTGTATAATAATGTTCAGTGGGCATTACCCTCTGAGACTATGTCGGTGTTGTAGTTGCTATTCATGATGGCATGGCACGCGCTGCCGTTAATGACTGATAAGAGTACGCTGGCCATCTTTGCCACATGAAAAAGAAAAGTGCTGGAGTTGTAAAGCATTACAAATGATGCTGGGCAGGGCTCGGAAAAATACTGTCGGAACGACACATTGAAATAAACGTATGCATTCTTCTGTCCCGGTTTTCTGTTATGCAATATACCAGTTTGCCGCACGTGATGTTGATTACCTGGATGCGGACAATGAATCCGGCGAGACTCATGTCGCTGGGCACAATGGTTGCCACAATGGTTGCAGTCTTGCCACGGGTTGTTAAGATATAACCACCATGGCGTCTGGTGTCTGGAAGGTTCCATGTGCACAACGCATACTGCATTGCCATACTTGTAACGACAGTGCAGAATAAGGTTTCTAGGCATCTCTAGAAGGTTGACGCTGTAAATGTATAAATTAAGGCAATAAACAGCGGCCAAGGAGCCGCAGCAATTGCAACCAAACCATTCCAAAGTCATTTTCAACTACGTTGGTATGTGAATATAAATACCACGTGGGCTATGCAGATAGGACTGCTAGTCGAGTCACATACATTTCCCTAGATAGGTACTTTGGGTACTGGGGTACGTGACAGATGTCAGTACCCAGTATACGTAGTGTCCCACCATTGGACGGTACTAGAGTATCCTAGATAGGGAACGTACTGCAGAGTGGATTGATCTGTGATCACACGATGCTGTGACTAGACTGCTACCTGTCATCGTGCGGCCTCGGGCCAACGGTCTGCACCCAACGGTCACTGGCGGCGCGGCCAGTGAGAGGAACGTTGATAAAGGGTAAACCTATTTTCTAATGAAGGAAGCAATTCATTGCCAACCATATCCTGTGCTCTCAAGCATTATACTACGTCGCTCCTTATCAATCCTAACTTGAATTTTACAAATGCTCTTCAGCAACATCAAACTCAACAATGGTTCAAACCGGCAATGGCAAAAAAAAAAAGGAAAAAAAAGAACAACAATGACAATACCAGCCCGGTGGAGGGTCCGGCTGCCGCGAGGCAGTCCGAACAACCCCCCTCCCCTGTGCGCCAGCCGGTGGCGGAGCCGGTTCCCCTACGGGGCACCGAACAACCCTCTTCCCCGGCGGCTGCGACAGCAGCACCCACTGCTGGAGCAGCCATGGCGGCAATGCGGCAGGAAAACAACCCCCCAGGAGGCACCGGCCCTGCGCCGGCCCCTGGGGCTTCCAGCGTCGGCAAGTCTATTGCTTTCCTCATGCATGCTCTGATATAATGCTCAAGAGCGGTGGCTATCTTTTCAACATATCATAACCAAACAGAAAGCTATTGCTGCAGTGTGGCTGGGTGGCTCGCCAGGTGTATGGGCGCATGGGTGGCCGAACGCGCACGTGCATTTGGTTGGGTACTTACTGGCTGAGTGGTTTGTTGGTTGGTTAAGTGTGCATGCGCAGCTAGCGGGCAGGCTGCTTGCCATGCAGGCAGGTCAGCGAGTGGGTGGTGTGTGGCTGTGTGGCTGTGTGGCTGTGTGCTGTGTGGGTGTGGCTGTGTGGCTGTGTGGCTGTGTGGCTGCGTGGCTGGTGGCTGCGTGGCTGTGGCTGCGTGGCTGCGTGGCTGCGTGGCTGTGTGGCTGCGTGGCTGTGTGGCTGCCTGGCTGTGTGGCTGTGTGGCTGTGTGGCTGCGTGGCTACGTGGCTGCGTGGCTGCGAGGCTGCCTGGCTGCGTGGCTGCGTGGCTGTGTGGCTGTGTGGCTGCGTGGCTGCGTGGCTGCGTGGCTGCGTGGCTGTGTGGCTGCGTGGCTGTGTGGCTGCGTGGCCCCGTGGCTGCATGGCTGTGTGGCTGCGTGGCTGTGTGTCTGCGTGGCTGCGTGGCTGCGTGACTGCGTGCAGGTGCATGGGTGGGTGGGTGGGTGGTGGGTGGTTGGGTGGTTGGGGGTGGGTGGGTGGGTGGGTGGGTGGGTGGGTGTGGTGGGTGGGTGGGTGGGTGGGTGGGTGGGTGGGTGGGTGGGTGGGTGGTGGGTGGGTGGGTGGGTGGGTGGTGGGTGGGTGGGTGGGTGGGTGGGTGGGTGGGTGGGTGGGTGGGTGGGTGGTGGGTGGGTGGGTGGGTGGGTGTGGGTGGTTGGGTGGGTGGTGGGTGGGTGGGTGGGTGGGTGTGGGTGGGTGGTGTGGTGGTGGTGGGTGCAACAGGGTAGCTATGAGGCTGGGTGGCTCGCCAGGTGTATGGGCGCATGGGTAGCCGAACGCGCAGGTGCAATTAGTTGGGTACGTTACTGGCTAAGTGGTTGGTTGGGTGGGTAAGTGTGCATGGGCAGCTAGTGGGCAGGCTGCTTGCCACCAGGCAGGTCGGCGAGTGGGTGGTGGGTGGCTGTGTGGCTGTGTGGCTGTGTGACTGTGTGGCTGTGTGGCTGTGTGGCTGTGTGGCTGTGTGGCAGTGTGGCTGTGTGGCTGTGTGGCTGTGTGGCTTGTGTGGCTGTGTGGCTGTGTGGCTGTGTGGCAAGTGTGGCTGTGTGGCTGTGTGGCTGTGTGGCTGTGTGGCTGTGTGGCTGTTGGCTGCGTGGCTGCGTGGCTGCGTGGCTGCGTGGCTGCGTGGCTGCGTGGCTGCGTGACTGCGTGGCTGCGTGACTGCGTGGCTGCGTGGCTGCGTGGCTGCGTGGCTGCGTGGCTGCGTGGCTGTGTGGCTGCGTGGCTGCGTGGCTGCGTGGCTGTGTGTCTGCGTGACTGCGTGCAGGTGCATGTTTGATGGGTGGGGGTGGGTGGTGGTGGGTGGGTGGGTGGGTGGGTGGGTCTGGGTGGGTGGGTGGGTGGGTGGGTGGGTGGGTGGGTTGGGTGGGTGGGTGGTGGGTGGGTGGGTGGGTGGGTGGGTGGTGGTGGGGTGGGTGGGGGGTGGGTGGGTGTGGTGGGTGGGTGGGGGTGGGTGGGTGGGTGGTGGGTGGGTGGTGGGTGAATGGGTGGGTGGTGGGTGGGTGGGTGGGTGGGTGGGTGGTGGGTGGGTGGGTGGGTGGGTGGTGGGTGGGTGGGTGGGTGGTGGGTGGGTGGGTGGGTGGGTGGGTGGGTGGGTGGTGGGTGGGTGGGTGGGTGGGTGGGTGGGTGGGGGGTGGGTGGGTGGGTGGGTGGGTGGTGGGTGGGTGGGTGGGTGGTGGGTGGTGGTGGGTGGGTGCATGGGTGTTGGGTGGGTGGGGCTGGGTGGGTGGGTGGGTGGGTGGGTGGGGGTGGGTGGGTGGGTGGTGGGTGGGGTGGGGCATGGGTGGGTGGGTGGGTGGGTGGGTGGGTGGGTGGGTGGGTGGGTGGGTGGTGGTGGTGGGTGGTGGGTGGGTGGGTGGGTGGGTGGTGGGTGGGTGGGTGGTGGTGGGTGGGTGGGTGGGTGGGTGGGTGGGTGGTGGGTGGTGTGTGGTGGTGGGTGGGGGCTGGGTGGGGTGGGTGGGTGGGTGGGTGGGTGGTGGGTGGGTGTGGTGTGGTGTGGTGGTGGTGGGTGCAACAGGGTAGCTATGAGGCTGGGTGGCTCGCCAGGTGTATGGGCGCATGGGTAGCCGAACGCGCAGGTGCAATTAGTTGGGTACGTTACTGGCTAAGTGGTTGGTTGGGTGGGTAAGTGTGCATGGGCAGCTAGTGGGCAGGCTGCTTGCCATGCAGGCAGGTCGGCGAGTGGGTGGTGGGTGGCTGTGTGGCTGTGTGGCTGTGTGGCTGTGTGGCTGTGTGGCTGTGTGGCTGTGTGGCTGTGTGGCTGTGTGGCAGTGTGGCTGTGTGGCTGTGTGGCTGTGTGGCAGTGTGGCTGTGTGGCTGTGTGGCTGTGTGGCTGTGTGGCTGTGTGGCTGTGTGGCTGTGTGGCTGCGTGGCTGCGTGGCTGCGTGGCTGCGTGGCTGCGTGGCTGCGTGGCTGCGTGACTGCGTGGCTGCGTGGCTGCGTGGCTGCATGGCTGCGTGGCTGCGTGGCTGCGTGGCTGTGTGGCTGCGTGGCTGCGTGGCTGCGTGGCTGCGTGGCTGCGTGACTGCGTGCAGGTGCATGTTTGATGGGTGGTGGGTGGGTGGGTGGGTGGGTGGGTGGGTGGTGGGTGGGTGGGTGGGTGGGTGGGTGGGTGGTGGTGGGTGGGTGGTGGGTGGGTGGGTGAATGGGTGGGTGGGTGGGTGGGTGGGTGGGTGGGTGGTGGGTGGGTAAGTGGGTGGGGTGGGTGGGTGGGTGGGTGGGTGGGTGGGTGGGGCTGGGTGGGGGTGGGTGGGTGGGTGGGTGGTGGGTGGTGGTGGGTGGGTGGGTGGGGGTGGGTGGGTGGGTGGGTGGGTGGTGGGGCTGGGGGGTGGGTGGTGGGGGGTGGGTGGGTGGGTGGGTGGTGGGTGGGTGGTGGGTGGGGGTGGGTGGGTGGGGGGTGGGTGGGTGGGTGGGTGGGTGGGTGGGCTGGGTGGGGGTGGGTGGTGGGTGGGTGGGTGGTGTGGGTGGGTGCATGGGTGGTTGGGTGGGGGGGCTGGGTGGTGGGTGGGTGGGTGGGTGGGGGGTGTGGGTGGTGGTGGGTGGGTGGGTGGTGGGTGGGTGGGGTGGGTGGGTGGGTGGTGGGTGGTGGGTGGGTGGGTGGTGGTGGGTGGGTGCATGGGTGGTTGGGTGGGTGGGGTGGTGGGTGGTGGTGGGTGGGTGGGTGGGTGGGGGTGTGGTGGTGGGTGGTGGGTGGGTGGGTGGTGGGTGGGTGGGTGGGTGGGTGGGTGGGTGGGTGGGTGGGTGGTGGGTGGGTGGGTGGTGGGTGGGGTGGGTGCATGGGTGGTGATGGGTGGTGGTGTTGGGGTGGGTGGGTGGGTGGGTGGGTGGGTGGGTGGTGGGTGGGTGGGTGGGTGGGTGGGTGGGTGGGTGGGTGGGTGGGTGGTGGGGGTGCATGGGTGGTGGGTGGGTGGGGCTGGGTGGGTGGGTGGGTGGGTGGGTGAATGGGTGGGGGTGGGTGGGTGGTGGGTGGTGGTGGGTGGGTGGGTGGGTGGGTGGGTGGTGGGTGGTGGTGGGTGGGTGGGTGGGTGGGTGGGGTGGGTGGGTGGGTGGGTGTGGGTGGGTGGGTGGGTGGGTGGGTGGGTGGGTGGGTGGTTGGGTGGGTGGTGGGTGGGTGGTGGTGGGTGGGTGGGTGGGGGGTGGGTGGTGGGTGGGTGGGGTGGGTGGGGGTGGGTGGGTGGTGGGTGGGTGGGTGGGTGGTGGGTGGGTGGTGGGTGCATGCGTGTGTGTGTGTGTGTGTGAATGGGCAAATGGTGGTCAGGCTTGCGGTAGTGCATGCGGGCCGGCTTTTGCGTGGCGTGTGATCGTGTGGAAGGCTAACTGCGGTTCACAGGTGGGTGTATGGCCAGCAAAATGCGTGGATGATGGAATGGCTGTGGCTGTGTTGCTGTGTGGCTGGCAAATTTGTTGTCATGTGGCTCTGTGGGGGCTCAGCGGGTGGATTTTCGTGCATGTGTGTGCCATTTAAGCAAGTGCATGGGCAGGTGGGTGCATGTAATGTCTGGGTGGGTGGGCGACTGCGTGTGCTTGAATGCGCACGGTGGACTGGTGTGTGTCTGTGTGCGTGCGCGTGCGTGCGTGTGTGTGTGTGTGTGTGTGCACGTGCCTGCGTGGGTGGGTGGTTGTGTGGCTGTCTGGCCACCTGCATGATGCGTTTGTGGCTGGCTTTCTCGAGTGGTTTGATGGCAGAGTGGCCAGGTGGCTCAGTAGGTGGCTGTGTGGCTGTGTGGCAGCGTGGCAGTGTGGCTGCGTGGCTGCGTGACTGCATGGATCAGTGGGTGTGTTTGCGCGCATGCGTGAGCGGTTAAGCAAGTGCATGGGTTCGTGGAGTGTTGTGAATGTTGTGTGTGCGTGTGCTTGTGTGTGACTGGGCACATGGCGGGCAGGATTGCGGTCATGGAGGTGGGCCAGCGAGTACGTGGCGGGCGATATGTGTCGCAGGCCCATTGTGGGTTGGTGGGTGGGTGGCCAGCTAAATGAGTGGGTGGTAGAATGGCTGTGTGGCTGCGTGGGATGAGTGGGTGCTTGTGTGTGCATGCGCGATTAAGGGAGTGCATACGTGTGTGTGTGTGTGTGTGTGTGAATGGGCACATGGTGGTCAGGAAGGTGGTGAACTGGTGATGCAGTTCAAGACGGCGAGTGTGTGGTTGGCTAACGGTGGGTGTGGGTGTGGGTGGTGTGGGTGTGGGTGTGGGTGTGGGTGTGGGTGTGGGTGTGGGTGTGGGTGTGGGTGTGGGTGTGGTGTGGGGTGTGTGGGTGTGGGTGTGGGGTGGGTGGGTGTGGGTGTGGGTGTGGGTGTGGGTGTGTGGGTGTGGGTGTGGGTGTGGGTGTGGGTGTGGGTGTGGTGTGGGTGTGGGTGTGTGGGTGTGGGTGTGGGTGTGGTGTGGGTGTGGGTGTGGGTGTGGGTGTGGGTGTGGGTGTGGGTGTGGGTGTGGGTGTGGGTGTGGGTGTGGTGGGGTGTGGGTGGTGTGTGTGTGTTGGGTGGTGTGTGTGTGTGTGTGTGGGTGTGTGTGTGTGTGTGTGTGTGTGTGTGTGTGTGTGTGTGTGTGGGTGTGTGGGGGTTGGGGGATAGGGGGGGGCGACAGGGTAGCAAGGTGGCTGGGTGGCTGGCCAGGTGCATGCATGTATGGTTGGCCAATAATGCAGGTGCAATTGGTTGGGTACGTTACTGGCTGAGTGGTTGGTTGATTGGTTGGGTAGATCTGCATGGGCACCAGCAGGCAGGCTGTCGGGCATGCAGGCAGGTTGGCGAGTGCGTGGTGGGTGGCTGTGTGGCCGTGCGGCTGCATGGCTGTGTGACTGTGTGGCTGTGTGGCTCATTGAGTGCAGTTGCACGCGTGTATGTGGGCGATCAAGCAGGTGCATGGGTTGGTGGGTGCGTGGAGAGTTGGTTGGGCGGGCATGCTTGCATGGGCACATGGCGGGCTGGCTAGCTAACGGGCATGTATTGCAGGCCGGCGAGAGTGCGTGGTTGGTGCCTGTGTGACTGGCTAAGCGGGTGGCGTGTGGGTGGCTCGTGGCTGGGTGTCTGGGTCGGCGTCGAGAGCCCAGATTGCCTGCCCTCATTGTGCGTGGGCACGTGGTGCCATGGGATGTGTTGTGGCATAACATGGTGGATGTTGGAGCCGTTGAGGTTGGCTGCAGGCTGACAACCAGGAAAACGTTTGTTGTAACTTGTTACCCTTCCGATTGTCACCGGATGAGACGCAAATGCGTGTTTTCACACAAAGTGGTATTAATAGATAGAAATGCTCCCGGCTCTGTCGTGTTTCTTGGTAACTTGTGAAGGTTGAGATGTTATTCCCCCATGTTTTTGTGCCCTGTCAGTACGACAAGAGACTTCACCAAGACTTCCGGCAACATCAATCAATTAATTAATTAATTAATTAGGAACATAACTCCGTTGGGAGTACATGTAGCACATATCCCTGAGAAGGGGCATATGGCTTTTAATACATTCTGGGCTACTTCCTGCAAGGGTAGGGATGTAGACTACACCTGCTCTAGGTGCACCAAGGGCACCTGCACCACCATGATCTCTCAGAGCGCAAGGGGGCCTGACATGGGGTGGAAGATGGTCCGGCAACATGACCATGATCAAATGAACGGAAGCAGAGGTGGGGGTGGTTCTTAGTATTGGACATCTGTCTTGCTTTCGGCCACCATGTGTGCGTGAAGTGCAGATCGACAAACCCTGTAACGTGACATGTTTAGGCCGTTGCGTCACCTAGGCGTTGGTGGCATTGGCCCAGTGAGGGGCTCACCAAACAAAGCGACGCTGGGGGCTAAGCTTGTAGGGCTGGTCCTTGCCCAAGGGCATGATGCCTGCCCAGTCGCCGGCCCCTGGGGCCCCATCCTGGGGCCCCACCTGCGTCCACTTGATCCGCGCATGTCGCTGGCTGGCCGAAAGGAAAAAAAAACGTGCTGGCTGGCCAGCACGCTACCATTAGCCATACCATTGGCCAATGCGTTTGAAGTTAGCCATACCATGTTGCGCGATGTGAGTCCAACTGGGAGCTCGCACTGGAGGTCCGTGCCCTGGCCGTCCCGCACAGTAGGCACGGTGCCATGTGTTCGGCCAGAGCTCTAGAGCGACGGTATCCGGCATAACCACAGTAGGTGCACAGTGCCTTTGGTCAAGGTGCCCTGCCTTGTGCATCCACACGGAATCGGCATGGTGAATTTACTAGTACCGGAAAAGGGCCTTGAACAGGGTGCATCATCAGGTCCCTCATCGCTGGGGCCGTACGTGATTCACCCCTATCATGGTGGAGGTGTTTGTTGTTCGAACCCTCACGAGTGGCCCGCGTGCAATATGACGTGAAGATCGTCTGCATGATGCCCCAGCCCTAGCTGGCAGCGCTAGATGGGGATACAATAAGTAAGCAAATAGTACTTGCGTGTCATTCCACGGAGTACCATCCTATTCAATTAATCTCATTAGAAAAGTAATGACACAAATTTAAACAAACGGACAAATATCGTCAGCATCATGCCCCAACCATATAGTCCTCGATGGGGATATAACCCTCATCCGAGCCGCGGTCCTCTACTGTAATGGCAGACGCGGCGGTAGTGTAGCGGCTATCCTCAGGGTCGATAACCTCCACCTGCGGACTTCTACCCTGGCTAGCAATGGGCCGCGGGGGCCGTGGGGAGACAG
>RPFO01002078.1:0-2500 GCA_009746045.1 Mesostigma viride
TCCTCCCCTCCCTCCCCTCCCCTTCCCTCCCTCCCCTCCCTCCCCTCCCCTCCCTCCCCTCCCCCTCCCTCTCCCCTCCCCTCCCCTCCCTCCCCTCCCCTCCCCTCCCTCCCTCCCCTCCCTCCCCTCCCTCCCTCCCCTCCCCTCCCCTCCCTCTCCCTCCCTCCGCTCTCCTCCTCCCCTCCTCCCCTCCTCCCCTCCCCCCCCCTCGCCCCTCCCTCCCTCCCCTCCCCTCCCTCCCATCCCCTCCCCTCCCTCCCCTCCCCTCCCCTCCCTCCTCCCTCCCCCCCTCCCCTCCCCTCCCTCCCCTCCCCTCCCCTCCCCTCCCCTCCCCTCCCTCCTCCCCTCCCTCCCCTCCCCTCCCCTCCCTCCCCTCCCCTCCCTCCCCTCCCCTCCCCTCCCTCCCCTCCCCTCCCTCCCTCCCCTCCCCTCCCCTCCCTCCCCTCCCCTCCCTCCCCTCCCCTCCCCTCCCCTCCCCTCCCCTCCTCCTCCCTCTCCCCTCCCCTCCCCTCCCCTCCCCTCCCTCCCCTCCCCTCCCCTCCCCTCCCATCCCCTCCCCTCCCTCCCTCCCCTCCCTCCCCTCCATCCCCTCCATCCCCTCCCATCCCATCCCATCCCATCCCATCCCATCCCATCCCATCCCATCCCATCCCATCCCATCCCATCCCATCCCATCCCATCCCATCCCATCCCATCCCATCCATCCCATCCCATCCCATCCCATCCCATCCCATCCCATCCCATCCCATCCCATCCCATCCCATCCCATCCCATCCCATCCCATCCCATCCCATCCCATCCCATCCCATCCCATCCCATCCCATCCCATCCCATCCCATCCCATCCCATCCCATCCATCCCATCCCATCCCATCCCATCCCATCCCATCCCATCCCATCCCATCCCATCCCATCCCATCATCCATCCCATCCCATCCCATCCCATCCCATCCCATCCCATCCCATCCCATCCCATCCCATCCCATCCCATCCCATCCCATCCCATCCCATCCCATCCCATCCCATCCCATCCCATCCCATCCCATCCCATCCCATCCCATCCCATCCCATCCCATCCCATCCCATCCCATCCCATCCCATCCCATCCCATCCCATCCCATCCCATCCCATCCCATCCCATCCCATCCCATCCCATCCCATCCCATCCCATCCCATCCCATCCCATCCCATCCCATCCCATCCCATCCCATCCCATCCCATCCCATCCCATCCCATCCCATCCCATCCCATCCCATCCCATCCCATCCCATCCCATCCCATCCCATCCCATCCCATCCCATCCATCCCATCCCATCCCATCCCATCCCATCCCATCCCATCCCATCCCATCCCATCCCATCCCATCCCATCCCATCCCATCCCATCCCATCCCATCCCATCCCATCCCATCCCATCCCATCCCATCCCATCCCATCCCATCCCATCCCATCCCATCCCATCCCATCCCATCCCATCCCATCCCATCCCATCCCATCCCATCCCATCCCATCCCATCCCATCCCATCCCATCCCATCCCATCCCATCCCATCCCATCCCATCCCATCCCATCCCATCCCATCCCATCCCATCCCATCCCATCCCATCCCATCCCATCCCATCCCATCCCATCCCATCCCATCCCATCCCATCCCATCCCATCCCATCCCATCCCATCCCATCCCATCCCATCCCATCCCATCCCATCCCATCCCATCCCATCCCATCCCATCCCATCCCATCCCATCCCATCCCATCCCATCCCATCCCATCCCATCCCATCCCATCCCATCCCATCCCATCCCATCCCATCCCATCCCATCCCATCCCATCCCATCCCATCCCATCCCATCCCATCCCATCCCATCCCATCCCATCCCATCCCATCCCATCCCATCCCATCCCATCCCATCCCATCCCATCCCATCCCATCCCATCCCATCCCATCCCATCCCATCCCATCCCATCCCATCCCATCCCATCCCATCCCATCCCATCCCATCCCATCCCATCCCATCCCATCCCATCCCATCCCATCCCATCCCATCCCATCCCATCCCATCCCATCCCATCCCATCCCATCCCATCCCATCCCATCCCATCCCATCCCATCCCATCCCATCCCATCCCATCCCATCCCATCCCATCCCATCCCATCCCATCCCATCCCATCCCATCCCATCCCATCCCATCCCATCCCATCCCATCCCATCCCATCCCATCCCATCCCATCCCATCCCATCCCATCCCATCCCATCCCATCCCATCCCATCCCATCCCATCCCATCCCATCCCATCCCATCCCATCCCATCCCATCCCATCCCATCCCATCCCATCCCATCCCATCCCATCCCATCCCATCCCATCCCATCCCATCCCATCCCATCCCATCCCATCCCATCCCATCCCATCCCATCCCATCCCATCCCATCCCATCCCATCCCATCCCATCCCATCCCATCCCATCCCATCCCATCCCATCCCATCCCATCCCATCCCATC
>RPFO01002078.1:7500-35000 GCA_009746045.1 Mesostigma viride
GTTCATTTTTACTCAGGTTCCTAAAATCGTCATTTGGAAAAAAAGTCTTCACTTCCTCGATCCAGGCGCATGCATCCCTGAAGGGACATGGGGAACATTACATCAACAGCATTCCCTTGGCATTTGAGGGCCTGCAGCTGCTGGTGGTCCTGGCAGTGCCCCGAGAGGAGCTCCGTGGGGCCATCGACGATGCCCGTCGGAAGGGCCTCATCTTCACTATGGTCATCGTAATCAGCATGTTTCTTGTGGGGGGCCTGGCCATTTGCATCTCCACCACCGGCGTGAGCAAGAAGCTTGATTCTCAGGAGAAGGATTTGGACGATGCTGCCGCGGCAAATAAGGTACGTTTCAACAAGGTACACTTTGTACATCACAGGAGTCAGCTGTGGTAATGAAGGTGGGGCCGATGCTGTGTGCTAGCCCTCATGTACCAGTAGCCATGACATACTTGTATTATTGGCCCCTCCTTGCCGGGCTTTCGCATGCTCAGCTCAGATTGTCTGGAATATCTGACTTAGATAGCCACGATCCTTCCACAGCCAACGCGCGTTTTTATGACGAGATGGACGGATAACCGCTGCAGCTTGGTTGGAAGAGGTTGATGTAGCCGCCATTTTGCATGAGGCCGTTATTGGGTTTGGGGAGACAATTCTGGTCAGTTTCCCAGCCAGGCTTGTGATAGTTTAATGCTTGATACAAACTTGCAAGCCACTGGGTATTTGTTGTGCCATCGAGATCGTTGACAGGAGATGATTCGCACATGCATTGCCTGGCCTAGATGCACTGGTTTCGTTACATAAACAGGCATAATTACTGCTGCATTTGCCCTGGCAGAAAAAGGTTTGTTTGGAGAATCGCCACGTGACAGAATACAAGCTCACCTTCAGCACCCACAAAATATGATCCCACAAATTATGAACCCACCAGGGCGGACTCGTTTTTCACCTGCCCACCATCCTGCGTTTTGCGCAAGGTCAGGTACGGCTAGCCTCTAAATAAGCAATGGTGTTCCCATGGGCACTGGCAGCCGGGATGTAGCCTGCTTTCTTTGCGTGCTCCGCTCATGGTCACTGTAATAAAGAGACTTGCTACTGTACTTCCCAGTTTCATGGTTACTAGAGTGTTCCTGCTGAAGTGAAGTAAATAGAGCTCGATGTATTGTTTCTGGAAAGGTGAATTGCAGAACTTAATTCCAGTTGGATGATTCGTGATTCTAAACACAGCCTAGATATGCTGCGTTTGAGTTGGGGGTCGGCGCATCCACTCCTCAGTCTGCAACACGAGAGTTCCCTGTGGGCCACCGGACCGTTTATCCACAGCGTCATCTACTAAGCAAGACACTCCTTGCAAGAGAGTCCTTACACGATCCCGTGGGCGTGAAAGCACATGTGCGGCCCAGATGAGCTCAAACAATGCCAGCCTTTTTGGTTACGTGTTTTAGTTGCTAATTACTTCTTTGTGTGTACACCACAGGTACCAAACTTGGTTGTGCTTTATGGCGAATCCAGTCGTTATGCCAAAGCATTTCTCTACGGGAACGTGTGTTACCTTGTGGATGCATGGTAGTAAGCGTACATAGGCTGTTTGTACAATATACCAAGCGTAAGCATCCCATGTAGTGCCACAACCCAGTGTGTCTTCTCTCTAGGCGTGCTCACATGTATCGTTACCACACCTGGCACATGGTTGTCTAAATCTTTGCAGGCGCTGACGGAACAAGTCCAATCGCTGATGTCATCGGGCGCTTCGGCGTGGCCTGATGTTGACATGGGCACCCCCCTGGAGAAAGCGCGGACGATTCTTAAGAATCTGAAGCCAGGTCATGTGCTGACGCAGGCTCAACTGCAGCAGCTGCAGGCACTCATTACAGCCGATGACCTGCACAAGCCGCAGTTTCTGGCCAGCATGCAGGCAGGCGGGTCACGCGGTGTCTTGTCAAGGACGCAGGGCGGCCACGTGCAGGTATGCAGGAGTTCCCTCTGGAGAGGATATCCCGGGCATCCATTTGTGTGTGTGTGTGGTGGGAATTACCACAGGCAGAAGGAGCCCTGGTTTGATGGAGAGGCAAAGGGAGAGGCAGAGGGGAGAGGAGGGGAGGGGAGGGGGAGGGGAGGGGAGAGGGGAGGGGGAGGGGAGGGGAGGGGAGGGGGGGGAGGGGAGGGGAGGGGAGGGGGAGGGGAGGGGAGGGGGGGGGGGAGGGGGGGGAGGGGGAGGGGGAGGGGAGGGGAGGGGAGAGGGGAGGGGGGGAGGGGGAGGGGAGGGGGAGGGGAGGGGAGGGGGGAGGGAGGGAGGGGAGGGGGGGGAGGGGAGGGGAGGGGGGGGAGGAGGGAGGGGAGGGGGAGGGGGGGGAGGGGGGAGGGGGAGGGGAGGGGGAGGGGAGGGGGAGGGGAGGGGAGGGGGGGAGGGGGAGGGGAGGGGGAGGGGGAGGGGGAGTAGTCCCAACTTTTGCTCATGACGTTATGCATTGTGATGGTTCATGCCTGGCCCCACGGCACCAGTTCCTTTAACCACATGCACTTGTCTCTCGCCAAGGCAACACGTCATTGTTCCTATGTGCCTGTCCTAACTCTGCACGCCCTTCTCATCATTTACAATTTCATTGTTTTCAACCGTGCCTTGTGCATGTTGGGCAGCCCTGGCCAAGAGCTTATTTCTTGATTTCCAGCTCGTACTGTTAGATGTCCCCGCTCTATGTTCTATACTTTCTGTCATTCATAGCTGTGTGTTTTAGCCGTGGCCACAAATCAAGCGGGCGGCCTATGACAGGTCCATTTGTTCCCTTCTGCCTGACATTTCTATCAGACACATAAGCACATGGATAATGCTACACACATGGATTATGTACAAGACGGGCAGCTGGGTCGCATGTCACTGTGCTCACACATAACCACGGATTACTCGCAATCACCCATTCTACGCAGATGGATACAGAGACGGGCAGCTGGATCGAGATCATCGCGACGGGGCGGCGGCAGTCCATGAGCCTGCGGCACTCACCACTCGACCCTGGGCAAGCATCCCAGGTGCCCAGGCATGCACCCGGGACGGGAGGAGACGCCACCCCTGCCAGATCATCGCCGTCCCGAGAGGCAGAGAGAGTATCCCCGGAGGACGGGGCACAGCGCGGCGCTGGCCAAAGCCCGAGTTTGCTGGGCCAGCAAGGCCCCAGGGACTCTGCAAGGTCGGTGCCCTCGCTCGCCCCCCTGGTGGTGGGACCCGAGGGCCTGGGTGACGGTGCCGCGCCGCCAGGTGGCGCTGTCAAGGGCGACCTGCCCAGTTGCCCGGAAGAAAGCGAGGTCCTGGTGACCAAGTCCATCCGGCTCACGGTCCAGTTGCTTCCCCCCGTGGACGCGCAGGCGTTCCTGCAACTGCAGCGCATGGCACTGACCGCGGTAGCCATGGCATCCAGGTCTCCCAGCTCCCCGCGCGGCATGTTGGAGCTGGCCCAGCCCAGTGCAGGGAGCAGCCCCTCGGAGTCCCCACGGAGGGCATTGTCCGGTGGCAGCGGAGCCTTCTTTCGGGCGCGAAGGGGGTCCACCAGCAAGCATGCTGAGCGGGGTGCGAGTGGCAACGATGGCAGCAAAAGCAATGATTTCAATGAAGGCGAAAATGGCAATAAAGGTGGGCATGGCAGCGCAGACGTCACACTGTCAGGGGGTGACGAGGGTAGTATGTCACCGGGCAGTGCCTCGGGTGCCCGGAGTTGGCAGATCGGCATGCTGCGGAAGCTGGGGTGGTGGGAGTTTGACACGCTGGCGTTGGCCGAGGTGGCGGGTGACCAGCTGGTGCCGCTCGTGGGCTACTCGCTGTTCCTCCGTATGGGCCTCGTCCGCGAGTTTGGGCTGCCGGAGAACAAGCTGATGAACTTTCTGCATCATGTCTCGCGGTGGGTTCCTGTGATGCATGCCAGTGAGCAATATGATGCTAAATGGGTCGGCATATGTGTTGTACCCTGAGTTCGAAAGGCTAATAGGTTCCTGGCACACGGGAATGATGGGGTCGAGATGGGAATGGCAGGGGGGGTGAGTTGCAATAACGTGTCTGGGATGTCAACGCTTTTCGTCGAGAGGCATCAGGCACGTGCGTTGGTGTCACGCAGAGGAACACGCAGGCCGCTACCTCGTCCCCTGTCACGTTGCATTTATTTCTCATTAACTTATCATCGTGCATTGGACTTGCTTAACATAGTCCGAGATTCCTCGGCGCGACGCTCGATGCCGTTCACAAGATACCGGCGCAGCGAAGATGCTTACGGCGCGGCGTCCACACTAGGATTTATGGTACTGAGTAGAACTACACAGTACAACTGGGTGGCTGTCCAACTTGGAAGGTTCTGGGTTTGCTCCGCACATTGTTCATCATGACCACAACTTAAACTGATGCCTAGGTACCTGCAATGCTGCTTTTCATCATGACCACAACTTAAACTGATGCCTAGGTACCTGCAATGCTGCTTTTCATCATGACCACAACTTAAACTGATGCCTAGGTACCTGCAATGCTGCTTTTCATCATGACCACAACTTAAACTGATGCCTAGGTACCTGCAATGCTGCTTTTCATCATGACCACAACTTAAACTGATGCCTAGGTACCTGCAATGCTGCTTTTCATCATGACCACAACTTAAACTGATGCCTAGGTACCTGCAATGCTGCTTTTCATCATGACCACAACTTAAACTGATGCCTAGGTACCTGCAATGCTGCTTTTCATCATGACCACAACTTAAACTGATGCCTAGGTACCTGCAATGCTGCTTTTCATCATGACCACAACTTAAACTGATGCCTAGGTACCTGCAATGCTGCTTTTCATCATGACCACAACTTAAACTGATGCCTAGGTACCTGCAATGCTGCTCAAAGCTTTTTCATTTACTGCTAACTGTGCGTACTGGAAGGGGCATTCAAAGGAGAGCATCCGAATGAGGGCATCAGCTGGAAGATGTCAGCAGCGACGTGGCACATCGCTTACCATTCCCGCGTGGGGCAAGCATGGAAGCCCATGTCTGCTGAGGGCTCGGAATGTTTGGTTTCTGCTGAACACCCGTCCGGGCTTGGGAGCCGCTCATGCCGCTTGCCGCACGGATGGTTGCACACAGCATCCTTCCGTGGTCATCGCCTCAGCAGCACTCAATCCATTCTTTTTATGCGCATGCATGAGAGGCTGCATGCGCATTGCCACGAACCAGGAAGTATGCTACTCTTGTTTTAGTGAATTGGTAAACAGTCCAACAGGCATGGACGTCTGCCGGTTTTGCCCATCCGGCATGCCCAGGACCCAGCATTGCTATATACGCTATGCCCAGGACCCAGCATTGCTATATACGCTATGCCCAGGACCCAGCATTGCTGTATACGCTATGCCCAGGACCCAGCATTGCTATATACGCTATGCCCAGGACCAGGGCTTCATTTGGGTTCGCAATCGCCATTTGTAGGTACAACTTGCGATGAGTGTCATGTTTCCGCATCCCGCCGGTTGGTGCCATATAAGAAGTGACGCGTGATGAGTGTTATATTTCAGTATCCCGCCGGTTGGTGCCATATAAGAAGGGACGCGTGATGAGTGTTATATTTCAGTACCCCGCCGATTGGTGCCATATAAGAAGGGACGCGTGATGAGTGTTATATTTCAGTACCCCGCCGATTGGTGCCATATAAGAAGGGACGCGTGATGAGTGTTATATTTCAGTACCCCGCCGATTGGTGCCATATAAGAAGGGACGCGTCGTAAACCTAACCCTTGCTTCATCTTGCCTCATAAACATGGAGTTTGTTTTGGGCTCATATAATAGATCATCATGATTTGTTCTCATCCGCTACGGGTAGGCACCTCCAATCTCAGATTAATACGCAGACGACAAGGGGGCACCGGCGTAGCCGTCTTCTCACAATGCCTGGAAGGCAAGGCATAGGCTCAATTTAGATGCTCAGAGGCTCATAGTGCTCTCTCTAATTTTGTCTGTGCCTGAACTCTGAAGCTGCAGAGGACTGCAGACTTCTCGCCATGACTAGTCCTATGACTTGCTTTGCTTCGCTTTTGCATGGTTTTGGTATGCATGGGTGCCAAACCTATTTACAGGGGCATGCAGAGCCACCCCTACCACAACGCGGCGCACATCACCGATGTCTCGGCCAGCCTCTTCCACATCCTCACCCACAGCGGCGTGGGCGTCCACCTGCGCAGCATTGACAAGCTGGCAGCCATCTGTGCGGCGCTGGTGCATGACTACAAGCACCCGGGTAGGCACACAATCCAAGAACTAAGTAAATGTATATCATCCAAGAACTAGGGTATGTATCTAACCCAAGATTTAGGGTATGTGTATAATCCAAGAACTAAGGTATGTGTATAATCCAAGAACTAGGGTATGTATAATTGTATATAATCCAAGAACTAGGGTATGTATATAACCCAAGAACTAGGGTATGTGTATAATCCAAGAACTAGGGTACGTATATAATCCAAGAACTAGGGTATGTATATAACCCAAGAACTAGGGGTCGCCACACTGACAGGGCTACTATACTTGTTATTTCACTTGAAGTAATGTTATACTCTTTGATGTGTCGGCCTTTTTTTCGCTTGACATCAGCGGAGGGTGCTCATTGGCATGAAATGGTACACAGCCTGGCTTAAAGATGCCCAATTAACACAGAAGCATGAGACTTGTGACAAAGAGATGGGAAATTTTGTTTGGTCCAGGTTGCTGGATAGTCTTACTTAAATTTACTTAGCTAACCCAACTCCTCCTTACTCCAAACCCATGTGGAGTTAAGAATAAGAAAGGATTGTCGTATTGAACCAACATCGCAAGTGCAATAGTAGACTGACCTAGTCAGTGGATACTAGCCATGAAAAATATGAAGCTCCTGCGTCATTCTTGTAATGGTTGCCGGCATAAAGAACTGTGGTATAGAGAGGGCAGGCGGTGGAGACGGTGTTCATTAGGCCTGGTCATGCCCCCCATAAGTTCGGTTTCGCGGCTTCGCCCACCTCCATCCATCCAGCAAGGGAATATATGCTACATGCTCCCAAGGGAGTCATGTTATAATGTAATTTAATTTAATTTAATGCCCCCCATGTTTTTTATTACAGTGTTCATGTGGGGCACGTTACTGTGCAGTTACCTGCTTATCCATTAATGGGGGGCTTGCCCAGGCCTAATCGAACACTGTCTCCACAGCCTGCCTCCTTTATACCAGAGTTCTCTATGGGTGTTGATTCTGCCATCCGCACGGTGCTTATTAATTGCTGTTTTGATGACTGTTTGTCAGGCATTGCCATCGGGCACCACTCCTATGTATGTATTCCTATTCCATGCCCAGCAGATGTGGTGTAACTGCATGTACGTGGCAGGTTTCAAACGTTCATGGCTGAACTTTGACGGCTTTAAGTTTTTCTCTGCATGCTCTCGTTGCCGTGCGACAGGCGTCAGCAACGACTTTCTGAGCCGAACGCGAGAGGACCTGGCCACTCTTTATAACGACCAGTCGCCGCTGGAAAACTTCCACCTGGCCGAGGCCTTCCATTTGCTGTACAGCAACGAGCACTGCAACTTTCTTGAGGTGCGATGCCACATGTAGGACGGCGTGGGGGGTGGAGCGCATGCACATGTAGGACGGCGTGGGGGGTAGAGCGCATGCATGGTGGCCGAACGGATAGATCATGGTGCACAGTCAATATGGAATGAGATAAACTTTCAGAGGATAGTAAAGATGTTATTAGTGTAGCATATCACAGTACGGATCACGATGGGCTGTCTTTCCTTCCAGCAAATGCTGCCGGCCTGTGCATGCATGTGTACGTGTGCATGTGTGTGTTTGTGGCCTGTCTTCCCGCGTCACTGCCGTTGCCTCCCTCGCCGCTGGTGACGACCTCTGTTCCCTCGAACATGTCATCAACATCCCTCTGCTCCTTCGAACATGTCATCAACAACCCTCTGCTCCATCATCGTGCCGGCGCCCTTGGTACCAATTCATGGCAACCTCCTCCTAGCTCAAGTCTCTTGTCTACCATGGCACCGCTTTTGTTCCCTCAAAGTTTCCAACTGGAAATTTTCATTTGTTGACACAAGGGGGGGGCGCAGCCTACCGTTTGTTGCCAAGAACCTCTCACGTGTTGTTGGCTGTATGCACGTTGGCCGCGTGGCATGGTGAGTGCATGCAATGCGCGGCATTTCGGGGCACAGCAGAGCGCAGTTGTTGGAAGTTGTAGCTTGTTGTTCACGATAAACAGCACCAATGCTTGCACAGGGACACTCAAATGATCCGCCCAAGGCCTGCAATACCATGGTGGCCACCCCAAGTGACAAGCCCTTGGCAATGTGCAAATGACAAGCCCTCGGCATTTATCCATTGCATGTTTACTACTTGACTGTTGTACACTATGATACCATGCAGGTGCTGAGGGAGGAAGACTTTGTGGATCTCCGCCACACGGTGATCGACATGGTGCTGGCGACGGACCTCAAGCGCCACTTTGTGATCCTGGACCAGTTCAAGGCGCGCATCTCCCAGAACGCGCCCTGGGATGCCGCCAAGGAGTCAGACCGGATGCTGCTGCTGCAGCTCAGCCTCAAGGTGGCCGACATCGGGTGAGCGCCATTAAACACAGCTCGGGCCTCACGGACATGACTTGAATTCTCTATACGTAGGCGCACTATATGCGGTAGCGGCTATACCAGTAGTGGCTGGTAATGGCATACATTTACCAGTGGCTATGTTTGTAGATTTTTAGATACAAACTGTTAGGTTCATCATGAAGTCCGTACTAATATGCTGTTTAGATGAGAAGGACGTTTGTGATGCTGCATTTGTAATTGCAACGTCCAGATCATTTTCTCTTTGCCGCCACGGTGCCCTACAACACGCTAGCGTTTTTTGACAGTGCACCTGACATGCGTAGGCTGACATGCGACCTGCGATCGTTGTAGCCACTTGGAAAATGTTTGTGACCGCTCTGGTTTTGGGGCGCGGTTGGCAATGCCTTGTCACGGCAAGCCACCTCACAAGGGTGGTTGCGTGTGCCGTATATGCTTAGGAATGTGTCATGTAGGCTGCACCGGGACTAGTGAATTCGAAGCTGTGCCCTAGAGTATGAAGTAAGCTATCGTATTGAGTAAGCCTCTCGTCCTGCAACGATCGTGCAGGGAGGTTGTACACATGGAGCTTTGTCACAAGGTGGAGCGCAGAAGCAACCGCAGCATTCTGTACCCCCACGCCCATCCTCTGCGTGCGTGTCTGCGTTGCAATATCTGCAGGCCGGGCAACTTGCCCTATCCAATAGATCCTGAAACGAGCCCTATAACAATCATAGATGGGGATGGGTGGGCTGATCAGCCGCATTCCTGTGGTGGGATGGGGCAGGGCACTACAAGGTTGATTAGTTTATTAGTCGCGCGCCTATCTGAAGGGGGAACGCGCGGCACTATCAAGGTTGATTAGTAAATTCGTTGCGTGCCTATCTTATGGTGACGAGGGGCACGATAAATTTGAGTAGGTAATTAGTCGCGTGCCTATCGTGGGAGAACTTATCGTGGGGCACTCGGAGGCTGCAGCTGGGATTGAATGAACCCCATCTAGATATGGCTGCTCTATGCGGGAGATTGGCCTACTAGCATGGCTCCTACTTCCCCCTGGGGATCATGATTTGGTGATGCTCCTAACTAAACCCCTAAACCCTCATGTGCTGACCACGGCTCCCATGATAGCCATGGCTCGGATGCTAATGCTAGCAATCCGGGGTGGGTCAGACGTCTGCAACGTCAGAAACTCAGGGGGGGGGTCCTACGTCAGTTACCCAGGAGAGTAATCCGACGCCGAAACCGACGTCCAGGGTGGAACCTTGCCAGTGTCAGGTGGCGTGCGTACTGTACCCTAGTATTGACCAATGAACGACCCAATTCTATTAAGTGAGACAACTGTGGGCGGTTCTCATGCAAACTTGGATGCATAGTCCGCCCCAACTCTAGAGTATGGATCACACTGTATACTGCAGCTGCAGAGTCAAGGCCCACGCGGCCGCTTCGCCGTCGGGGGCATCGGATTCGCGTCGGTAACTTGAGGCCGCGAAATAACTTGAGGCCGCGAAACGGCGTCGCGACGCGTCAAAAACGCTGGAGGGTGCCGTCTGACCCAACCCCGCTAGCAATTCACAACTATGCCGGCCATCGACCCCATCCCAATCACCACCGCCTGCACCAGAGTCTGAGCTCATTGCCTCGTGGCCCCTTGACTGGTCTTTGCCTGATGTGCATGTGCAGGCATTCTTCCAAGCCACTGGCCGCCCACGTTGAGTGGTCGCACCGCGTGACCGAGGAGTTTTATAAACAAGGAGGTAAGGGGGAAGGGGGTCATTTTTCTCAATTCCTGTTCTCAATTCTTGTTCTTTTATCTTACTTTGTGTCTGCACGATCCATTAAGCTGTGCAGTAGGTGTAATAGTTGTACGTTTCTGCCGAGTGCTCGTCTAGGACTGTCACCATCTCAATCACGTGTTATAAACGGAAGTATAACAAGAAATGCCTGACGTGTACTAAAGCACGTGGTAAGGCTGTTTAATGTGTTTTTCCCAGGCCAGCTGTAACAGCCTATGGAATGAACTATTCTACTCCCTTGACCAGGTCGGTGATGCCTCCTGGGCAGCGGGGTGACCCCCGAGTCATGAATCTGGCAGGATGCAGCAGCGAAGTCATAGATGTTCGTATTCTCAAATGCCACTGTTCAGAAGCACGCCCAGCAACCGGCATTACCAAGGAGTCGAAGCGCTGTTCCATGTCCATGAGACAGCCAGCACAGGCATGGCATTACTGTATATTATAATGACCAGGCATGGCATTACTCTATGTTATAGTGACCATGATATCCGTGAGCCACCAGCACAGGCATGGCATTACTGTATATTATAATGACCAGGCATGGCATTACTCTATGTTATAGTGACCATGATATCCGTGAGCCAGCCAGCGTGGGCCTGAGACCTGTCAAGGAATAGAAGCGCCGTTTTGCATGTCCGAAATTGTAAGGCTGCAGCAATTCAAGGATATGCAGCGCCAAAGTGCAGCACAGGAATGGCAAGCGTAGGATAGGTTGCGAGGCTGCTCCAACACATTAGTCAGGTTACCTAGTAGTTGGGGGTTGCTTCGTTGGTGTACTCATTGATCGCTAAGCCCCCAAATCATGATCCGCGCAAAACCCCAATCAGCGCATGGTGATGCTGTCAGCGCCATTTATCTCCATCCTCCCATGAGCGTATTAGTGGGTGCCACGCTGCATCCCACACATCATACGACATGATAATGCTTGGTCTTCCTGGTTGGCATTCCCTTGCACACAAGCACAATTGCACAAGCACACAAGCACACAAGCACACAAGCACACAAGCACACAAGCACACAAGCACACAAGCACACAAGCACACAAGCACACAAGCACACAAGCACAAAAGCACACAAGCACAATTGCACAATTGCACAAGCACACAAGCACACAAGCACACAAGTGCACCATTGCAGCATTGCACGAGCACAGGGTGCGCCATGCCTAAGCGGATCATGGCATGTTCCCGCCCCTGCTACCCATCTGCATCCTTTGCATGCAGACCTGGAACGAGCGGCCAAGCTAGTTGTGTCCCCCTTCATGGACCGGCTCAACAACAACGTGCCGCGGTCGCAGGTGCGTGGCTTGATTGGGCTGGGTATAGCTGTGGTCGATAGAGATAGAGCGGGGGGCGGGGCTGGATGTCTCCCCCTTCATATTGTTGAACCGGTTAAATAACGGTCACACTGCGCTGTACGATTACACTGCGTTGAATAACAATGTGCTGCGCACTCCCAGGCACGTGATGTATACCTCCCCACATTGCTCGACCATTGCACTCATGCGTACGGGCCGCGCCTGTGTTGCTTCCCCATGCGTGGCTCACTCCTATGTCAGCGTGGCTCACTCCTATCTACGCGTGGCTCACTCCTGTGTCAGCATGGCTCACTCCTATCTACGCGTGGCTCACTCCTATGTCAGCATGGCTCACTCCTATCTACGCGTGGCTCACTCCTATGTCAGCGTGGCTCACTCCTATTTATGTGTGGCTCACGAGTCAGCGTGTGTATCAAGCCCTTGCCTGGACTGTGCTGAACGCCCTATCAAATCTTGTCATCACGGCGTCCCTCCTATACGAATGAACAGCTAGCGTACCAAGGCGCCTTAGGTGGTGTAGAATGAAGGTGCAAGCAGCCAGCATGCAGGGTGCATGCATGCCTGCTATGCTGCAGTCCCTCGCCGCCGACCGTCTTGTCCAGGCAGCCAGGTAGTTTACAGGGAGGCCAGGTGCTAGAAGTGCCAACACCGCAAGCGAGTGGTTTTCGAATCCCACGCCGGCAAGCCATCTAAGAGTTCTTGTCATTGCAAGCTGCAACTGCTCTCACAGCCCTCTTCTTCTGCACACAGTCTGATGGGCGCTTATTCATGCTGTGTTGGTGGTGTTTCTAGCTCCTGTACCCATAGAAATATCACTCGCCCTGTTACCAACGCAGCCTACCCTGGCCAAGCTCGAATCAATCTCTCCGTCGCTGGCTCCCTTTGTTTTTCTCTGCCTGCCTCTTTGTGGACCTACTCACACATGGACCTCCTGCTGTGGGCGTGTCGGCATGCGGTTGATGGTGAACGTCACCACCTAACGATGATGCTGCCTGCCGGAACCTGCGTCCTCGTGCACCTGGGTACAGCTGGGTGAGTCCATTGTCGGCAGAAGCTACGCCTACGCTAGGGGGATGGAGTTCTGCACCAGGGTTGAGGGAACTGCACCATTTTGCTTGTAGCGAAATGCTATCACCATCAAACAACACATGGGTAGTCACTTCGGCGTTGTAGTGCCCAATAATTCTTGCTAGAGTACATACCTTGAACCATATTAGTCCTGCTATCAGCAACCCCGCTAAACGCCTCCTTGGCTGCAGAGGTTCACTGCTCACCACCATCACGCATCTTTGGGGTGGTTGGGTTTTATACTAGACGTTGCATGCAGGGCTACGAACCTAGTTGTGCATCCCAATGAGTACTATTTTTAACTAGTTGATTAGTTGACGGATGTGTGGAACCCTTGCCGGTCACCACGTGGTAGGGGCTGGCCTACTGACACGCAGCTCAAGGAGCCAGCAGTCTCTGAAACACTGTGCTAAACTGTTTAGGGTGTGGCAAATGCACTCTACATAAGCCGTACAATCGCTTCAATCTGCAGGCTGCAAATGGTATGTTACCATGGTATGTTACCATTCGTCATGTGCACACATAAGGATGTGATCTAACTACACATAGCTAACTATAGGCAGCCGGGTGAGCGTGCTGGAGCCCTGATAGCCCTGATAGGACTACTGGATATGCTTCTAACAACAAGTCAATGCCATGTCCATGGCCTACGCAATGGTATGGCTACTATGGCTACTATGGCATACTTCAGTTGACTTCATTTTTATTGTTAATAAACCTCTGCCCATTTGAGTGCCATGCATTATTGCTGCCACATGTGTGTGATGCTTCCTGCAGGCTTCTTCCAATTTCTTGCCATGCCTCTATTCGAGGCATGGGTGAAGGTGCGTAGCCTGCAACGTGCATGTCAATGCTCTTGAAGCCCTGCCATGCTGGCCATGGCCCTTGTTGTCGCACCCCCGATTATACTAGTCGTGACTCTGATGTTGCCTATCGATGTTTGCCTGTTGATGTCGCCTGTTAATGTTGCCTGTTGATGTTGGTGGTGGCGTGGCGATACCTTGGTACCCGCCCCTGTTTCGTCAGCCGTAAAAACCCTGAGGCCCCTGGAGAGGCCCTTTTATTCTCCCAAACCCGCCTAGGAGGCGGTGCCACATCTGCTTTGTGTCAGCCTGCTTTTTGTTTTACGGCACCCACAGTTGGGGGGCCTGTACCCTGATGAAGAGAGAGTCCGCTGCGGCCTGCCCGCATGAGGCAGTGAGAGAAGCTAGGGCGCCCTCCCTCCTTCTCGTTGTGTATAAGGGGTTAAAGGTTCCTTAAAGGTTCCTTAAAGGTTCCTTAAAGGTTCCTTTATTGGTACCCACATGACGCTGTCACGTACCTTTGATCAGCCATCCGCCGTGAGCAAGTGAATGCGTTCGTGCCATGCGCGGGGGCATGTCATGGAGTACCATCATCGGCCATATCTCCTGACTATGTTGTTCTGTCATGGAGTACCATCATCGGCCATATCTCCTGACTATGTTGTTCTGTCATGGAGTACCATCATCGGCCATATCTCCTGACTATGTTGTTCTGTCATGGAGTACCATCATCGGCCATATCTCCTGACTATGTTGTTCTGTCATGGAGTACCATCATCGGCCATATCTCCTGACTATGTTGTTCCGTGCTGGCTTGCGTTCATCCAATGTTGTTGCAGGCGTTTCCCAAGACGGCCCCCCTCCTGTCCTACATGTCGTCAAACATTGAGCACTGGAAGCGAGAACTGCAGGGGGGCATTGTGTAACTTAATTATTTAGTCTCGTGTCGCCGTTGGGGGACCACGGAGCACCGAATTCCCCAATTTTCGGTGCAAGTGGCGCATGCGATGTTGCCACCTGCTCGTGGCAGCCAGGCGGTGCATTGTGTAACAATAGGGTTCATTCTTGAAGAATGTAACAAGCTAGTGTATTAGACCATTACATGTCAGTACGTGACAAGGCGGGCATGCCGGGTGACTCCTTGCCACCTTAGTATTGGTCTAGGGAAAGGTGCTGTGATTTTTCCGTGGTCAATACTTGAAGTGCTGCTTTGTTCTGCGCCGTCTCGACTCGTTGGTGTACTATACCACACCGGGGCGGATGAATCTGATTGGCCCGGGGGACTAATCATTGTTAATTAGTGCTGTGTGACAGTCACGTTAGCTAGTCAGCCTGTTTGGAAAGAAAAGTGTGGTCAGGCTGTGGCATGAAGACTGTGATTTTACTGTGTGTAACAATAAATTCTGACAACGTTACGTCCAAACGGAAAAGAGCTTGAAGTTCCAAGTTACTGAGTTAATCATAGGGGGGGTCCGAAACATAAATATCAGACACTAGCGCTGAAAATTTCCAGAAGTTGGCCACTGGACCCTACCTACCTAGCTTTCGGGCGCTTTACAGAGCAAAACCCTGTGAAGCCAGTAGTTCTGGGGGTAGAGATAGGGAGCAAAATGAACAGCTCCGTGAGCTCTACCGTATGAGCTATTGGTGTATCCTCCCTATGAATGACGAAGCCACGAAGCCGGCCACGAGCCATGAGGTAGCCATGGCTGACGGCGGAGCTCATAACTTTCACGTTTGAGCCCCGAATTCAGCTGTGAATATCACTATCGCTTCATCTTTCTAAGACGCACATGCTGATATAATTATCCGAATCTATTACGCAATATATGACGAGCAAACGCTCCTCGACGCAACGCAGTTTAGCGGATGCGCTCGGCCATGACTGAAATACGTCTGCAGCTCAGGCTGCAGCTTCGCCCTCAGGTCCGGCAGGCAGCGGTGACACAAGTCGCGTACTGGTGGTCGATCGCCCCGAACCCTCCCGGGCTCACTGCCTCGCCATCGGCATCGCCTGACCCTAAACGCACCCGCTCAGCCGACAAAACAGGAGGGTCTTCACGCCCCTCAGAACCGCGCTTTCGGCCACAACTTTCCAGGTCGATGATCACGACTGGACCAACATGTCTCCGGCTGATGCTCTGCACTGCATCTTCTTCCGGGGGACTACGCCTCGCTTTACGACCTGTGCCTCCATCTCCACGACATCAATCGTCTCATCTGCACCGACGGTGCCCAACCGCTGGACCAACATCAGCATGCTGTTCGGGTGCCCCCGCCCCCAACTCCAGCATGCCATCCTCAACTCCCTTCTCCAGCGCTCTGACGGCGAGATCTGGGCTCCTTCCATCTCCGCCCCCACACTCCGTTCCATCCTTGCGGAAGCCTTTCAGCAGCACGTGATCCCGGCCTTGCCGCCGATGTGGCAGCAATGGGTGGCACGCTGGCTACTGAACTTCCTCACCTTTCCACCACCGCCGCCTCCACCTCCACTGCCATTTCCGCCTCCACTGCCGACATCAAAGCCCAGCTCCTCGACCTCGACCAACGCCTTCAAGCCACCGCCACCGCCCTTGAGTGTATGCATGACACCGCCGGCCTTGAGCACCGCCCAGGCGGTGAAGGACATCGCTGCCCAGCCGGCACCTGCTGGCCCGGCCGGTGATGCTCCCTCCACCTGGGCGGACACACCACCTCCACCACCTCCACCATCGCGGCACAACTCAAGCAACAAGCCCTCGACCTTCGCGAGGAGGCCGACCTCGCCCAGCGCAGCCACAATGTCATCGTCAAGCACTTCGACCAGCCGGCAGGTGAGACCTCCACGAGCCTTCTCACGGCATTTAAGCGCGACATTCTTGCCCCCATGCAACTCACTGGTGAGCTGCGGATGTCGGCTGTCCGCCTCCCCCGCGCGCGGCCGGGGTAAGGCTGGCCCGGCACCCGTGCTCCTCACCTTTAAGTACATGGCGGACAAGCTGGCGTTCCTTAAATGCCGCAAGAAGCTCTCGGAGACTCGCTTCACGCTGGACAACGACTTGACCCTGGCCCAGCAACAGCGGCGACGCGAGCTATGGCCGACCTACCTTCAGCTCCGGCAGAGCGCAGGGGGGAAGCCGGTATACTGGAGGGGGGCGGTCATCCACGTTGACCACAAGCCCTGGCAGGCACCTCCTGCCACCTCAGACTAGGGAATATATAGCAGTAGTGTAGATTAGTCAGGCTTAGCCTAGCATGTGGCCCACGCGCATGTGCGCCCATAATGGCCCCCATGGATGATGCCTTCAGAATTAATTAGCCACGCCATGCCTATAATGGGACCTCCCATGGATGTTGCATTAAGAATTTAGCCATGCTATGCCTATGCAGAGAGATGCTCTCTGTTGAGAAGCCATGCCCTAGCTCTTGTATATAGCCATGATGATCTTCCTCCCCTGTGCCGGGATCCCCTTAGTTGGGTTGAACCCGAGACAGCATGGTGGTGCCGGTGCCCTTGAGTCACCTATAGAGCAAGTGCATGTTGCTTACACTCCACTCTTGCAGGAAGTAGCCCAGAATGTATTCAAAGCCATATGCCCCTTCTCCGGGATATGTGCTACATGTACTCCCAACGGACGTACTTATGTTTCTAATTGATTGATGGATGGATCGAGGTGAGAGAAGCTGCGAAACCTAACTAAGCTAACAATAAGCGGTTCGGTTCGGTTCGGTTCTAATATAGAAATCCTAACTACTCAGCAAAGCGCACCCCTTAACCTCCGGGGGGCGGGGGGGGGGGCTTGCCCACAGGGGCTGGCGTGTGGGCCTTGGCAACATTTGGTCAGCCACCTCTTAGCTTGAGGGGCATGCTCCTGTTTTATCCCCACGGGCCCCGCGGCCCATTGCTAGAACATGCGGGGTAGAAATAGTCCGCAGGTGGAGGTTATTGCCCCTGAGGATAGCCACTACACTACCGCCTCGTCTGCCATTACAGTAGAGGACAGCTCAGACATGTACAAGGATTATATCCCGGCCCCTCTAGTGACTATATGGTTGCATGGGCATGATCGTGCATATGACATTTGTAACTTTCGTGTAATTATTTTCTAATGAGATTAGCTCCGTGGCATGCCCATGCGCACGACACGCAAGTACTTACTTACTAGCTTCTCTCACTGCCGCGAGTGGGCAGGCCACAGAGCGCTCTCTCCGCAGCATGGTGGCGGGGTGCAACACTAGCTGTGGGTGCAATATACAGCCATGCAGTACCCTAGGTAGGCTGGCACATAGCTTATGCTGTAAAGAGGTGAGGTGGGCTAAAGATGTCGGCTAAGTCGCAGACGGATGGCCACAAGGAGCCAGAGCTAATCTATAGCAAAGTCAGATAACCAGCTGAGCTAATATGTGCTATTGCGTCATTATATGCTAATCATTCCGAGTCCTGTAGTGTCTAAGCTTTCCCGATATTATCGATTGCCCCCAACTAGCTTGAATGCTCTATCCCGGGGGAGCCCGGGGGCGCTTCCACAGTTTGTTGTTGACATAGAGGTCCCCGCCCCGCCAGTACACGTGGGGCTTCTCGGGGCTGGTCTTGTGGAGGATGTAGTCGGGCCACTGATCGCGGCGCTGCTGCTGCTGGGCCGGCGTCAGGTCGTTGTCAAAACACCGGGGGGAGTTTGCCAGCTTCTTGTGGCGAGAGAGGAACCGGGCTCAGGGTGTCGCCAAAGGTGAGGAGCACTGGCGAGGGGGCCTTGTCCCGTGAATGGGGCAGGCGGTGGGCACCCTGCAGTGTCGCTCCTTGCAGCTCCATGCGCGCCAAGAGCTGGCCCCTGAGCTCGCAGAGAAGAGTCTGGGGTCTCCCCCGGCTGCATCATTGAAGCGCCTGAGGATGACCCAACAGCGGCGGCAGTCGCGGTCAGCGGCCTCGCGGCGCTTGTCTTCCAGCTCCCCAACGCATAGTCAGTGGTATACTTGAATCGGGTGCCCAATAATTGCCCCCATTCCCCACCAAAGCATTCACAGAACCGATCTTGCTCCAATCACGTTTTCCCAGCACACTCATGCTCGTATTAAGCGCTTTGACTGCTTGCAGCAAGTACCGATCCAAACAGGATCTCAATGCCCTACTAGTTTCTCAAGTCTCTGGTCGCTTGTTTACCAGGACCTGTTCGGCCAGTGCAAACGAAGGTCGGATGTCCACTGGGACCTCCGAACCCAGGGAGTGCAGCCGAGCCTTCATCTCTGGAATGATGATCCCGTGGCTGGCCGGTAGGGCATAGGGTTGGGCGCACCGGATGCAGCACAAAGATCACAGCATGGACAGATTAGGTTAAGTGAGAGGCAAGCTAACTGAGCGCCATGCTGTGGGGTGTGGGGTGTGGCATACCGTGCAAAACCATACACCGCCTGACCTCATGCATGATAGTGCCACAGCTGATGGTGGCACCGGTCAGCTGCAATAAAGAAGACCGCATTTGAGCCTGTCTTGCCAACATTCTATTCGAGATGAGGCTTTGCATATGAGGGACCACATGCCTAGATTACAGATTTGTCGAAGGACTGCATGTATGGTGCTGCCGCCGTGAAACCTCCCTAAGGTCATGGAAGAGAGCAGCCTAGCAGGAGCCAACGCTGGCCCCATGCATGCTATGCTTAGCTCAACCTCATACACTACAGCATCAATACGAAGGAACAGACAGAGCACTGAGGGGGAACACGAGCGCTACCCCCTACCGGCATTACTCCAACAGCACAAGCAGTCTCTTTGTTACCGCTACCCTTGACCCCTGGTATCCGATACACACTAGCCTCGTGCAGACGACCCGTTGTTAACACCTTTGTGGAAATAGGAGTATAGTAGTAATCTCCTAATGAGAGCAGCGTCGTTCTCTGTAGCATGCCCATGCGCACGACACACAAGCACTTACTTACTTACTTACTTACCTACCTACCTACCTACCTACCTACCTACCTACCTACCTACCTACCTACCTACCTACCTACCTACCTACCTACCTACCTACCTACCTACCTACCTACCTACCTACCTACCTACCTACCTACCTACCTACCTACCTACCTACCTACCTACCTACCTACCTACCTACCTACCTACCTACCTACCTACCTACCTACCTACCTACCTACCTACCTACCTACCTACCTACCAACCTACCAACCTACCAACCTACCAACCTACCAACCTACCTCCCTGCCTGCCTGCCTGCCTGCCTGCCTGCCTGCCTGCCTGCCTGCCTGCCTGCCTGCCTGCCTGCCTGCCTGCCTGCCTGCCTGCCTGCCTGCCTGCCTGCCTGCCTGCCTGCCTGCCTGCCTGCCTGCCTGCCTGCCTGCCTGCCTGCCTGCCTGCCTGCCTGCCTGCCTGCCTGCCTGCCTGCCTGCCTGCCTGCCTGCCTGCCTGCCTGCCTGCCTGCCTGCCTGCCTGCCTGCCTGCCTGCCTGCCTGCCTGCCTGCCTGCCCGCCCGCCCGCCCGCCCGCCCGCCCGCCGCCCGCCTCCCTCCCTCCCTCCCTCCCTCCCTCCCTCCTCCCTCCCTCCCTCCCTCCCTCCCTCCCTCCCTCCCTCCCTCCCTCCCTCCTTCCTCCCTCCCTCCCTCCCTCCCTCCCTCCCTCCCTCCCTCCCTCCCTCCCTCCCTCCCTCCCTCCCTCCCTCCCTCCCTCCCTCCCTCCCTCCCTCCCTCCCTCCTCCTCCCTCCCTCCCTCCCTCCCTCCCTCCCTCCCTCCCTCCCTCCCTCCCTCCCTCCCTCCCTCCCTCCCTCCCTACAGTTAGTCTCCATGCTTTGCTGCAGACTAAGTCTCAAAGGCATTGTGAATACAACGTATGAATAAGCCTTGTAAACCTATGTTGGTATGTGAATATAAATACCACGTGGGCTATGCAGATAGGAATGCTAGTCGAGTCGCATACGTTTCCCTAGATAGGTACTTTGGGTACTGGGGTACGTGAAAGATGTTAGTACCCAGTATACGTAGTGTCCTGTCATTGGACGGTACTAGAGTATCCTAGATAGGGAACGTACTGCATAGTGGAGTGATCTGTGATCACACGATGCTGTGACTAGACCGCTACCTGTCATCGTGCGGCCTCGGGCCAACGGTCTGCACCCAACGGTCACTGGCGGCGCAGCCAGTGAGAGGAACGTTGATAAAGGGTAAACCTATTTTCTAATGAACCAAGCAATTCATTGCTCTCAGCTCACAGTGCTCTCAAGCATTATACTACGTCGTTCATTCCATTTACTAACTTGAATTTTATCTGCTACCAATGGCTATCACCAACAAGAACGTTGCCAAGAAGTTGGACTTTAACGATGGTGATGATGGGCAGGATAGGCGGCTGCCCAAGGACAACAACAAGAAGCCGGCTGGGGATGCGGCTATTTCTAAGAAAAAGAAGAAAAACAAAAAGAACAACAATGTCTGCCAGGAGGGGACGGCGGCCGCAAGGCCGACCGACCTACCCCCCTCCCCTGAGAAGCCGGAGGACGAGACGGCTCCCCCCCGGGGGACCGACTTACCCTCGACTCCGGCGACTGCGCCCGCCGCAACCACGGCTGGAGCAGCCATGGCTGAGGAGCCCTCGGCGGTCAACCCCCCCGAGGCTCCCCAGTTCGGCCCTCAGTTGCCGACCATTCGGGAGCTCATGCCCCGCCAGACGGCATCTGTGGCGCCGGACGGGGCGATCACGTTTCGCCCCGCCACGTCCGATCTTCGTGTCCCCTTTGCCCAGGGGCACAATCACATCGAGCTTCAGCTTGGGCGGCCCTCCACCCTTCTTCGAAAGAAGAAGGAGATGGAGAGCGTAAAGCTCGCGCGGGTGGTGCGTCGGCCCGTTGAGCCCATCGGAGGACAACCCATGTCCGATGATGAGGTCTCAGATACTGCCAGTCTTCCCGACGGGGAGACTGAGATAACCCTCACCCCAGCGCTCCTGGCGGTGGAGCAGGCCGCGCTGGTGGCCAACGAGGAACGTCGCGCGAGGCAGCACGACCGGGAGGTCCGTCGCGAGACGGCCTTTCGGCTCGCCGCCAAGCGGCAGGAATATGAGGAGGAGGCTGCCCGTCGCCTAGCTACCCACCAGGCGATGGTGGCGGCGTACCGTGAGGCAACTCAACGGCTACGCGACCTTCTACAAAATGCTGACTATCCGATGGAATACTCGGATGGTCAAGACCTAGCCGCGCTTGCGCGGTCAGCCCATTTTAAGGCCATGAAGTCCGTAACTCAATCAAGGGTAACGGAGGCCATATTGGCTAAGCATGGGGTGGTGGCTGAAGATGCCCCCCCGCGGGAAGCCACCAAGGGACCCTCCCCCCCCCAACCTTGTCAGTCCAAGGTGGGCCTTCTGGTCCTGGACCAGGGGAAGGGAAAGAGGAAGGACTATGATGTCCGGGATGCTCTGGTGGTGGGAGACCCCCTGCCTGACATCCCCTCTGATGAGGCGGCCTTTCAGGCTGCCCTAAGAGAACATGAAATTCGCAAGGAGATGAAAAGGCTCCAAAGGGAAGAGGCGGCGAGGAGGGCAGCGGCAGACACCCCTGCCCGCCCCTCCTCCGCTGGGGCTGGCCCTAGCGGGGTCACACGGACCCCCCCGGCTTCACCCCGGGCCCCCAGGGCCCACTCTCCCCCTCCCCCACCACCCCAGATTCGCCCTGTGGGCTGGGGCCCCCTCCCCACCCAGGGGGGGGTGCCAGGACCCCAGGAGGCCCTGGGGGGAGGTCCAGAGGTGCCCAGGGCACCCACCAACCCACCTGCTGAGCCCCCCCCACGTCAAGGGGATATTCAAGAACAGCTGGCCATCCTTCAGGCCCAGCTGGCCTCTCTGCAGGACCAACAATTGTCAGCCAACCAGCTGCAAACAGTGGATGGCCTTCGGGCCCTGATGTCCAGGTACGAGCGTGGCACCATAAACCTGGACCCCGCTCGACTCCAGCATGCCACCGATGTCTTCTTGAGGGCGAACCCCCCTCCAACAGGTGTGTACAACCCCCACAAAAAGGAATCAAAGATCAATATCGCTGGTTTACCTGAGGGACATACCATTGAACAAGCCAAACAGTTTGTCTTTGCTCTGGAGTATGGGATGGAAGGCCTAAACCTTAGGCATCAGTTTAAGGCTCTCAGGGCCTCATCCACCTTTCACCAATCATCTCCTTGGCTTGTTCAATGGTATGTCCCTAAGGTAAACCAGCAATATTTATCTTTGATTCCTTTTTGTGGGGGTTGTACACACCTGTTGGAGGGGGGTTCGCCCTCAGGAAGACATCGGTGGCATGCTGGAGTCGAGCGGGGTCCAGGTTTATGGTGCCACGCTCGTACCTGGACATCAGGGCCCGAAGGCCATCCACTGTTTGCAGCTGGTTGGCTGACAATTGTTGGTCCTGCAGAGAGGCCAGCTGGGCCTGAAGGATGGCCAGCTGTTCTTGAATATCCCCTTGACGTGGGGGGGCCTCAGCAGGTGGGTTGGTGGGTGCCCTGGGCACCTCTGGACCTCCCCCCAGGGCCTCCTGGGGTCCTGGCACCCCCCCCTGGGTGGGGAGGGGGCCCCAGCCCACAGGGCGAACCTGGGGTGGTGGGGGAGGGGGAGAGTGGGCCCTGGGGGCCCGGGGTGAAGCCGGGGGGGTCCGTGTGACCCCGCTAGGGCCAGCCCCAGCGGAGGAGGGGCGGGCAGGGGTGTCTGCCGCTGCCCTCCTCGCTGCCTCTTCCCTTTGGAGCCTTTTCATCTCCTGCAATTAGAGCACTGATTCAAACCTATCAGGAACGCACCCTCACACCTGAGGCAGCCATTGAACAGTGGCCTACCTTTATCACTGATCTGAAACAGCTAGTGCTTACCAACAACCACATGGAAGCAGTAGAACGTTTCAACTGGCTGGCTGCTTATAAGGTTAACAAAAATAACCTCTCTGGGGATGCAAAAACATACAGGGTAATGATAGAGAAAGACCTTGAGCTTCTCAAGCTCCAACCAAGGTATCTCATCCACACCTGGCTAACAAAAGCTAATTTGCAACCTTCTGTCCTGGCTACCCTGCTTACAGGCCTCAAGTCCCTCTGGGACAACTTCAGAGCTGCCATGCTCTATATCGAGGAGGCAGTGGACCCCCTGGGTACTGGCAACCCCCAGGCCCAGGACCCCAAGGTCCAGGGTGTCCAAGGCCACAAGCGCAAGGGGGGCCAGCCAGGGGGGGCACCCAAGACCCACAAGTCCTCCCACCAAGGGGCAGTGGCTCTCAGGGGCGTGGCAACACGTGGCACCGTGTGCCCCTGCATGGCAACCCCAACAACAACAACAACAACAACAACAACAACAACAACAGGTCCCAGCAGGGCAACAAACAACAACAGGTCCCAGCAGGGCCAAAACAACAACAACAGGTCCCAACAGGGCCACAACAACAACAACGGTCCCAGCAGGGAACAATAACAACAACAACAACAACAACAACCAACCTGGAAACCCTGGCATACGGTGCCTGAGGTGCTTCCAGCGGGGCATGACAGGAACACTGCCCCAACAACGACTCCCTGCACACACGTGGATCTCTGCCCGGGTTGCTGGCACGCACGTCATCCCCTGGGGCCTCCAGGCAGCCGGTGCAACAGGCCTCGCTACCCAAACAATGTGAGTTCTCTCACCTTGCTTACTCTGAGGATGATGATCTCATTACCATTGGGGATGGCAGCCAGGGCATAATTGATTTTGAGGCAGCAACCTTACTGTCCTCCCAACACCCTGTACTGGAACCTTACATAAAAGCACTAACCCCTACTGTTGACAACTCCATAGATATCAAGGAGCTTGCTCATCAGCTGCACCTAGCCATGGGTCATGAAACAGTGGCTGAGGAACTGGCCAGACGGCTGGGGGGTAGTAGCATGGGAAAACAACTCAGGAATGCAGTAAAACTGGCTAGACAACACTGTCAAGAATGTCAGTTCAATAGCCCCAAACCTCAAAAATGGCATACTGCAACTCCTTCCACCAATAGGGGCATGATAGTGGGGGATGTGATGCACATCAACAAAGATGTCCAACCCTACCTGATCCTAAAAGACTCATGGTCCAGGTTCACAGTAATGGAACCCCTACCTGGCATGTCTGCAGGGCAGCTACGTGTTGCACTCATGATTGCTTTACCCAGATTCTACCCAGTTGACAGAATTTTGCTTGATCAACAATTTTCTTGTCTGACTGACCTGGAAGGGTGTGAAGCAATAGAGATTGCTGGGCTGGAAGATCATGAGGGTCAGGGGGTCATTGAAAGAACCATCAGATCTGTCAAAACCCTACTAGCCAAAAATCCTTCCAAGGATGCTACTTCAGGGGTCTATTGTGACAGGGCACTCTGGTGTCATGAAATGTGCACAACCCTAAACATGAGACCTGTCTTGCATGCCACGTGGGGTGAAGTAATCCCAGCAGGCCTGCAGGCAGGTGTATATCCCCCAGAGGTGATAGCACTGTACAACACTGCACGTGCACAAACCTCAGCAAAACTGGCAGAAAAAGATAAAACCCATTCCAGGCCAGTATTCCAAAAAGGTGATCAAGTTCTCTATTACAAGGAAAACAGCTTTGGTAAGGTTGGAACTTGGCTAGGTCCAGTTACCATCCGTGGATTTACCAAAAACAGCAAGACCGTGGAGGTCAAGCACAATATCAATGGGAAGCGTCACAGGGTGAGCTGTCATAGAATTAAGAAGTATTATTCTCCCATGGCAGACGTGCCTGGGGAAGAGTCTTTAAGCATGGACTCACTACTTCTATCTGGCAACTCCAGCATGCCCAGCAGTAGCCTGAGCCACCAATTACTGCTGTTGACAGCACCACAGCACCCTCTGTGAACCCTTCCACCCTCAGTGAAGCCAGGCCCACTTCACAACCTGGGGATTGCTTAACCAGGCACGAGGTAGCTGGGTTGGAAGCATTAGCTCAGCCCCAAGGCACCAAATTGTCTGCCAACCCTCCCGCTCTGAGGTCAAGATTGGCAGTCGCCTTGCAAGCATTACACAGGTCACATAAGCAACAAGCTGCTGTGGCCGCAGGGTTGGCAAAAGTCTCAGCTGTGTGCACTAGTCAGGACCCCTGGACCCTGGCAATAGACACTCAGGCACAGGTCAGTGTGATCAGTGCACAAGCCATCCCTGGTCTTGAGATTGCACCTTCATTTTGGGCACGGGTGCAGGATTTCTCAGGCCAAAGCTCACTGGATGTAGTGGGACAAGTGATGCTCCCTATACTTGGTATTCAGACACCCTTCCAGGTGGTGGAGGGGTACTCTGGTAACACCTTGTTGGGGGAACCTTTTGTATCCTATCCTGGGGTGCTTATCTCAGCTAATGAGCTCAGTGTCACAGGGGTGGGTGCAGTTCCTCTGGACCACTTTAAAATCCCTCTCTCCAGTATTGTCCCTGGTATGGATGCTGTCATCAAGGCAGTCAACACTCAGTATGCACCAGGGGAGATCCCTGATCTGGACAAGTTAGTGCACAGCCAGTTCCTCCATCCCTCAGCCTTTGGGCTGGGTAAGTGGGACATAGCCATGCACTCACCCCACCAAATCTCCCACGTCATACAAGAATGCAAAACACAAAAAGGGTTTACCAAGTGGCTGATGGCCATTGTCCACCAAGCCAGGCAGGAATGGGTCCTGCCCAACCCCAAAAACCCTCAATACAAACCTCCTGTCACCCCTTCATGGGACGTGCCAGAGGGAGCCAAAAAGCTCAGATTAAAATTTGTTCTCAAACAAAAACCACAAAAAGTGGGCTCCCCAATCTTCCATGCCAGACCATGTGTCACAGAATTAAAGGGGACCTCCACACTGCCAAAAGGGGAAACTACACACCTGGGCTGCAACAAACCTCACTCAGGATCATGCTCTCCCTCTTCCTCCACAACCTCAATGCAGGCCAAGACTATGTCTGCAAAGCCACTGATATTAAAAGGGCCTTCCTCAGGGGGGACCCAGAAAAGGCTGAATCTGTGTGGAAAGGGAAGGTGTACGTGGTAGACACCCCAGCTGTGTGGAAACCTTACATTGATGAGCCCCACCTTATCATCAACATTGGGGTGGAAGGGCTTGTCAGTGCCCCAAAAATTTTCAGAGACTCAGCAGAGGAAGTATTCAAAAAGCTCAAGGCCACGTATGATGACCTGGACCCATGCTTTTTTGTTGTACCCACCCCCTCTGGACTGCTGTTCTTTGTGTGGCATGGAGATGACCAACTCATTTGTGGGCCTAGAGCTGAGGTGGAAAATTTATTCAGCAGGTCCAGGAATCATATGAGATTGGCAAACAGGTGGAATTGAGCACAACCCCCATCCAGTTCTGTGGCATCATGTTGCAGCTGCACAGGCAGCCAGATCAGTGGGTCTGCTCTCTCTCTCCTCCTGCAGAATATATTCAAGATTGTCTAGATCTGCTGCAACACACTACCTCCCCTTACACATGTGTGCCACTGTTCAGGGCAAACTGGGGTGGTGGTCAGCCATCTGTGGGGCTCCCTTAGCTGTCATCAGCAGGGTCACCCATGATGTTCTAGTCAAAATAAAATGCAGTCACATCAGGAAGTTGGTTAATGACTGCCCCCCCCCTCATCCTCCATGGCCTGAATCTGATGGAAGACATCCACATCCACAGTGTCATGGACAGCTCCATGGAGAGCAGAACAATCAATCAGATGGGGGCACGGGAATCAGGGCTGTTTTTTTCTCACCAACAGGTCAGATTACATGTCCCTCACTTCCTGGTACAGCAGGCTACACCGCAGAAAACCTGGCAGCAGCAACTCAGCTGAATGTCGTGCTGTGGTGTCTGCTGCATTGCATGCTCGTTCCCTGCAGCACATGCTCACCTGGTTACAAACCCAGGCAGGCAGCACATGCAATGTCCTCTCACATCTCTATACAGACAGCTTCTCTGTGATCA
>RPFO01002078.1:40000-102500 GCA_009746045.1 Mesostigma viride
GAAGGTGGAATTAGCAAGTGAGTTGAATAGGCGACCTGGGTAGAAGACACGGAACAGAAAAGTAGGCGCGCTTGTCTTTCATACAAGGCAGCAATGTAGTATGTTTGTGTAGATACTAATAGACCTGAAAGGGCCAGAGAAGATGGACAAACAAGCCCAGGAACGAAATCTGTCGATCATATAAAGCCTACGGACCAGCCAGCCAGCAAAGACCAATCTTTAATGTCAACCTCACTAAACCCTGAAGCAAAACTTCCCCTCCCCCTGCCCCCCCCCCCCCCCCCCCTTCTTCCCCCTTCACCCCTCCCTCCTCCCCCTCAAACCCACCTTCCCGTGCGCCTCCTCGAGGCCGAATCGCACGCTACGCACGGCCCCTGCCAGGTAGGAGACGTACATGGACTTTTCCAGCGACGCAGGCAGCAGGCCCTGCGTGAACGCCCGCGTTGGTGTGTGTACGGGACGCGGGGCCATTTGGGGGGGGGGGGGCGAGCGGGGGGGGGGAAGGGGAGAGCGTGGGTGGGTGAATGGGTGGGTGTTTGTGGGTATTTGTGGGTGTGGGTGGGTGGGTAAGAGAGGGGGGGGGGGAGGAGGGGGAGGGCAGGCATCCGCCGATTTCCCATCTTTGAAAAGCCGTCTAAAGCTGCCCCCAACTCCCCTCAAGTCTGTCAAAACCAAGTCATGTTTGCATGCGACCATGTGGGCAGTCATGACGAAGAAAGCAGCAGGCCTGCATGTCCCGCTCACGCCCCATGCGTTGGGCCACCGAGCGTACCCGAAGCAGCATGCATAAACAGCGCGCTCACGCCCAGCGAGTACACTTGTGGGCATGAAGCAACAAGTAGACCCGATAGGAGCCAGCGAGTACACTTGTAAGTATCAATATTAGCAACAAGTAGACCCGATAGGAGCCAGCGAGTACACTTGTAAGTATCAATATTAGCAACAAGTAGACCCGAAAGGAGCCAGCGAGTACACTTGTAAGTATCAATATTAGCAACAAGTAGACCCGATAGGGGCCAGCGAGTACACTTGTACGTATGAATATTAGCAACAAGTAGACCCGATAGGGGCCAGCGAGTACACTTGTAAGTATCAATATTAGCAACAAGTAGACACGATAGGGGCCAGCGATTACGCTTGTGGGCATGAAGCAACAAGTAGACCCGATAGGGGCCAGCGAGTACGCTTGTGGGCATGAAGCAACAAGTAGACCCAATAGGGGCCAGCGAGTACGCTTGTGAGCATGAAGCAACAAGTAGACCCGATAGGGGCCAGCGAGTACGCTTGTGGGCATGAAGCAACAAGTAGACCCGATAGGGGCCAGCGAGTAAGCTTGTGAGCATGAAGCAACAAGTAGACCCGATAGGGGCCAGCGAGTACACTTGTACGTATCAATATTAGCAACAAGTAGACCCGATAGGGGCCAAGCCCCTCTTTCTATCCGAGACTCCTGTTCCAAGTTCGGGGGCTATCTACATTCCCGTCCCCCGTCGCCCGTCGCCTGTTGCCCGTCGCCCGTCGCCTGTTGCCCGTCGCCCGTTGCCTGTGGCTAGTGGCCCGTTGACATTCCTTCCATCCCTCCGTTGCTGATATTGATTTCCCGTGGCTAGTGGCCCGTGGCCCGTGGCCCGTGGCCAGTTGCCCATGGCTAGGTGCTTATGTTTGTTGGAACCTGGTCCATCACATACCCTGCCCGGTACCAACCTGGTCTAGCTCGCGCGGTCCTGTTTCAAGCTCGTACCGGGTCCAGTACCTACCTGGTGCTGCATGTACCTGGTCCACCACCCACCAGTTCGGTTAATATTGTGCGGAAACCTTTTGCCACTCGGCTTCTAAGGTTCCGCACTATATTACCAGCGATAACCACTCCCCGGTACACTCAAGTTGATGCCGGAATTCACTTGTATTAACCTAACTCCACCTGGTCCCCTTCGGTATGTCCTGTTTCAAGCTCGTACCTGGTCCACCAGATACTGCAGCGCCCACAGCCCCACGATGTCCGCCTTCGTCTCCTCGACCGCGCTGTGCAGGTCCTTGAGCTCCGCGCGAACAGAGGACGGCTTGCCCTGCGATGGAGACATTCACAGGGGAAAATGGGTGGCCGACTGCAGTCAGTCTTGCTGCAAGCGTCGACGAGACGGCCTGCCCTGCAGGAGAAGCGAGCGGAAGGGATAGGGGGTCGCACACGCGGTCCACAACACGCCAGTCGTGAGTGAGTGTCGAGCATCGACGACGGCCGATGAGCGCAATTGGGTATTGCGCGGTGGCCGTCGAGACACATGCGGGGTCGGATGCGCGGCACGAGCGACACGGCACGCACGAGAGATTGATGACAGGCAGGCAGGCGGGCAGGCGGGCAGACGGGCAGGCAGGCGGGCGGGCGGGCGGGCGGGCGGGCGGGCGGGCGGGCGGCGGGCGGCAGGCGGGCGGCGGCGGGCGGGCGGGCGGGCGGGCGGGGGCGGGCGGGCGGGCGGGCGGGCGGGCGGGCGGGCGGGCGGGCGGGCGGCGGGCGGGCGGGCGGGCGGGCGGGCGGGCGGGCGGGCAGGGCAAAGCCGCTTGTACCAGTATCCTTGGGTGCGAACCCTGTGAATGACGGGTGAGCAAAGCCACCATGCGTGCGTGCCTCCCCGTCTCCCTGCCTGCGTGTCCGCGTGCCTGCGTGCCTGCGTGCCTGCGTGCCTGCGTGCCTGCCCGATGTGGCAAGGACATGGAACCACCCGAAGCGCACCACCACGGAGGCAACTTTGAAACAAATGGAGACTTTGGCGGTGGGGCGCTGCCACACACGGAGCCAAAGCTGCGGGCGTGAGCTTGCTGCGGATACCGACAACGGCTTACGCTTGTTGCCCACTCAACAGTACAACGCCTATGTATACTCCTCGGCTTTGCAAGGCGACCCCTAATTGAAAGGGGGTCCGCTTGCGGTAATGCTTTTAGTGTTACACAGGGACGGTGTGGCAGCGGGCTAGATCGCGTTGCTTCCAATACACGCCCGCCCACGTACGCAACAAACGTAATGGAATTCAGCATAAGCATCCATGCACAGTTTCATGGCGACAATCCTCAGGCACCCACCCCGACGGTGATGTCATGCACCCACCCCCACGATGATGTCATGCGGGCCGATCGAGTGGCAGCACTCGTGGCACAGCGTGTGCGTGAAGAAGGCATCGAACGTGACCAGGCCCCGCTGCTCCCGCGTGATGCAGCGCTCGGCAATCGGAAGCAGGATGCGGTCGAACTTGGCGTGGCTCACGTTCTTCATCAGCGTCAGCTTGGACCCTTTCTCACGTACCACGCGCTCGTCATTGGGGAGGCAGAAGGCAAGTGTCTGGGGGCCCGCGACGTCGCCCGCACTGTACACGAGTTCGACCGCCCTGTGCGTTGACATATCGAAGACCAAAAAGCAAAGCAAGCCCGTTGACAGCCCGCACACGAGTG
This sequence comes from Mesostigma viride, assembly GCA_009746045.1. NCBI lineage: Eukaryota > Viridiplantae > Streptophyta > Mesostigmatophyceae > Mesostigmatales > Mesostigmataceae > Mesostigma > Mesostigma viride. The sequence continues at coordinate 43,442 of RPFO01002078.1, forward strand.
CAAAAAGATATTGAAGAAGAACGGTTGGAAAGCCATGTTCCCGCTTGGGGGGTGGGGCGGGCCGGGGGGGGCGCTTTGTGGTCAATCAACGATTAAAATACAAATGAAAAAACCATTTAATAAGAAATGAGACAGTACCAGATAAAAAAGAAGACGATACCAGATAAAGGGAGATAGAGGGGGCCTTGCCCCAAACCTCCTAGCATCTTAGGGTTGATGTGCCCGCATACAACGCAGGGTTGTCCGAAGTGGGACCATTGCCCGGCTGAAGGGCAAGCAAGATGTGAAACCCATACTACACACAAACTCCTAGTACTCTACCCCCACTATTATACGATACTATTATACTAGGGTATAACAGGGAATAACAAGAATGATACGGTAGTATAGTATCACACTGTACATGTAGTAACACATGGTGGTATAGTACCACACGACGCAGCTAGTATTTAAAGAGATCAGAAGGGATGGCTACCTGGTTAGTAACATATGGTGGTATAGTACCACACTACGCAGCTAGTATTTAAAGAGATCAGAAGGGATGGCTACCTGATGGGGGTGTTGCCGATGTCGGTCCGCTTGTACTTGTCGTCCATGGGCAGCGCACTCTCCAGCGTCTGGGCCTTCTCCTGCCAGGGGGGGGACACCCCAGGAGGGTTGCCATGGGCTCACAGCAGAACCCAAAGGGCCTGCTCCCGCAAGGTCAGCGGTGCGGCAGCAGGTCAAGAAAGGAAGCCAAACAGGTGCTTTGGCTTCCTTGCCTTGGACACCACACGCAGATGCTTTGGACAGCTGCGGTAACGCCTACCCGCGACGCAACCGCCATTGCTCACCCCTCATTTCAGAATGACATGGATGAGCGACTGACACCCTTCAGAGTCTTAGACCAAACCAGGACTTGGAAACAATTAAAAACCTACGGCCGCCGCAAAGTGGTGTAGATTCCCCTCAGAAAAAAACACGGTTTTACAATCACGGCGAATGCAGCCTTGGCCATGGCAGAGGAATTAGATGCCGAGAATTGGTGGCAGCAGATGCATACTTCACGCTCTTTTTCGGCGGCTTTTTCGGGGATTATCACCCAGGGAGTAGAAGAGCACCGTGCAACAGGATAGGGACGCAACAGTCGTCCTTCACTACCTCTACACTGGAGGCTAAAATGAACAGATTTCACACATGTACATACAATCCACCCCTGGCCTACCAGCCTACAAGGACAGCGCGCTCGATGGCCTAGAACCGCAACTATCTGCCTCTCCCTTGAGTCTTCTTGCCGCCCGTGTCCCCAGCAGCAAAATCAGGCGAGAGAAAACGCAACGCGGCAGGCAAGTGAGCTCCAAGGCACAAGGTGCAAACATATCCTGACATGAGCTATATATAATATTATACAGTAATGATGGATTACTTAATATTGTACTCAACACACCCCTATCGTGACACAGGAGAATAGTAGTACTATAAAACCATACGGAGGCTCTTTCATTCGCAAGCCTCCTTTGACAAAGTCATAAGATACGCGCAACACGCAGAGAACATGGTACTCGTTTGCCCCTGATCCATGCACAAAAAACATATAGATCCCACAAGCCCCTTTCACTCAACAGCAGTTATATATATTGACATGCTCCTCCTGATTCTCCCGCTTTCTGGCCTGCGCTGGTTGTCAACTTGATACTCTTTTACTACAGACAACAAGCACATTTCCAACGCCCGCACACACATACCCCACCACTTGTACACATTGTGCTGACAAGAGCTTGCCTGAAACAACGCCACGCAGCCTCCTACACTTGTACATGATGTCAACCGCGCTTGCCTGGAATAGCTCCAACCGCTGGGTGGCCTCCTCATCCCGCACGGCGACGTACAGCTCGAATGCGGCCTTGTACCCGAACAGCCGGTCTTGGTACACCTCATAGGGGCCCACAGTCACCTCCAGGGGGGAATCGAGATCCATCCACTGGTGGCGACAATTATTCCGCCAAAAGCAATCCCAGCACACGGCGGGGGGGCCCGTGGCAGGGAAACACACAAAATTGGATGGATGAGGGCAACGAGGGAATCATGGTTTTCCGAACATGGTCTCTTTACGGTGAAATGGAAGGATAGCACAGTTCTCAGCACGGTTCACGTTCGCGACAGCACGGTTAACTGACTAATGTTAGGTGGCTATAATGATGGAGCAAAGGAACTGAACATACGGCCACGTCGCTGTCGTAGTAGTCATTGCTGAGAAACGAGTCTGCCCGCTTGTTCAGGAACGTGGCCAGGGTCTCGCTGGTTGTCTCCGCTGCTGCCGCACGCAACAGCGCCGCCGCCGGTTCCAGCCACTTGCGGTAGACCTCGCTGTAGGGGACCGCCTTGAGCTTGCCGTCGTCACCCCTGTGGTGGGCGGCAGCAGGAGAGGGCCGCCACAAGCCAAATGTGTGTTTGTGTGTGCGTGTGTGTGCGTGTGTGTGTGTGTGCGTGCGTGCCGGGGAGGTGACGGGGAGGGGAGGGAGGGGGGGGGGGAAGGGGGAGGGGCGGCAGTTGACAGCAGGAGAGTGAGGCCACTAGCCACGAAACAACAGGCCTTTACATTGTACTTTGATAACGCTCGCTACAATTGTAATTTGTAATCGTTCTTTGATGGTTTGGCTGCGCTTGCGATACGTTCCTGCGCTTTCCTGTCGGTCCCCTTGAGCCTTGCCCTACTCATCCCTAGTCATGCGAAGGTACTAGGTAGAAAATCGTGGTTCGCCGCCTCAAACAGCAGTTAACAAGGGCGGCATATCGCCAAGGTAGGCAGCTAGTCTACCAGGCTTATAGTGATTAGAAACCACAACACAAAGGCTGACAGGGCATCACCCGCATGGGGTAGACAGCGCCTGGCCCCCGTTGCCCTCGCATGCCTCCGCCATAGGCAACCCGCTGAGGAAACAAAGCCTATGGGATGCATGGTGCCCAAAGGTGACGCATTAGTTACTTCCCACGTCACGATCCAATTTCATGGTTTCTAAGTTATTGCAGATGACACCAAGGATTAGGCTGGCAAGAGGGCACGAGGGCGCGAAGGCAATACGGCAAGAGGGCAAGAGGGCAAGGGGGCAAGAGGGCAAGAGGGCAAGAGGGCAAGAGGGCAAGAGGGCAAGAGGGCAAGAGGGCAAGAGGGCGAGAGGGCGAGAGGGCAAGAGGGCAAGAGGGCAAGAGGGCAAGAGGGCAAGAGGGCAAGAGGGCAAGAGGGCAAGAGGGCAAGAGGGCAAGAGGGCAAGAGGGCAAGAGGGCAAGAGGGCAAGAGGGCAAGAGGGCAAGAGGGCAAGAGGGCAAGAGGGCAAGAGGGCAAGAGGGCAAGAGGGCAAGAGGGCAAGAGGGCACGAGGGCACGAGGGCACGAGGGCACGAGGGCAAGAGGGCAAGAGGGCAAGAGGGCACGAAGGCAAGAGGGCAAGAGGGCAGGAGGGCAAGAGGGCAGGAGGGCAAGAGGGCAAGAGGGCACGAGGGCAAGAGGGCACGAGGGCACGAGGGCAAGAGGGCAAGAGGGCAAGAGGGCAAGAGGGCAAGAGGGCAAGAGGGCAAGAGGGCAAGAGGGCAAGAGGGCAAGAGGGCAAGAGGGCAAGAGGGCAAGACGGCAAGACGGCAAGAGGGCAAGAGGGCAAGAGGGCACGAGGGCACGAGGGCACGAGGGCACGAGGGCAAGAGGGCAAGAGGGCAAGAGGGCAAGAGGGCAAGAGGGCAAGAGGGCAAGAGGGCAAGAGGGCAAGAGGGCAAGAGGGCAAGAGGGCAAGAGGGCAAGAGGGCAAGAGGGCAAGAGGGCAAGAGGGCAAGAGGGCGAGAGGGCAAGAGGGCGAGAGGGCAAGAGGGCAAGAGGGCAAGAGGGCACGAGGGCACGAGGGCACGAGGGCACGAGGGCACGAGGGCACGAGGGCACGAGGGCACGAGGGCACGAGGGCACGAGGGCACGAGGGCACGAGGGCACGAGGGCACGAGGGCACGAGGGCACGAGGGCACGAGGGCACGAGGGCACGAGGGCACGAGGGCACGAGGGCACGAGGGCACGAGGGCACGAGGGCACGAGGGCACGAGGGCACGAGGGCACGAGGGCACGAGGGCACGAGGGCACGAGGGCACGAGGGCACGAGGGCACGAGGGCACGAGGGCACGAGGGCACGAGGGCACGAGGGCACGAGGGCACGAGGGCACGAGGGCACGAGGGCACGAGGGCACGAGGGCACGCAAGAGGGCAAGAGGGCAAGAGGGCAAGAGGGCAAGAGGGCAAGAGGGCAAGAGGGCAAGAGGGCAAGAGGGCAAGAGGGCAAGAGGGCAAGAGGGCAAGAGGGCAAGAGGGCAAGAGGGCAAGAGGGCAAGAGGGCAAGAGGGCAAGAGGGCAAGAGGGCTAGAGGGCAAGAGGGCAAGAGGGCAAGAGGGCAAGAGGGCAAGAGGGCAAGAGGGCAAGAGGGCGAGAGGGCGAGAGGGCGAGAGGGCAAGAGGGCAAGAGGGCAAGAGGGCAAGAGGGCGAGAGGGCAAGAGGGCGAGAGGGCGAGAGGGCAAGAGGGCAAGAGGGCAAGAGGGCAAGAGGGCAAGAGGGCAAGAGGGCAAGCGGGCAAGAGGGCAAGAGGGCAAGAGGGCAAGAGGGCAAGAGGGCAAGAGGGCAAGAGGACAAGAGGGCAAGAGGGCAAGAGGGCAATAGGCCAAGAGGGCAAGAGGGCAATGGGGCAAGAGGGCAAGAGGGCAAGAGGGCAAGAGGGCAAGAGGGCAAGAGGGCGAGAGGGCGAGAGGGCGAGAGGGCGAGAGGGCGAGAGGGCAAGAGGGCAAGAGGGCAAGAGGGCAAGAGGGCGAGAGGGCAAGAGGGCGAGAGGGCGAGAGGGCAAGAGGGCAAGAGGGCAAGAGGGCAAGAGGGCAAGAGGGCAAGAGGGCAAGAGGGCAAGAGGGCAAGAGGGCAAGAGGGCAAGAGGGCAAGAGGGCAAGAGGGCAAGAGGGCAAGAGGGCAAGAGGGCAAGAGGGCAAGAGGGCGAGAGGGCAAGAGGGCAAGAGGGCAAGAGGGCAAGAGGGCAAGAGGGCAAGAGGGCAAGAGGGCAAGAGGGCAAGAGGGCAAGAGGGCAAGAGGGCAAGAGGGCAAGAGGGCAAGAGGGCAAGAGGGCAAGAGGGCAAGAGGGCAAGAGGGCAAGAGGGCAAGAGGGCAAGAGGGCAAGAGGGCAAGAGGGCAAGAGGGCAAGAGGGCAAGAGGGCAAGAGGGCAAGAGGGCAAGAGGGCAAGAGGGCAAGAGGGCAAGAGGGCAAGAGGGCAAGAGGGCGGGAGGGCAAGAGGGCAAGAGGGCAAGAGGGCAAGAGGGCAAGAGGGCAAGAGGGCGGGAGGGCAAGAGGGCAAGAGGGCAAGAGGGCAAGAGGGCAAGAGGGCAAGAGGGCAAGAGGGCAAGAGGGCAAGAGTTCAAGAGGGCAAGAGGGCAAGAGGGCAAGAGGGCAAGAGGGCAAGAGGGTGAGAGGGCAAGAGGGCAAGAGGGCAAGAGGGCAAGAGGGCAAGAGGGCAAGAGGGCAAGAGGGCAAGAGGGCAAGAGGGCAAGAGGGCAAGGGGGCGAGGAGGCATTTGTCCAGTTTCACGAGCAGGCTGTGGAGTAGTTGGTCCCTTCGGTTTTCCTCTCTGGCCATGATTCGGAATGCTTCTTTTATAATCTGCAAGTCATTGGAGAGACACGCACGAGGCATGCGTGCTGCCATCCTACAACGCTGCCCGCGATGGCTCCACCATCGCCAATGGATGCTGAAACTGGCCTCGCCATCGCCAGCAGCACGTTACCATCGCCAGCAGCAAGTCCCCATAATCCATTCTCATGCGAGCAAACAACTCACACCCCCAAAGAAGCATAATCCATTGTCAAGGGTTTCTCAAATGCAATCGTACTTGCATGCTGCAGTTCAAGGGCTCATAGGCTAGTCCCTGCCCGAAGCCGCAGCCAACTCGAATCCATAGGCTGTTCCAGTAGGTGAGAAAGGACTAGCGTAACACCTGTCAATAATTCAAAGATTATTCGCAGCGCACCGTTGGATGACGTGGTAGAACCCCTTGGCATTCGCCTTGTCCTCCTCAGACAGCGCCGGGTCCTCCACCCACGCCTCAAACTCTTCCTTGGTCATGTCCTCGGGCTGCAGGGGTGGTCACGAATGTTCGCAGTTTCAACAAATACTCACAGTTTCAAGACTATCCTCGTCACAAAGAAAGGAGCAAGAAGAGCCAGGAGACGGTGCTGGTAAGACGCAATTAAGTCACGAAAAAGCCGGGAAGAATGACAATGAGGCCTCCGTGGCGAGGCCGCAAGGAGGCCCGCTAAAAAGAACCATCGCGGAGAAACGAACGTCAAAGCCTGCCTTCAGCGTGCAGAAACGAACCTTAAATCCTGACCTAGAGCGTATGAGTGTAGAACCCCGGCAGCGTGCAGAAACGCTCCACAAGCCTGCCCTTCATATGTAAAAGCCTGCCTAATACATAAGCAGCCTGCCTGCCTGCCTGCCTGCCTGCCTGCCTGCCTGCCTGCCTGCCTGCCTGCCTGCCTGCCTGCCTGCCTGCCTGCCTGCCTGCCTGCCTGCCTGCCTGCCTGCCTGCCTGCCTGCCTGCCTGCCTGCCTGCCTGCCTGCCTGCCTGCCTGCCTGCCTGCCTGCCTGCCTGCCTGCCTGCCTGCCTGCCTGCCTGCCTGCCTGCCTGCCTGCCTGCCTGCCTGCCTGCCTGCCTGCCTGCCTGCCTGCCTGCCTGCCTGCCTGCCTGCCTGCCTGCCTGCCTGCCTGCCTGCCTGCCTGCCTGCCTGCCTGCCTGCCTGCCAGCCAGCCAGCCTGCCTGCCTGCCTGCCCGCTTGATACATGTAGGCCTGCCCATAGCATGAAGCCACGTACATAGAACCCGGCCCCCAGCGGTTGCTTCTCCGGCACCCCCTGCTCATCCACAAACCGCTCGCCGTCGCCCAGCTGCGACCAGGGGCACTTGTTGATCCTGGCGTACGCGGCGCGCAGGCTGTCGGGCTCCTCGGACTCCAGCCGGGCCATAAGTGCCGCGTTGCCGCTCCACCGCTGGTGGAAGTAGAGCTGCGTGGCGGAGGGGTGGGGGGGCACGAAAGGGTTGAGGGCAAAGGGGCACGGGGGGTGAGGGGGCACGAAGGGGGTGAGGGGGAAGAGGACCGGTGTGGGGAGGAGGGATACTGCGCAAAAGGGTCCTCGACAGGCGACAAGCGATAGCAGTGCGCCCCATCCTGTGTGTGTGCATCATCCTGGGCCAACGGAAGCTGAGTTATTATCCCTCCCTCCCTCCCTCCCTCCCTCCCTCCCTCCCTCCCTCCCTCCCTCCCTCCCTCCCTCCCTCCCTCCCTCCCTCCCTCCCTCCCTCCCTCCTCCCTCCCTCCCTCCCTCCCTCCCTCCTCCCTCCCCTCCCTCCCTCCCTCCCTCCCTCCCTCCTCCCTCCCTCCCTCCCTCCCTCCCTCCCTCCCTCCCTCCCTCCTCCCTCCTCCCTCCCTCCCTCCCTCCTCCCTCCCTCCCTCCCTCCCTCCCTCCCTCCCTCCCTCCCTCCCTCCCTCCCTCCCCCTCCCTCCCTCCCTCCCTCCCTCCTCCCTCCCTCCCTCCCTCCCTCCCTCCCTCCTCCCTCCCTCCCTCCCTCCCTCCCTCCCTCCCTCCCTCCCTCCCTCCCTCCCTCCCTCCCTCCCTCCCTCCCTCCCTCCCTCCCTCCCTCCCTCCCTCCCCCTCCCTCCCTCCCTCCCTCCCTCCCTCCCTCTCTCTCTCTCTCTCTCTCTCTCTCTCTCTCTCTCTCTCTCTCTCTCTCTCTCTCTCTCTCTCTCTTTCTCTCTCTCTGTCTCTCTCGCTCTCTGTGCATTACAATGTGTGAATAACACTGTGCCAATGGAAGCGGGCACCCAGGGCGCGGTCATGCAAATGGTACGGTGTGCTGTACGGCGTGGAACTTGGTGCTGCGTGTGTGGGTCATTGAATAGCAGCAATGCCGGACTTGGTTTAGCCTAGTGCAAAGCAGGGAGATGATGGCATGCTAGTTGGTAGCATCAATGTGCCAATGCGTGCAGGAGTGGCGTGGCCCTATCCGCCTGTTGCACGTTGGTACTCAGGGAGTTCGCACCGGGATATTTCACTGCGAACATCCCAGTGCCAAGATCCCAGTACCAACATTCCAGCGCTAGCATTCCAGTGCTACCATTCCAAGGCTAGCATCCCGCGGTGCTGGTATGAACCTAGGCATCACCCGTGGCTTCACGTTGGGCAGATCCCTACCCTGCGACGTTCATCCAGCAGAAGTTCTGCCTCTCGAAACCCAACGGGTAACGGTGTAACAGATTCTTGTGCGTCACAGGCTCTTTCATTCTAGGGGATTCATAGGTCGGTCGACCACTGACTGCCTTGGTGGCCTTACCTGAAGAGGTACTTCACGCTTCAATATGATCAGCGCAACACTCATCGACCGCCACGCTAACCGCATGTACTGAGAGACAGGTTTACCTCGTTAAAAAGCGGGCCAACTTGCAGCAGCTTCTCGAGTGCTCTCCGGTCGCCCGCGGAAAGGTTCTCAACGTAGGCGCTGTTCAGCGTCACGGGGGCATACCTGCAACATTAACGACGGGTAGCGATAGACAACGGGGACGCAGCAGCCGGTGCGGGCCCTGGGTTCATGGAACGAGCGTAGACGGTGGCAAAAACGGGGCGTGGACTAAAGGACATGGGGGATTTCACCCAACGTGCTACTTATGTGCGGCCTGTCGAGAGAAGCATACCTGGCCAGCTTTTGCTCCAGCGTCGTCATTGCTGCCCTTGCTCGAATAATCCAGATCCGCTTATCACAAGTCAAACAATCGGATGCCGTCAGCAGGGGACAAGAGTATGCTAACGCAACGGGCCTCGAGCTTTGCAGCTGTAATGTGTCAGAAATGGCTGTGGTAGAATACCCTGGTTAGCCGTGGAGTGTGTGAGTTGGTGGAAAACTGCAGAGCGCCCAAGTCCGCTGCCGAAGATCCACTTCTGCTCCACCTCTTGCTCTAATGCTGTTGTTTTATCGTGTGGGTATGGAAGATTCGGTGGGTAGATCTCCGCATTCATGCAAAACGCACACAGCCTCTCATGAATTCCAGTGAATTCCCCCTCTCGGTACCAGCTGTCAATTCACAGAATGCTAGCAAAATGAAATTACTCGCCTGAATGTTGTGCCCACTTTGTAGCGGTCGTGCCGGTTGGCGACACCCTGTCGCGAGATACTACAAGTGTGTGCATATTGCTTGGTAGGCGCTAGCTTGTTGTTGTGTGGGCGGTTCCGCTTACGGCACTGTAGATAGCAGCTGATGGGAACATGCAGAAAACTTAGGACCGCTAGCCCCTGCGCGGGTTTGAACTGGGGACTTCCGGCTTGTTGTTGTGTAACTAGCTTGTTGTTGTTGTTGTTGCCCACGCCGCACATGGGCAGCAGTTGCGCTAGCTTGGCGTACCTCCCAGGTCGAGAATGGATACTACAACTAGTAGTTGAAGCCCGTAGTAGTGATACACGTGTAATTACATACCGTTACTCCATCGGCGCAACTTGCCAGTATGTACTCTTTTATTCTGACGTGCAAGTACTTATTATGCAAGTACTTATTATTGGACCGGAAGGGCAAGGCATGGTGGAGGGACGGACGGAGAGGAGGGGACGAAAACGCCCGTGCCGCGTTGCATCACTTGCATGCGTGATCGGATCAGGAGGCCTGCTTGATATTTCAGTGGGGTAAGCACGCGCAGGCGTTCGAAAGCTTGATAATAACGTCGCAATTTCCCTTTCCTGTGCGAAAATCGTTTTGCCCGCTAGTTGCAACGTGGTGCGGGAGCCGGGGAGTTCGCGTTCGCGTTACCTAGGGGCGACCCGTGCGGCCTTTGGCCTGCTCAGGGGTGCCTAGACCGCAACACAGCTGCTTCGTCATTGGAACGCACTCTTGTCGTATTCGGGACGCCGTATGCCTGCCTTGAAGATAACTAGTTGTTTCCAGAGTTGGGAACAAGATGAATGCCACACCTGAGCAGCTGGTTATCAACCTTGTAAATCCCGAGTTACGGGAAAACGCGCTTTTGGAGCTGAGCAAGGTAAGTTTCTTGCTGCCCACCTCCTAATGTTCAGGGCTTGTGGCTGCCGACGCGGCTGTGGCGTCGACCAAGGAAGTGTCACGATTTTTAGTCACATATTTTGTCTCCTTGACATAAAGTATAAGAATTGCCGGTTCGTTCGCCGTAACTTCGTGGCAAACATGCACCAGCCACAAATCTGCTGCCGTGGTGTGCGAGATTGTGACATGTCTGCTTTGAGAGCGGTACGCGCGAGGTTTTGTCCTCTTCTCTTTGGTATTCATCCGCTATTTCGTGGCTGGTTCTCGGACAATTCACGCTAGTGGCCATTTTTGTGCGGCCCGCGTGATCGTTTGCAGAAACGCGAAGCTTTTCCCGACCTTGCACCTGTCCTCTGGCACTCTTTCGGGATTATCTCGGCACTTCTTCAGGTAATCCCAGGACGTCACCGGTTCGAAAGGTTCGCTCTCTGCCTGTCTATGCCGTCCAGGCCGTTTGGCTGTTTTGGCCTGTGATGCCTAGTGTCATGTTTATGTTATTGGAGAAGTTTTATATACTTGGTGACTTTCACGTCTAAAGCAGTATATTGTGCCGCTTTTACTGCGTACATGACACCTGGTTTTGTGGAGTACCTCCTTTCTTTCTAGTTTTGATTACGCCTCGCTGTAGATCCCCTGGAGCATTTTTCTACCTACCGCTTCGCAAGGCAACCGCCCAAGCGTTGTAGTGACCAGTACAGTGACCGCACTGCAGCTGCTTAACATCCAGGACTACCGCTTCGCAAGGCAGCCCCTGGAAGTCTGGTTGAATTCTGCCTTTCTACACACTCTTACCGTTTCTCCTATGAGTGCCGTTCTCTACCCTCCGCTTCCCCCCCCCCCCACCCCCCGCTTTCCTCCCCCTTTCCCTCCCCTTTCCCTTCCCGCCCCCCCCCCCCCCCCGCCCCCTCCGCAGGAGATTGTCACGATCTACCCGCTGCTGGTGCCCCCCACGCTGACCGCGCAGGCCTCCAACCGCGTGTGTAACGCGCTAGCTCTGCTCCAGGTGTGCCCCTGTGTCCCCTCGTCGCCCCCTTACTCCTACAGCTGATCACGGCATGATGCCGAGGGCAGGGCGGGGCGGGGCATGCACGTTGTGCAGGGCAAAGCAAAGACTTGCGTCGTTTGAGGAATGTGGTTACTTGGTGTTGGGCCGGATGAGGGTTTGCGTCTAGCGCGCAGCAGAGGGATGCTTTTGGGATGTGGTGCGTGAGGCAAGCTGGTTGTTGTGGGGTTGCGTGTTCATGTTGATGGTTCGTAGTTTGACAACAGCTGTAAAACAGTTCAATTATGATGTTGGGCTACGTGACCAGGTGCTTGTGAGAAAGCATGATCGAGCCAGTATCCTGAGAATGAGACGGGTAATTCTTGAGTATGTGCGTTCCTTTGTATATGCGATCCTGTGTATATGCGATCCTGTGTATGTGCGTTCCTGTGTATGTGCGTGCATGCATGCTTGTGGGCGCACACGTGTGTGCATGGTCATGTGCATGCATGCGCACGCAAAAAGCAACGGCCCCTTGCCTTGACGGATGCATACTCGTACTACTATGTCTACAGCGACCGGCTCGTACGTCTCACACGATATGCCTACAATGGCCGACGCGCCCCGTGTCACGCCACGTCATCACACTATATCCGTACAACGACCGTACAGTGACCATGGTGCCACCAGTAAAGGACCTCAGGGTCTTTTAAGCTGCCACTTGGCCAGCACATCCGGCGCCCCTGTGCCTCATCGAGCCTTCCCGCTTGTTCCGTTCCCTGTCACCCTTGGACGGCCGCATATATGTATGGACGATATATCTACGAGAATGTTTTGTCATCCCGGCATCCACCCCTTGCCCTTGCCCCTGCCCTGGCATCTCTCCCTTTGTCAGACACCATGCTCACCGTCCTGCCACGCTCGCCTTGTCTACGTGCCCCTGTGTCTGCTGCCCCCACGCAGTGCGTGGCGTCCCACCCAGAGACCCGCGTGCCCTTTCTGAGCGGTGAGGAGCAGCGGTGGTCGTGCGGCGATGCGTGTGCTGCACGTCTCTGCTGCACGTCACGGGCCCCACTGTTCCCACCACCACGCATTGGCCCATGGACCCCACCACCGTGCATTTGAATACTGCCCCCCATCCGTGCATTTGCCCATGGCACTGTAGGCTGTGTGTTAATGTAATCCTTTATTCATACGACCGCCACCTATCACCCCCCCACACTCACACACGCATGCACACGCTGCGGCCACACACACGGACATACACACACATCATTGTAGTGCACAGGCCACTGCTCCGGTACCCTTCTGCGTTTGTGCAGCCATTTTTAGTTTCTTCGGCGATGTACACCCGTGTCTGCCACTCGTCAGGGTCCATTAGACCCCCACTCTCCCTCACATGGCAGGTGCCACTTCCTCTGCACTGCCTCTTTGTGTCCATGCACTCACGCTGTTCCACCCGTGCCTATTCCACCCGTGATCCCCCCCCCCCTCCCCCCCCTCTCCCGCGCCCCTTCATCCCCCCCCCCCCCCCCCCATCCTTCACCACAGCTCACGTGCCGCTCTTCCTGTACCCCTTCCTCAACACCGTGAGCAAGACCCGTCCGTTCGAGTACCTGCGCCTCACCAGCCTGGGCGTCATCGGCGCACTCGTGAAGGTGAGGGAGATCAGCATAACAAGATGGGGATGTAAAGGAGCGTGACCATCCTGTGTTTCCATCAGAAGCGCGACAGACGGGAAATGGAAGGGCGCAAGGAATGTAGTAATGAGGATGCCCAAGGGCACATGAAGGGTTTGGTCATGAGGACAGTAGAAGGGCACCAGACGTGTGTAGCAAGGTTTATGAAGGGTTGGACAGCATGGGGGGGACCTGGGGGCTGCGCGCCGGATGAGACGAGGACTGATGTGGATGTGAGCCGTGTGGTGAAAGCCGTGTGTTGAGCTGTGTTTTGTGTCGCCCCCTTGGCTTGATTGCTAGACCGTCCACGCAGTGGGTTGCTCCTGCTTGCCCCTGCCTTCACCCCACCCTTTCAAAGTAAAATCCCTTTGTGGTTTTCTGCTGGTAGGTCGTTGAACCATAGCAGTTGAACCTACACAAGCTCCCTTCCCTTTGCCTGGTTGCCTTGGAATTCTTGTAACGGTATTTCCCCCATTGGTCTGGCCCCCCTTTGGCTTGGCCCCCTTTGGTCAGGCCCCCCTTCTGCTTGCCCCCCATAGGTTTGGCCTCTGCCTCTTCCACCCTTGACCGATAGCGGCCTCTGTTTGCCTTGCCTGTCGCCTCTCCCGCCCTCTGCATGACCGGCCATTTTCGACTCATGCTCTGTGCTTTCCTGGCCTCAAGCCTCTTCCGCCCTCTGCTTCCCGTGCTCCCTTCCCCTTGCGCCCGCTGCATTTCTGGCCCGCTTAACTCGCTGATACATCCCTCCCCTACGCTCTGCGTCCCTCACCCTCACCGTCTGCATCCGATCTTGCTGCCGCCCGCCGTCCCTTGCCCCCCCCAGGTCGACGACACTGATGTCATCAACTTCTTGCTGTCCACCGAGATCATCCCCCTCTGCCTCCGCACTATGGAGATGGGCAGTGAGCTGTCCAAAACGGTAGGTCGACTCAGCCCACTTGCTATGCACGGTGGCCAATGGTGGGATGTTTTGGCCAGTGGGCCAGCGCGTTGTCACAGAAGGTGGAACTAGTCTGCCTGCAAAGGGTACAAAATGGAATCATCAAACGCATTGAACAATGGACGACGCATGTTGGCTTTCAAGAATGCAGTGCCTGCCCATGCATCCGCGTTTCGTTAGATGGTCCGCGCGCCCTCTCTCACCCTTCTTGCGTGTCTATTGTCCCTGTCCATTAATGGCTCGCTAGGCTCCTTCCCCCCCCCCCCCCCCCTGTTCGGCTGGCCATCATTGGCGCCCCCCCCTGCGTTCCTCGCATTTTTCCTCCTCTTTCTCCCCTGGTCATCAGCCCCTCTTCCCCATCCCTGGCAGGTCTGATGGACGTGTTCAGGAAAGGGTGTGTAGCATCACAGTGCCTCTGGGGCTACGAGCATCATGAATCGTGCCTTTGTACGCGTTTGCTTCTCCACACCCGCCAAGTGGCCACGCTCATCGTGCAGACGATCCCCCACGTGACCCGTCGCATCACATGGCCAACCATCAGCGCCTCTCTGCACCTTTGAGCTTTCTCTATATATTTGCCTCCCTACCCAACTGCCACGGCCGGTTTCCAGGTGGCCATGTTCATCGGGCTGAAGCTCGTCCCATGACCTAGTCACATCACATGGCTCGCTGGCCACTGCCCCTTTCTGCGTCTCTTGCCCCCGCACACCCGCCAGGTGGCCACGTTCATCGTGCAGAAGATCCTGCTCGACGAGGTCGGCCTCAACTACATCTGCGCGACCGCCGAGCGCTTCTTCGCAGTGGGCGCGGTGCTCGGGTCCATGGTGACCATGCTGGCGGAGCAGCCCAGCGTGCGGCTGCTCAAGCACATCATCCGGTGCTACCTGCGGCTGTCGGACAACCCCAGGTAAGCCTGTGATGCGGTGACGCAGGCTCGCCGGCAGGTGGGGTGCGCCGATGACCCCACCGCATGGGAGGGTCAATACTGTTACGAACTGGTGAGATGTACCTCACCCTAGGGGAAGGTCTGTGTTGTTGGGAAGCAGGGCGAGGCCGCGGTCGTACCGTATGACCCCGGTCACAGTGACGGGTCGTACCTGTTCGTTTTGTGGCTGCCGTGGTTGAAGTGGATGGCCCCACAGTGGGGTAGGAGGCGGAGGGGTGGCGAGAAATCGAAAATTGCCTTTGTTGGGCGGCATGGGGGAGCTTGTGGGTGACCTGTAAGGAATGAGGTAGGTGCAGATTTTCTTAAACAGAATGCAAGAAATGTATGGGCAAGGGGAGGGGCAAGGGGGGGTTCTAAGGCAGGGACAATACTAGGGTCAAGGGTAGGAAGGAAAAGGTGGTATGTTGAGGAAGACGTGGAGCAGGTTGCAGGTACCCAATCGGCATCATAATTATTGACATGTCTGACTAGTTTGTGGGGCTGTTTTACTATGCACGTGTGTGTGAAGTATGCCTGTTGGCCACCCCATTGTCAAATCATGGTAATGCTGCTGCTGCTGATGATGAGATACACATGTGCATTGTTGGCATCACAAGGGAGCGCAGCCGTTGGGTGTTGGCAACATTCCTATGCCAAGATGACCGCACGTTGACAACCGCGTGGAGCTCATTCTTGCCTTGTTGGCCACCGCTCACGCTTGCCTTGTTGGCCACCGCTCACGCTTGCCTTGTTGGCCACCGCTCACGCTTGCCTTGTTGGCCACCGCTCACGCTCGCCTTGCTGGCTACCTGCACCACCCTTCGCTATCGCAGGGCGCGCGAGGCGCTGCGGCAGTACCTGCCCGATCAACTGCGTGACCCCAACTTCACGGCCTGCCTCAAGGTACGGCTGTACCCCGTCACATCCCGCTGTGTAGCTCTGTGTAGCTTGCCCGTGGCGCCTGCTCTGGCCTGTTGTGGACGGCGCACCCACGGTCTGCGCCCACCATACGTGCCCACCAGGGTCACCCCCGTCCGCCGTGCACCAGGCCTAGAAGGACATGCGTTTCAATAGTCGTGGCTTTCCAACGCAGGCACGTGGAATGCTCCAGATTCATTTAGATGCTTGTTGCGTGTTTTTACGTTTTTATAAGTAATATTGTAGGGCGTGTTTTTGTAAGTAATATTGTAGCGCGTGTTTTTATAAGTAATGTTGTAGGCGTGTTTTTATAAGTAATATTGTAGGGCGTGTTTTTATAAGTAATATTGTAGCGCGTGTATTTATAAGTAATGTTGTAGCGCGTGTTTTTATAAGTAATGTTGTAGGGCGTGTTTTTATAAGTAATGTTGTAGGGCGTGTTTTTATAAGTAATGTTGCAGGGTGTGTTTTTATAAGTAATATTGTAGGGCGTGTTTTTATAAGTAATGTTGTAGCGCGTGTTTTTATAAGTAATATTGTAGCGCGTGTTTTTATAAGTAATGTTGTAGCACGTGTTTTTATAAGTAATATTGTAGCGCTTGTTTTTTATAAGTAATGTTGTAGCGCACACATCATGTAATCCGCTTTTTTGTAGCCTCCTTACACGAGGGGTTGATTTACTGAGGAAGTAGCGTGATTGCGCATGTAGGGTGCTTGCGCGTGTGCCAGGGCGCAAGTCT
This sequence comes from Mesostigma viride, assembly GCA_009746045.1. Taxonomy (NCBI): domain Eukaryota; kingdom Viridiplantae; phylum Streptophyta; class Mesostigmatophyceae; order Mesostigmatales; family Mesostigmataceae; genus Mesostigma; species Mesostigma viride. The sequence continues at coordinate 59,709 of RPFO01002078.1, forward strand.
GCATGTGTGGTATGCCAGCGGACGTGGCGATGAATTGTTGTGTTTGAGCTCATGGGTCAGGGAGGTGTGCACGCAGCACGTGGTCCAGCTCGGCACTGTGCCCATCAACGCGTCAGACTGCGAGCGTCAGTTGGGCAGGCGGCACAGCAGCCAACCGGATTCATTGGGGGTGGTGGCAACGCCAAAATGCGTGCTTGGTGGAGGCATGCCCTGTCGATATGTGCTTTCAAAATCATGCACATCAATTTGATAGTTCTTACAATACTTGGACAGCTGTGTGCAGGGCTGCACAATGTGATATGGCATTGGGTCCATGGTTCAATACACGGGGTCGTATTGTAGAGAGCCTGGCTCTGCTTTGATTCACAAGCAACCCGTTCCCAGTATCGTCGTGGGTAATAAATGCTGTAAGGGGGTCTTGCCATTTGTCTCGAGCTTTTAATTCTCCCTTTTTACCCAAACTTGGCGTTAGCCCTCGGTGTTTTCATCACACAAAGTTCAGCAGTGAAGTTTCCTCTTCCTTTGTCTTCTCAGTATTCCTTTTGTTTTAGTACGGGGCCGAGCTTGTGACGTGGGCAGGGTATTCATGATGAAAGCAGGACAGGCTCAACAGGGTCGCTGTCATGTTTTTTTTCAGCCTCCTAGCCATGGCGCTGGCGCTTAATACTTGGCTGGTGTTCGTTCTGATGACCGCCTGCGCCACCATGGCTCTGCGACCGCTTATCAACTGTCCTATGGCTGTATGTTTATCAATGGCTTGGTCCACTCGTCTCTCCCTCTCTGGCAGGATGATGTGACCACACGACGCTGGCTCGCGCAGCTGCTGCTGAACGTGGGCCACGTGGTGCCAGCGGGGGCGGGCGGGCCGATGGGCGCGCAGGGCGTGGACATGCTGCAGGTCACTGATGGCAAGCAGTGACGATGCAAGCTCATTTCAAGTGAGACAGCCAACGGTTGAGGAATGATTTTTTTCTCGTGGGAGTTTCTTCGACATTTTCGGGTTAGTCAACAAGTCCACAGGTTGGACTGATCGCACATGAGCTCCACCCGAGCTCCCATCGTACATGAACATGGCTCTGGTCCCTGGAAGGGGAAGGCAATCCCGTTATGCCTGACTAGCTTGGATGTTGTGCGTAACAAGTGGACTGTCCCCGGTGGTGGTAGATCTCAGGTTAATCAAGTCGCCTGTATTTTGGGGATCAGCTAATTAATTCATTAAATAACCTCATGCTCCCGTTGGGGAGTCAAGGAGCATTTTAGTTGTCTCACATCATTAACCCCAGTGGATGGATGGGTGGGTGCATGCAATCCTACCGGTCTATTCTATCTAGTTACAAACAATCCTGCTGGTCTATATCTAGATGATATGAACCATGTAGTCAGGGGGATATAATCATCTGGGCTGTCCTCTTGAATCCAAAGGGCTACTCCCTAGTGACGCCACACTAGGCCGTGTCAATCTGAGTTTCAGATCCAACCGGCTCTCTGCCTTATGCATCAAGAAGGTTCCAGCCGTGTTCAGCCCGTCTCACGTTTCGAGACTGAACAAGTCTCGAGTGGACACGTGTGTAGTACTCCTACACACACAGATCTCGAATGATTTATCTAGTACCAAATCCGAAAGGCCTGCATCACTCCCCGGAAAGGAGAACTTTTGTGGATGACTGTAGGTGTAAGTTGGCGATGCCTTAGGATCCGGAGACGTCCGTCCTAGTCAGCAAAAGTTGGTGCGAGAGGTCCCCAGTTCGATTCCGGTCGGATTCATGCATTTGCAGATCGCGTTTTCCGCGGACCGGCACTGAACGCAAATTTGGTTTTCACCTTTGCGGCGTGCCAAATCAGAAAATTATGCATGGTCTCCCTATAGTAGTACTACAAGTAGCTTCAATGGCCCAGTGCCCCTCATGGCTGTGGACTAGCTGTCTCGACTCGCGTGCGTTGGTCGCTGTTGGTCGCCTGACGCTCACTAGCTGACTGGCCAGTGAGCGCCATGGCCGCGCCGTAGTATACTTGAAGATCTGCTCGGGACTCAGTGACGCGGAAGGCCGCCCGCCAGTGGCAGGTGACAGGTTTAGAAGTTAGCATTGTGTGACCAGGGAAGCCAGTTGACTCATCGCCCGCCCGCCAGTCGCCACACGTGGCCGTGCAAAGCCCAATTTTTATTGGCCACATGTAGCGTGCCGACTAGGGTCGAGCCTAGTGAGCACGAGAAAGTTTGGCAAAAGAAATATGGTATAAAAAAGATACGTGCAAAAAGAGATAGATACCTAAGGTGGTTTGAAGTCCATACCTTCCGGCACACCTCCGCTTGTGTATATATGAGTGTGCCGACAGCTAGTCGATATCTAGAGCAATATTTGTGACATTGGGATATATATATCGACATATTGCTGGTCGGGTCGTGGTGCGCGCGCCTGCCGGCCCGGCTGGGGAGACGCCGCAGGCCCCACGTCCTGCCTTTGCTGGCGCCGCTCCCCGCCACTCAGCGCCCGCCGACGGCCTTCACCGGTGTGCCGTGCTGCTTCCCACGGGGTCCCCGTGTGCTGGTGTGTTCCACAACCGTAACCTCCTCTGCCAGCACCTTCGCGCTGTGCACCCCGATCTCGGCGCGGCGGATCTGCAGGCCATGAGCTGTTACCGGTGCCCGGAAGCTCACTGCCAGCGGGTGTACTCCATTCACGGGCGCGCTCAGCACGCGCGCGCCTGTGTTGCTCAACGGCCCCTCAACCGGCCAGCAGTCCCGGCCCCCTCCCCCCCTCCCGCCTCGGCTCCCACCGGCTCCCAGCCCCCGCCGCCCGACTACTCGGCCAGTTGGCGTTGGCTTGACACGGTTCCCTGGGATGCATGCGCCATCAACCCGACGTCTACCCTGACCGACCTCCCCCACCGCGCGCGTAGCCTTTTCGCGCAATGTGCAATCGTTTCTCTCCGGCGCATGCACGCCGCTCCGGACGACCCGCTGGGCTTTAAACTGCACATGGTGACCCCCCGCCTGCTCCTCACCCCTCTCGGGCGTGGTGTGCGCGGCCTCCAGGGTGCGGTTATTGCCCGTTGCCGACGCTTTCTGCAGGGGGACTGGGAGGGGCTGTTTGGCGTGCCGCCCCCGCGCACGGCCCGGCTGTCGGGGGAGGTCAACTTCGAGCGGGTGGCCGCCGACGTCATCCGCCTCGTCCGCGAGGGGCAGCTCAGCCGGGCCATGACCCGCTTGGAAATGGCCAAGCTGGCCCCCGCCAATGCGGCTACCCTGGCGGCCTTGGAGGCTCTTCACCCTGCGGAGCCCGGATTCCAGCTGCCCGTGCCGGACCCCCTGCCGGCCCCCCTCCGGCTGGACCGCGACTGCTTCCTGGAGGTGATGCGTGCGGTCCCGCGGGCTTCCTCTACCGGGCCGTCGGGCTGGCGCTACGAGCACTTGGAGGTCCTGGTGGGGCATGGGGGCGAGGACATTCTCTTTGACACCCTCATTGACCTGGCGGCTGGTCGCGTTCCTCCCGCTGCGCGCGAGTGGTTAGCGGGCGCTCGCCTCCTCGCTCTGCTCAAGGGTGTCTTGCCCCCCCCCGAGGGCAAGGTGCGCCCGATCGCCTGCGGTGAGGTGCTCCGCAAGCTCGTGGGCAAAGTGATCTGCCGCCAAAAGGCGCCCGAGCTCCGTGCCTTTTTCTGCCCGCCCCTCGCAGCGGGTGAGACCTCGGTGGCGGCCCAGCTGGGGGTGACGACTCCAGGCGGGGCGGATATCCTCATCCATTCGGTGCAGGCCTACCTCGAGGCCCACCCCACCCACGCTGTCGTCAAGGTCGACTGCCACAACGCGTTCAACAGTCTGTCCCGCGCCAGCATGTTTGCGGCCGTCATGGAGTCCTTCGAGGACTTGTACGCTTGGACAGCCGTGTGCTACGGCCAGCCCGGCCAACTGGTTCACATCATGGAGGACGGCACTCGCGGCGGCCTGCTGTCGCGGTCGGGCACCCAGCAAGGGGACCCCCTGGGACCCCTGTACTTTGCCGCCCCCCTCCAGGGTTGCCTCCAAGCGGTCCATGCTGCCCACCCGGCGGTCGCTATTCAGGCCTACTTGGATGATATCTACCTTCTGGGCCCTGTGCCGGACACCACCGCGGCTCTGCTGGCACTGCAGACCGCGGTGGCCGACATCAACCTCCAGTTGACCCTGGCCAAGTGCGCGGTGTACTCGCCCCAAGGTGATTGCTCCGGCTTTCCGCCCCAGCTCTTGGGCCGGGACGAGCGCCTCCATGGGTTGGATGTCCTCGGCGTTCCGGTTGGCGACCCCGCGTTTGTCATCGATGCTCTGCGGGCCGCCCTCGAGGCACGCACTGAGGTACTGCCCTTGATTGCGCGCCTTCATGATTCGCAGACCAAGGGTCTGCTTCTGTGGTTTTGCGCTCACCCTCGCGTCGTTCACTGGCTCCGGGGCGCTCTTCCGGCTCAGGTCCGGCTGGCCGCCGAGGGCCACGACGAACGCATCCAGTCGGCCTTGGCGCAGCTGGTCCCGGGCCCCGACCTCCCGCCACATGCTATTCGCATTGCCTCCCTGCCTGCACGGATGGGTGGCTGCGGTCTGACTCGTGCCGCCCGGCTGGCCCCAGCAGCATTTTTGGGCTCCGTCGCTCAGTCGTGGGCGGAAAGCTGCCGGCTCCTGCCCCTTTTGGCAACGGCAGCGCCTGACCTCCTGGACCCCAGCAGCCCTTTGCCCTTCGTCACCGCCATCCAGGAGGCCTATGCTGAGATCCAGCAGGCCTGTTCTCCCGTCCGTGCCGCTCAGGCGGTACAGCGCCACCTCCCTCGCGGCACTCCCTCGGTCGCCTCCGTTCAATCTCCCGCCGCATTCCCTGCTCGCGTCATCGATAAACACCAGAAAACCTACGCGGGTATTCTGCACACGGCTGATTGGATTGCTCTTTTCGCGGACCTCAACGCCCAGGGACGTGCGTGGCTGTTCTCGCTTTCCTTGCGGAGTGTGGGCTCGGCGTACCTTCGTGCTCTTCCCATGGCCCCCCCATTCGCCTTGGCTCCCAGCCACTACTCGGTGGCGCTCCGGCACCAGCTATTTGCCCCGCAGCCTCTTGTTCCGGCCGGGCGGCCTTGTGGTAGCTGTGGGCAGCCGCTGGATCCCACGGGGACTCACTACCTTGCCTGCATGGGGGGCCAACAGAATCAGAATTGGTATTTGTATTTGCACACTGTCCTCCTGACGGTGGTGCTCGCCATGATTCGGTCGGTTTTCCCCCACGCGAACATCCGGTCCGAGGATGCGGATGGCGCTGCCTTCTATTCCCCCAACCACCGGCCTGACATCGTGGTGCTGGACTTTGAGGGGGGTGGCCGGCATCTGCTTATTGACGTTTCGGTGGCGCGGCCCTTGGCTCTTAGCCACGTGGCTGGGGCCTCCCTCACGGCAGGTTACACGGCGGACCGGGCGGAGCGGGCCAAGCTCCTGGCCTACGGCGACGTCGGGCACCATCGTGTGGTGCCCTTTGTCCTGGAGGAGTTTGGGGCCATGGGGCCCCTGACCTCCGCCTTCTTCAAGGAGTGTTGCCGGCTCCGGGAGGACCGGCTGGACCTGGAGGGCCAGCGGGCCCCATGGTCGGCGCGGACCTGGACGTCATATTGGCGTCAGCGCTTGTCGGTGGCGCTGACTCGGGCCATGGCTGACATCATGCTCCGCCGTACGCGGGCTGATTTTGCGGTGCAGCAGGGCTATTAGGTTCCTCCCGTTAGGCGTTTCCATTGGTCTTATCGTAGTATAGAGCTTTGACATGGCTCTGTACATAGGTTTATAGCTGGGCGTTTGCTTTGGTTTGAGTGATTTCACTCTGCTGTAAGTAATTATATTTTTAATATATATCGACATATTGGCGTCAGCGCTTGTCGGTGGCGCTGACTCGGGCCATGGCGGACATCATGCTCCGCCGTACGCGGGCTGATTTTGCGGTGCAGCAGGGCTATTAGGTTCCTCCCGTTAGGCGTTTCCATTGGTCTTATCGTAGTATAGAGCTTTGACATGGCTCTGTATATAGGTTTATAGCTGGGCGTTTGCTTTGGTTTGAGTGATTTCACTCTGCTGTAAGTAATTATATTTTTAATATATATATCGACACCGCCATCCAGGAGGCCTATGCTGAGATCCAGCAGGCCTGTTCTCCCGTCCGTGCCGCTCAGGCGGTACAGCGCCACCTCCCTCGCGGCACTCCCTCGGTCGCCTCCGTTCAATCTCCCGCCGCATTCCCTGCTCGCGTCATCGATAAACACCAGAAAACCTACGCGGGTATTCTGCACACGGCTGATTGGATTGCTCTTTTCGCGGACCTCAACGCCCAGGGACGTGCGTGGCTGTTCTCGCTTTCCTTGCGGAGTGTGGGCTCGGCGTACCTTCGTGCTCTTCCCATGGCCCCCCATTCGCCTTGGCTCCCAGCCACTACTCGGTGGCGCTCCGGCACCAGCTATTTGCCCCGCAGCCTCTTGTTCCGGCCGGGCGGCCTTGTGGTAGCTGTGGGCAGCCGCTGGATCCCACGGGGACTCACTACCTTGCCTGCATGGGGGGCCAACAGAATCAGAATTGGTATTTGTATTTGCACACTGTCCTCCTGACGGTGGTGCTCGCCATGATTCGGTCGGTTTTCCCCCACGCGAACATCCGGTCCGAGGATGCGGATGGCGCTGCCTTCTATTCCCCCAACCACCGGCCTGACATCGTGGTGCTGGACTTTGAGGGGGGTGGCCGGCATCTGCTTATTGACGTTTCGGTGGCGCGGCCCTTGGCTCTTAGCCACGTGGCTGGGGCCTCCCTCACGGCAGGTTACACGGCGGACTGGGCGGAGCGGGCCAAGCTCCTGGCCTACGGCGACGTCGGGCACCATCGTGTGGTGCCCTTTGTCCTGGAGGAGTTTGGGGCCATGGGGCCCCTGACCTCCGCCTTCTTCAAGGAGTGTTGCCGGCTCCGGGAGGACCGGCTGGACCTGGAGGGCCAGCGGGCCCCATGGTCGGCGCGGACCTGGACGTCATATTGGCGTCAGCGCTTGTCGGTGGCGCTGACTCGGGCCATGGCGGACATCATGCTCCGCCGTACGCGGGCTGATTTTGCGGTGCAGCAGGGCTATTAGGTTCCTCCCGTTAGGCGTTTCCATTGGTCTTATCGTAGTATAGAGCTTTGACATGGCTCTGTATATAGGTTTATAGCTGGGCGTTTGCTTTGGTTTGAGTGATTTCACTCTGCTGTAAGTAATTATATTTTTAATATATATCGATGGATGTGTGTCCGATGGCATAACGTAACGATGGTTACCACGGACATGGTTAGAGGTCGATCAGCCCTATGTTCGACCCGTAGCTCAGCACACTACAATGAACTTCAGGCCGTAACTTAGTGACGGGTGAATTTTGGCCACACGAGTGGATCAGCCAGCTGGTGCCGAGTGCCGACCTAGTGGCACTGCTTGGCATAAAGGCGTGCGAGGACGATGCACAAGACAGTTGTCCTCCAATCCGCCGACTCACCCACCTCAGTTAATCTGAGCTACGAATTTATTCCCGTTTAATACAATCGTGTTCGACACACAACCTTGTACAACTGCAATTGCAAGAATACAAGAAGGTAATTATTATAATGCTTCTGGGCCTACGCTGTGATGACAGCAAGTAGCCCATAGGATAGTGATCACCCTTCCTACTCAGGCAGGCAACAAACCGGGACGATAGTCCCGTAGATAGAAACGATCTTTCCCAACGTGTCTGGCCGATTGGCTTGGCACGTTACACCACAAGCCACAATTTTGCCCAGCCAAAGCGTTTCCGTAGTTCAATATGCCACATGGCGCTTAGTGCAAAAACCTAAGTAATCGAATAACTGCCACTTAATTAATTAATTAATTAATTAGACTCGTGCTCCCGTTGGGGAGTTACGGAGCATTAACCCCGATGGATGGATGGATGGGTGGGTGCAATTAAACAGTCCTACCGGTCTAAGCTATCGACATCAGCTACCTACGACATCTATCTAACAGCATTACTAACTACAACATCTATCTATACAGCATCACGCTGCCCTAGGGGAGCTGTCTGGCGTGCCTCCCGCGGGTTTGCACACGCGGGCGCTTCCCCACAGGGGGGGGCTCGTCACTTAATTGGCCTTGCCCATCATCTTTTCCAAATCACGGATCGAGAGGCCAAGGACCCCCATGTCCTTGACTAGCTGCTCCTTCTAAGTGGGGGCCTTGCGGCGTCTTTCAACGTGAGGAGGTGCCTGCCGGCGCCAGGCTGAGCAGGTCGCAGCCCTGCGGAGGGGCCACGAGATGTGTCTACCTGGTTGGTGCGACCTAGGTGCCCTGCTAGTTGCAGTCGACGCTGCTTGATGGTACGTGCTGGTGATAAGTGGCATGCATGCATATGCCTACTAGGTACAAACTTGTCCTCCTTCAGTTGCGGACGTGTGCGGCAAAGCCCACACGGAAAATTGACCGCAGCAATGATGTTGGTGACGTACCGCGCCGTCCAGCTTTTTCGCAACGTCGGCTGCCGGTGAGGGTCCACCTCTCGGCCCCATACGTGATCAATGACGAGTATGTACCCGCCAGAAGTAGGGAAAGAGCCAATAGGATTAAGAATGCATGTTGTTGATATAAGCAAGCGAATAATATTGTTGACGTAAGTAAGTATTTGCAAGCGTGTCACGCGCATGGGTGACATGCCACGGAGTACTGTTAAATTAAATTAAATTGAAACATATCTCCATTGGGAGTACATGTAGCACATATCCCGGAGAAGCCGGCATATGGCTTTTAATACATGCATGCTGGGCTACTTCCTGCAAGGGTAGGGTGTAAACTGCGCCTGCTCTGGATGCACAAAGTGCGCCTGCACCACCAATGATGACGTATCATACCTAAGAAGGCCTGCATGGCATGGGGTGGAAGATCATCATGGCTAAACAATGGCTAGGGCGTGGCTTCTCAGCAGAGAGTAGCTCTCTGCATAGGCAGAGCTTGGCTAAATTCATGCATCATCCATGGGGAGTCCCATTATAGGCAGAGCTTGGCTAAATTCTTAATGCATCATCCATGGGGAGTCCCATTATAGGCGCACATGCGCGTAGCTAGGCGTGTGCCACGTGCTAGGCTAAGCCTGACTAATCTACACTCAACTGTTATACATTCCCTAGGTTGGGGTTGAGCTGGGGTGGCAGGGGGCCCCCCCAGGGCCCTGCCATGCAAGGCTTGTGGTCGACGAGTGGATGACCGCCCCCCTCCATGCAGTATACCAGTTTCCCCCCTGCGCTATATAGAGCTGCCGGAGCTGGACTGAGGTAGGTCGGCCCGATAGCTCCCACCGCGCCGCTGTTGCTGTGCCAGGGTCAAGTCGTCGCCCAGCGTGTAGGAAGTCCCCGAGAGCTTCATGCGGCATTTAAGAAACAACAGCTTATCCGCCATGTGAGGAGCACAGGGGGCGGGCCAGCCTTACCCCGGCCCCGTGGGGAAGGCGGACAGCCGACATCCGCAGCTCACCAGTGAGCTGCATGGTGGGGGCAAGAATGTCGCGCTTAAACGCGCTATGGCAAGAGACTCCGAGTTCTCCGACCTGCCGGCTGGTCGAAGTGCTTGACGATGACATTGTGGCTGCACTGGGTGAGGTCGGCCTCCTCGATCGCCGAGGTCGAGAGTTTGCATGTTGCTTGAGCTGTGGGCCGGGCCCACTTCAAATGTTCCGCCGTCCAAGCCAAGTGTGTGACACTTTTTCGCTATTTTCGCAAAAAAAAAAAAAATTTCGCACGAGTTCGCGTGATTTTCGCGTGATTTTCGCAAAATTTTCACACATTTTCGCACGATTTCGCACGATTTCGCACGATTTCGCACAATTTTGCATGATTTCGCACGATTTCGCATGGATTTCAACCAAGGGTCGTTTTGGGGAGTGACGTTTGACAAAATTTCGCATGAATTCACACACGTTGTGCACATCAAAATTTTTTACCGTCGACATTTTTCACATGAAATTTCGCACGATTTCAGCAAATTTCGCACAAATTCGCACGATTTCAGCAAATTTCACACGATTTCAGCAAATTTCGCACAATTTCGCACGATTTCGCACGACGAATCACTCTGCAGAGTGACGATCGTCGAAAAAGTCAAAAAAACGACAAAAAGTGTCACACTTTTCGGAACATTTGAAGTGGGCCCGGCCTGTGCCGCGATGGTGGAGGCGGCCGGAGGTGGTGTGGTCAGTCACTGTGGTGCCCACGTACCCAGGTCTGGGTGGGAGGAGCATCCGCGGCTGGCCGGGCCAGCAGATGCCATTAAATTAAAAATTAAATTATAACATGCCTTCGTGGGGAGATCATGTAGCACACATTCCATGATGGATGGGGTGGAGGAAGCCGCGTGATCGAACTATCCTAACTCTAAGCTATCTAGTCTAGAAAATTCGAACTACACTACTCATCAAAACGCCTCCTCCGCTTGGGGGGAGGGGGCTTGCCCACAGGGTCGGGCGTGTGAGCCTTGACAATCTTCTGCCACCGCGTCTTGTCCTGCATGGCAGTCCAAAGACGGGAGAGAGAGTGGATGCGGTGCTCAAACTGGGCTGGGACCACTACTGTCGTCCAGCAATTAACATCTGGATGTAGTTCGTGACAGGTTTCCCTCCGCGTGTGAGCCTTGACAATCTTCTGCCACCGCGTCTTGTCCTGCATGGCAGTCCAAAGACGGGAGAGAGAGTGGATGCGGTGCTCAAACTGGGCTGGGACCACTAGGTCGTCCAGCAATTAACATCTGGATGTAGTTCGTGACAGGTTTCCCTACCCTTTTGGGAATGCCCTCGGGGCCAGGCCATGCAGGTCAGAATGTGTCGCCCTGCCGCTGGCCAAGCCGCTGGGGGCCGGCCAGACCAAGGGCGGTGTCAACCTGGCTGGTGCGAGCAAGGTGTCCGGCCTACAAATGCTATCCTACGCTGCCTAATCTCGTCCAAAATACGAGGCATGCCATGATACAAAGACTCTGATCGGACGGACGCTCGGAAAACCCTACGTTAAGGACCTGTCGGAGCATCCTGTTTACCGTGCCGTCTAGCCTAGCTGCCAGTTTGGGTGGCAATGTCCACGCCTCGGCGCCGTACGTGAGCACCGTGAGGACGAGGACCTTGAAGAGCATGCGCTTGCAGTGCTCGCCCAGGCCCTTCGAGCGCCAGTAGGTTTTGAGCGAACGGAGCTTGGCCCAGGCAAGGCCGATGCGGGTGTCCACATCGTCGGCAGTACGTGTCAGGAAGCCAGCTCCCCAACAGCTTGAAGCGGTCGCGGAACGGGACCTCCGTCCCGTCGAGCAGGCGCGGCAGCGGTGGTGTACTGGAGGCCCCAATTAATCACCATCGCCTCAGTTTTGACACTAATCTCCAGCCCCACCCGCGCCTCCAGGCCCAGACAGTCCAGCCTGAGGTCTGAATGTGCTCGGGGCTCTCGATGAGGGTGGTGTCATCCGCATAAATCAGGTCGGCAAGGCGGTAATCAGGTCTAACCCCGCCGTGCTCTTTCCAGTGTGAGCTAGTACGCCGTATTATACGCCGTATTATACGAAATACGCAATACGCCGAGGTTTGGCGTATTGCCGTACTAGAAATTTTGCTAGTAGTACGCCGTATTATACGCGTATAATACACGTATTATACGAAATACGCAATACGCCGAGGTTTTGCCGTATTGCCGTATTGCCGTACTAGCTCACACTGGCTCTTTCACGAGGATGTCCAAGCCTGGCTGGCTAGCTCGAACCCCTTAATTAAGAGCAGTAAAGCGCGCACGTGCCCGGCGCATGACGTGATCCACGACAATAATGAACAGGTATGGGGACAGGACACAACCTTGCCACACCCCGTGGTGAAGGGGGAATGGTGGAGTGGTGCCTTCCGCAATCCGCACTACTGCCTGTGAGCCCTCATACAGAGGGGATTCATAAGTGTTTGCTCAATTTCACAAGTCTTCAAATGAGTAAAAAAAAAATCTTTCAGATCTGAGGGTACCTAAAGCTGGACTGTTGCAGGCAGCATGTAGACCATGAAAATAGACCACCCACAAAAATTGGGCTCATTCTGAGCTCAAATGGTGACATGTGACAGCATACATGTGCAGTTTTTCGTCATTTTCCCCCTTTACTTACATGAAACAAATATGAATAGTGGACAAATGAACTCATTTCAGGCTGGATTCTTGCAGGCAGCATGTAGACCATGAAAATAGACCACCCACAAAAATTGGGCTCATTCTGAGCTCAAATGGTGACATGTGACAGCATACATGTGCAGTTTTTCGTCATTTTCCCCCTTTTCTTACATGCAACAAATATGAATAGTGGACAAATGAACTCATTTCAGGCTGGATTCTTGCAGGCAGCATGTAGACCATGAAAATAGACCACCCACAAAAATTGGGCTCATTCTGAGCTCAAATGGTGACATGTGACAGCATACATGTGCAGTTTTTCGTCATTTTCCCCCTTTTCTTACATGAAACAAATATGAATAGTGAACAAATGAACTCATATCAGGCTGGATTCTTGCAGGCAGCATTTATACCATGAAAATAGACCACCCACAAAAATTGGGCTCATTCTGAGCTCAAATGGTGACATGTGACAGCATACATGTGCAGTTTTTCGTCATTTTCCCCCTTTTCTTACATGAAACAAATATGAATAGTGAACAAATGAACTCATTTCAGGCTGGATTCTTGCAGGCAGCATCTAGACCATGAAAATAGACCACCCACAAAAATTGGGCTCATTCTGAGCTCAAATGGTGACATGTGACAGCATACATGTGCAGTTTTTCGTGATTTTCTCGGTTAACTTCCATGAAACAAATATGAATAGTGAACAAATGAACTCATTTCAGGCTGGATTCTTGCAGGCAGCATTTAGAAAATGCACATTGCCAGCTTTTACGTCATATCCCATTGAAAAAAAATAGATGAGCCATGAGCCATGAAACCTGTTCACCCAAATATGGTTTTATCCCATTTGATATATGTTCTACCAATTGTAAGGACATGTAATAAACCTATGAACCAAGGTCATAAGACACGGAATGTGTTGATCACAAGGCTGCTAGCCGCAAAGCATGCACCGAGAAGGTAGGGCAGCCATGAAAAATTAAAAGCCACATGCGGCAAGGCTAGTCATCAGAGTCTGAATCAGGAATGATGGGAGGCCGGCGCTTGTGGCGCGGGGTGGCCTTGGCTTGCTTCATTGCCGTGGACCGCTGGGCGACCTGCTTGCGAATGCACTCAGTAATGTCCGCCTTCCCTCGCGCAATGCTCGCAGGTGGAAGATTTGGCAACTGCACACCGGGGCATGCGCAAAGCGCAGCCTGCACCTCATCAAATCCCACTATTTCATCGTCGCCATCGGAGTATAGCAGATGGGCCATGTCGCAACTCCACGTGGAGTGGGCGATGCCAAACATGCGTCGTATCGCATGGTGGCACCCCTCCACGTGGTGCCGTCGCCCATGCACCAGCACCTCCGCCACAACCGGCACCGAGCATTCGTATTTCCCATGGTGTCGGCCAAACTCTGGCAAGGTGACTGTCACATGCTCCAGGCCGGCAGCGACAAAGAGCCCCACCACCAGCTGCCGGCGTTCATTGCAGGACAGCCCCCAATATTTGCTACGTGCCGCCTCCCATATTACAAAGGATGACAGGGGGCTCTGGGGATCTTGTATGCATCTATGTTTACAACACCGCCCGCGCAGCTCTGCCGCGATCACATGGGCATTACAGGCGTATTTCAGTACTGTTGTTGCTGATGATTTGAATCCTGCTGTGCGGCACCCACCACCTACATCATCATCGTCATCACTGCCGATATCCAGATGGTCGACCTGATCGTCATGATCAACGTCTACTACGACGTTGTAGGCCTCGTACAAGGGGAATCGACGCTGCCTGGGCATCAATTCCCCTTGTACGAGACAGGCCCCTGGTGGTCGGGACGTAAGAGCAGCAACACCAAAACGGCAACGAACATTCTCCAGCAAGCTGCCTCATCCCCGGCTAAAACAGGGGGCCTGGGGCAAGGGTCTTCTTCAATTTCCAACGACATCCAATTCCAGCGCCCCCCACCATATTCGTCACGGCGCCTCCAATAGTCTGAACCTTCACGACCGCCCATGGCAGCTCTCGCAATTATGTTGGCACGCCTCTCCCAATTATGCCTCTCCTGCCTCGTTTGTGGCTCGATCTTCCGCTGACTCAGCGCGGCGCATGAGAGTTCCATTCAGAATTCATTCACCGACCCCCAACACTGACCGTACAGCCAGAACAAACGAAAAGGTCTTGCATTCTCAATGAAAATGGGCTGTAACGGCATTCCATTGAGAATTCCATTCAGAACTCATTCACCGACCCCCAACACTGACCGTACAGCCTGAACTGGGCTGAACATGCGAAAAGGACTTGCATTCTCAATGAAAATGGGCTGTTGCGGCATTCCATTGAGAATTCCATTGAGAACCCATTCACCGACCCCCAACACTGACCGTACAGCCTGAACTGGGCTGAACATGCAAAAAGGACTTGCATTCTCAATGAAAATGGGCTGTTGCGGCATTCCATTGAGAATTCCATTGAGAACCCATTCACCGACCCCCAACACTGACCGTACAGCCTGAACTGGGCTGAACATGCAAAAAGGACTTGCATTCTCAATGAAAATGGGCTGTTGCGGCATTCCATTGAGAATTCCATTGAGAACCCATTCACCGACCCCCAACACTGACCGTACAGCCTGAACTGGGCTGAACATGCAAAAAGGACTTGCATTCTCAATGAAAATGGGCTGTTGCGGCATTCCATTGAGAATTCCATTCAGAACTCATTCACCGACCCCCAACACTGACCGTACAACCTGAACTGGGCTGAACATGCGAGAAACGAAGGACCATCCAAAAAGTGAAAAAATTCTGAAACAGTCCGCGGCGTTGTCCGAGCCTCGCATGCAAATGGCATTTGAATGAACAAAGCGCAGTGACCGTCGTCTTTGCGCGCGCGCGGGTGGAGGTGCGTGCACTAGTCTGCCAAGAAAACACTGCAGGGCATGCGCGCACGAACACAACGAGAACGTGCCAGCCTATGACGTCGTCGACGATGAAGTTCGTCGTCCGCTAAATTGTAGGGGATATGGCGGAGTATCTGAGTGAAACAGAGAGGCTGCGGGCAGAACGACTGTGTTATGGACAAACTGCGGGTGTTTGCCTCTTAGGCCATGCCGATGGGGCAGACAACAACTGTCGGGGCCGAAATGGTGAAAGCTGCAACCTATTTGCTCACGCGATCTGCGTCAAGGCAATTGACGGGAATAAAAATGGGGAGGAGTGGTGGTGCCCAGGATGCCGTGACGTGGACCCCGGTGGCGTGAAAGTTGCCAATCTCCAAGCTTCGGGTTCGAACGGTCATCATGAGCTCGGCACTCCCCCCCGGCCCTTGGCATGGCGACCATTTGTTTGGTTTGTTGATTATTCCTTCATATACCGTGCCCTAAGGCATGCTGGCTTGATGTGCTGGGTGGTGGTGTGCAGGTTGGTGGACGCCGGCTCCCATCCATTGACCCCTTCTCTGGCACGGTCTCTGTGGCGGTGGCTGCGCTCAACTCAATTGCGACACTGGCCATGTCTGGGAACACGACGCCCGTGCCACGATGGCGCCCGGTGACCACGTGGGTGCCATCATCCGTGTCAGCTCCGCCCAACTATGGTGTCGGCCGCCCATTGCAGCAGTGGCCAAACTTCTCCAATGACTGGACTATGAGCAATGACTGGTTTACCAGCTAAGCTTATACTAGTTTCTGATGTATTATTAAGTGAGCCAGTGCTTCTAGTAGAAGGTGATGTCTTAGTACTTATTGTATATTCATGCTGGACTGAAAGAGTACGTGGCGTGCCACTGGCAGCCGAGACATGTGCCTTGTCGATGGCCTGGGTTGCTCTTGTGCCATCCCATTTCATCTCAGATTGAATCATGAAGTTTCATGATTCAGTTGATGCTTGCAAGTTTCCAGCCTGACATGATCGATCGAGTTCATTTGGTCGCACAAAAATGTTTTATTCAAGAGAACAGTGGCAATGGCATCAAACTGCATTGTTTTCCTTTCATTTGTCACCTTTTGAGCTGTAAACAGTCTATTTTGATGGTCTACATGCTGCTTACAAGTTTCCAGCCTGATCTGAGTTCATTTGTTCAATATTCATATTTGTTTCATGTAAGATAACCGAGAAAATGACGAAAAACTGCACATGTATGCTGTCACGTGTCACCATTTGAGCTCAGAATGAGCCCAATTTTTGTGGGTGGTCTATTTTTATGGTCTAGATGCTGCCTGCAAGAATCCAGCCTGAAATGAGTTCATTTGTTCACTGTTCATATTTGTTTCATGTAAGAAAAGGGGGAAAATGACGAAAAACTGCACATGTATGCGGTCAAATGTCACCATTTGAGCTCAGAATGAGCCCAATTTTTGTGGGTGGTCTATTTTCATGGTCTAGATGCTGCCTGCAAGAATCCAGCCTGAAATGAGTTCATTTGTTCACTATTCATATTTGTTTCATGTAAGAAAAGGGGGAAAATGACGAAAAACTGCACATGTATGCGGTCAAATGTCACCATTTGAGCTCAGAATGAGCCCAATTTTTGTGGGTGGTCTATTTTCATGGTCTAGATGCTGCCTGCAAGAACCCAGCCTGATATGAGTTCATTTGTTCACTGTTCATATTTGTTTCATGTAAGAAAAGGGGGAAAATGACGAAAAACTGCACATGTATGCTGTCACATGTCACCATTTGAGCTCAGAATGAGCCCAATTTTTGTGGGTGGTCTATTTTCATGGTCTAGATGCTGCCTGCAAGAATCCAGCCTGATATGAGTTCATTTGTTCACTATTCATATTTGTTTCATGTAAGAAAAGGGGGAAAATGACGAAAAACTGCACATGTATGCTGTCACATGTCACCATTTGAGCTCAGAATGATGAGCCCAATTTTTGTGGGTGGTCTATTTTCATGGTCTAGATGCTGCCTGCAAGAATCCAGCCTGATATGAGTTCATTTGTTCACTATTCATATTTGTTTCATGTAAGAAAAGGGGGAAAATGACGAAAAACTGCACTTCATGTCCCACGTAGCTCCCACAAAAACCAGCATCTTCATTAAAACAATAAGTGGAAGCATACATGTGACACTAATTGACATGCCCGGAGGCACGCCGTTCAAGGCCCTTCATGAAGTACGTTGCCCTAGAGGCAACCAAGACAAGGGTGGGTGGGTGGGGAGCAAAGAAAGAGGCCGACAAAACCAGCCAGAGCGGCTTTTAGTCGCAAAACCTCCCTTATCCCTAGCTAACTGACGTCATTAAACCCTTATGTTTAGTGGATGCTAGTAAGACGCTAACCGTACAGACCGGGGGTAGAATATCCCGAATCTGCACGGCTAGTATTAAATAATGCGTAGGTTGTTCTTTTCAGGGGCACTGCACCTCACGCCCCGTTCCGCCCGGGTATAATCAACCCAAGCGCGGAACGCACATTTTATTTAATTCATTTTTCAACCATGCACTATATTGCATCTACTAATCACAAAAGCTCTAGCCAAACAGCTACGAGTAAACACTGCGACCTATAAGCCGCTCATCCAGCGGCCTCTTGTTCCCGCATTCACGTATAGAAGAAACTCCGTTCAAAGAACCCCGATTCATGTCCCACGTAGCTCCCACAAAAACCAGCATCTTCATTAAAACAATAAGTGGAAGCATACATGTGACACTAATTGACATGCCCGGAGGCACGCCGTTCAAGGCCCTTCATGAAGTACGTTGCCCAATCACCCCCGCCCTGGCTTTCCCTTGAAGCCGCACTCCACCTTGCTCGTTGTCACAAGTGACCGCCCTGCCGCAAAACGGGAGCCCCCCCACATCGGGAGGCGTGTGCCCGGCGGCTGTGGATGCATGGCCAGGCCCAAAAAGGCCCAGCGCATTTGCACTGCGATTGCGCACGGCCAGCCTATCATGACCCCTCTCGGGGCCCCGAGTCGGTACCGCTATGGCCGTCTCCCCATAGACCCGGGGTGCTTCGAGAAAAAACGTGGACCTAGCCCAGGCCCCGCCAGCCCGGATGCCCGAGGCCACAGCCCCAGGCACCTGGCTGAACGAGAGTCCGTTCAGCCAAGACCGCATTCCCCCCGAGGTTTCTATGCGTGGGGAAAAAATTTCTAGCTTAGACGCTTTTCCCATCGCCGTCCCCAGCCCCAACCACCCCCCCCTCGGCGGAAGGCAATTGCAAAGTTTGCTGGCCAGCAGCAATTTCCGAAGAAAAAGCCGCAGGCCGCGGACCGAGACACGGGTCGCCAGTGCCAGCCATCCGGCTCCAACCCGGGGTGCAAGCATCCCCAGGTACGGAGCACCAGCTCGCGCACTGGGCCGACCAAGCGACAGTTGAGCACCTGTCACGGCATCCGGCCCACCAAAGACCCCAAGCTGGGGAAAAGGTGCGGACCGGAGGTAATCTTTTTCTTTTCTTTTAGTTAACCGGGCGAGGAACTACGCCTGGCCGGTTAACAACTGGAAGTCTCACCACTGGCCAAGTGGCCAGTGCAACCAGTGCTTTTGGGATTTTGCTCCGCAGCACCCATAGCTGCGGCTGCCGCCGCAACGACAACGAGCAAAGAAAGAGGCCGACAAAACCAGCCAGAGCGGCTTTTAGTCGCAAAACCTCCCTTATCCCTAGCTAACTGACGTCATTAAACCCTTATGTTTAGTGGATGCTAGTAAGACGCTAACCGTACAGACCGGGGGTAGAATATCCCGAATCTGCACGGCTAGTATTAAATAATGCGTAGGTTGTTCTTTTCAGGGGCACTGCACCTCACGCCCCGTTCCGCCCGGGTATAATCAACCCAAGCGCGGAACGCACATTTTATTTAATTCATTTTTCAACCATGCACTATATTGCATCTACTAATCACAAAAGCTCTAGCCAAACAGCTACGAGTAAACACTGCGACCTATAAGCCGCTCATCCAGCGGCCTCTTGTTCCCGCATTCACGTATAGAAGAAACTCCGTTCAAAGAACCCCGAATGTATGCGGTCAAATGTCACCATTTGAGCTCAGAATGAGCCCAATTTTTGTGGGTGGTCTATTTTCATGGTCTAGATGCTGCCTGCAAGAACCCAGCCTGATACGAGTTCATTTGTCCACTGTTCATATTTGTTTCATGTAAGAAAAGGGGGAAAATGACGAAAAACTGCACATGTATGCGGTCAAATGTCACCATTTGAGCTCAGAATGAGCCCAATTTTTGTGGGTGGTCTATTTTCATGGTATAAATGCTGCCTGCAAGAATCCAGCCTGATATGAGTTCATTTGTTCACTATTCATATTTGTTTCATGTAAGAAAAGGGGGAAAATGACGAAAAACTGCACATGTATGCTGTCACATGTCACCATTTGAGCTCAGAATGAGCCCAATTTTTGTGGGTGGTCTATTTTCATGGTCTGAAGGCTGGATGACCCCTGCTTTATTGACAAATATAAGGATTTAATCACATGTGGAAAATTTGAGTAAAATTTATGAAATTGAGCAAACACTTATGAATCCCCTCACAGTCGGCGAATGGCAGCAATAAACGCAGGTGGCACCCGATCCAGAGCTAGGATGGCCCAAAGAGCCTCCCAGAGAACCGTGTCAAAGGCCTTGATATAGTCAACACAAATGAAGACCAGCGGCAAACTGTCAGGGGGAAGGCGACGCACCTCCTCTATCAACCGGCGCGCGACAAACACAGCCATGACAGTGTTACGACCACGACGGAAACCCATCTGAGACTCACCCAGGTGTGGGTCCAGCGCGGCGCGGAGCCTGTGCAGCATCATGCGCATGAAGACCTTCAGCGCGGCGCTCTGGAGGCAGACACCCCGGTAGTTACCGGGGTCAGCAGCAGAGCCCTTCTTGTACAGCATGACGTGCGGATGGCCGTCTGCCACTCAGCCTAGGCGGAGGCTCGTCAGAGAGCAGGACACGGTTGCAGAACGCCAGCAGAAGATCCCTAACCGCCAGATCAGGGGTCTTCAGCAGCTCAGCAGAAAGGTGGTCGGCACCGACCGCCGCATCGTACCGCAGGCGAGCAAGGGCGCCGTCCAATTCCTTCAAAGTGAAGGGGGGGACGACGTCGTCAGTGGCAAGGCAGCCCTCCTGCAAGGCGGGGACTTGGTAGTCCGCGGCCGAGGAGGGGGGCGCTGGCGGCGGCGGGGGTCCGGCGACCCCGAGGCGGGCGGCCGTATCGGGGTGAAGCGGCGGGGGGGGGGCGCGAGCCCCACCGGTCAAGGAAACATTGTGGGCCAACCAACGGTCAAGGCTGACCGGCGCCGTGCCGTCCCCCGGCCGTGTGAGATGCCCGTGTGAGATGCCATGCGTTAGGTTAATATTGTGCGGAAACCTTTTCCCACTCGGCTTCTAAGGTTCCGCACAATATATTACCCGAGCGATAACCACTCGAGCTGGTACACTCAATCATGAGCTCATGCCGGCATGAACTTGATCGAGTGTACCAACGAGTGGTTATCGCTGCATGGTAATTTTGTGCGGAACCCTATAGTAGAAGCCGAGTGGCAAAAGGTTTCCGCACTGAGTAATAACCTAAAACCTAACCTCTTGGGGCGAGGATGAATCACTAGGCTTGGAACACCCGCAGGTATGAATATGAATATGATGGCGCATGTGCGCAAATACTACGCTCCGCGAGGGTGACCCCATTTTCCCGTGGATCCATGTGTCTCAGGTGCCCACCCCTGGGGTCACCTTGGGTTTTTGTAGTATGGATATGAATATGAGCGCATGTGCGCTGATGTGAATAATAATGAATTAATCGGGTGCCAAATCGGGATGAAATAATCCACCTAGCTCCGAGTTGATTCGAACCTGCGCCCCGAAGGGTCAAAGGTCTTAGTTAGGTTAATATTGTGCGGAAACCTTTTGCCACCGCGGTTCCGCACAATATTACCAGCGATAACCACTCGCTGGTCTGGTACACTCAAGTTCATGCCGGCACGTACCTTCTCGCCCAACACTGTCTCATAATTTGCAGGACAGTGCCGAGCGGCCCAGATTCTCTTCCGCGGCCGGGCAGGTCCGGACCTGCCCCGCTTCTCTCGCCCCCGCCTCCAGTACATTGCCCTCTGCTCCCTCCTCGGGCGCTCGATCTGTCGACGAGATCTGGGCCCCTCCCTCCGCCACTGCCATCTCCGAAACGGCCGTGAAACCTGGCAATGATGCACCTATCGCTCCATCCTCATTAGGAGGGGCTTCGACTTTCAAGCAGCACGTGACCCCCCTTACCGCAGAGCGCAGATGTGGCAGCGATCGATGAGAGGCCGGCACCGGCTGGCAGCCGACTGCCGAGCTCCCTCTTTTCTCCATGTACCACCCGGCCGCCCAAGTCAGTTTTTTACGAGAACCTTGGACAAGTCCGAGCCGCCACCTCCACCCTCCTTGCCTCCACCTCGGCTAATTAAGCCACCACCATGCCACCACCGACGCCATCACCGCCCAGCTCGATCCTCGACATCGGCCAGCGCGCCTCAAGGACAACGCCATCGCCATTAATTGAATGGCAGCCTGCAAAACACCGCATGCAGGCCAGCTCACTGCCCGGCGGTAAAGGACATTGCCGCCCGGCCAGCCCCTGGCTGCAGTCACTGGCTTAGGCGGCGATGCATCATGCACCCAGTGCCACCCATCATGACCGGCTGCATGGGTGAGCCATGCTGAATTGCTGATGAGCTACACCACCACCACCTCTTCCGGCATCGCTGCACAGCTCAAGCAGCAGACGCTCAGGCCTCCGTGAGGAGTCCGAGCTAGCTTGACAAGCGCAGCCATAACGCCATCGTCAAGCACATGCAGTCTGCGACCTCAGTGCTGGGGCTCCGCACAAGGATGCTGCCGGCCATTGATGGGATTGGACAAGATTCCCCCGGATGCCTGAGCTTGATCATATTGACCAGCCATCATCCGCCTGTTCCGTGTCCCATCGTACCTGAGTTGTTGAGATCATCCCCCTGCAGCTCTTAGCTCTATTAATTAATTAATTAATTAATTAACTAACTAATTAATTAAAATTAATTAAAATTAATTAACTAATTAATTAAAATTAATTAATTAGTTAGTTAATTAATTAATTAGACTCGTGCTCCCGTTGGGGAGTCACGGAGCATTAACCCCGATGGATGGATGGATGGATGGGTGCAAACAGTCCTACCGGTCTAATCTATCTACAACAGCTATCTACATCTATTCTACATCTATCAACGCAAGCTACAAACATCAACTCTACCCTAGGGGACCTGTCTGGCGTGCTTCCCGTATGTTTGCACCCGCGGGCGCTTCCCCACAGGCAGTGGGGGCTCGTTGTCCTCTATGACTTGGGCCCACTTGGCCTTGTCCATCATCTTTTTCCAAATCACGGAGAGGCCTAGCTAGTAGGCCCCCCATGTCCTCTACTAGCTGTTCTTTGAAGGTGCGGGCCTTGCGGCGTCTAGCATCGATCACGGGGCCCGGCCCACGTCAGGAGGTGCCGGCCAGGCTAAGCTGGGCGCAGTCCCGCGGGGGGGCCACGTGAGGTGTCTACCTTGTTGGTGCGAGCTAGGTGCCCTACTATAGCTGCAGGCGCCGCTGCTTAATGGTGCTGGAGATATATGGCATGCCAAGGTACAGGTCCTCATTGCGGACATGAGCAGCATATCCTACTCTGAATATTAATCAATTAATTAAAATCATAGCTCCGTGGGGAGCATATGTAACACATAGCCCTGAGAAAGGGGCATCTATGGGTTTGTAATACAATCAGGGCGACAACCTGCAGGTGTAGGATGTACAACTATCACTTGCTCTGGGAGTGGGGGCACAAGGTGCACCTGCACCGCCATGATGGTTCATGCCTTCTAAACAAGCACAAGCACACAAGGCGGCTTGAGGAGAGGGCCTAGAAGGCCTGCATGACATATGGGGTGGAAGATATGTGGCTAGGCTATAGCTGGTAAACACAAGGCATCTCAGCAGAGAGTAGCTCCCTGCTTAGGCATAGCATGGCTAAATGCTGACTGCAACATCCATTGGAGGTACCATATTGTAGGCATGGCGTAGCTAAATACTGAGGGCATCATCCATGGGGGCCATTATGGGCGCACATGCGCGTGGGCCACATGCTAGGCTAAGCCTGACTAATCTACACTACTGGTATAGGTTCCCTAGTCTGAGGTGGCAGGAGGGGCCTGCCAGGGCTTGTGGTCAACGTGGATGACCGCCCCGGGCCTCCAGTACACTGGCTTCCCCCCTGCGCGCTGCCGGAGCTGAAGGTAGGTCGGCCATAGCTCGCGTCGCCGTTGTTGCTGGGCCAGGGTCAAGTCGTCGTCCAGCGTGAAGCGAGTCTCCGAGAGCTTCTTGCGGCATTTAAGGAACGCCAGCTTGTCCCCCATGTACTTAAAGGTGATCGAGAAGCACAGGTGCCGGGCCAGCCTTACCCCGCGCGCGGGGGAGCTAGGCGGACAGCCGACATCTGCAGCTCGCCAGTGAGTTGCATGGGGGCAAGAATGTCGCGCTTAAGTGCCGTGAGAAGGCTCGTCGGGGTCTCACCTGCCGGCTGGTCGAGGTGCTTGACGATGACATTGTGGCTGCGCTTGGCGATGTCGGCTTCCTCGCGAAGGTCGAGGGCTTGTTGCTTGAGTTGTGCCGCGATGGTGGAGGTGGTGGAGGTGGTATGATGCTTAAGCAAGTTAACCCAGGTGGAGGGAACATCACTGGCCGGGCCAGCAGGTGCCGGCCGGCTGGGCAGTGGGCAGCGATTTCCTTCACCGCCTGGGCGCTGAGGCCGGCGGTGTCGATCATGCAAGCACTCAAGGGCGGTGGCGGTGGCTTAAAGGCGTTGGTCGAGGTCGAGGAGCTGGGCTTTGATGTCGGCGGTGGAGGCGGAAACGGCAGTGGAGGTGGAGGCGACGGTGGTGCAGAAAGGTGAGGAAGCTCAGCAGCTACTATACTCTGAATATGGATCGCAGCA
The DNA here is from genome assembly GCA_009746045.1 of Mesostigma viride. Lineage (NCBI taxonomy): Eukaryota > Viridiplantae > Streptophyta > Mesostigmatophyceae > Mesostigmatales > Mesostigmataceae > Mesostigma > Mesostigma viride. Next base: position 83,795 of record RPFO01002078.1, read on the forward strand.
TGTTGGTGACCGCGCCGTCCAGCTTGCGGACCAGGCCGTCGGCGGTGAGGGTCCACGTCTCGGCCCCATACGTAAGAACAGGAAGGACGAGGACCTTGAACAGGTCCTGTTTCTCAATCTTGCCCAGCTGGCTTGCGCCACAGCTAGGGCCCGGTATTGGCGTAACGCGTGCCAGGCGAGGGAGATGCAGTGGTCCACATCAGCCTCGCAGCTGGGAAGCAGGCTGCCCAGCAGCTTGACACGGTCCCGATATACACGATACAGGACTCGAGAGCCGTCAAGGAGAAAGAGGGGTGGCGGTGGGTGGGTGAGCCCAATCGCCAGAGCCTCTGTCTTCTTGCTGCATGACCTCCAGCCCCACTGCATGGGCCTCGATAGCCAGGCAGTCAAGCCACGTCTTCACGTGCCCTCACTGCCCTGTGTCCTCGAAGAGGGTGGTGTCGTCTGCATAGATCGATGATGTATATATGACAATGTGGGGCCCCACAGGTGATTCTACGATCGAGATGGCTTACCCCCGCCGATGTATTATTGGAAGACCGCTGTCCGGGTCATGCTCTACAAGGGCAAATTAAGGGTCCCCCGCGGATACCGGCAACTACCGCGGCATTTGCCTCCAAAGCTGCGTGCTGAAAGTCTTCATGCGTCTCCTGCTGAACTGCATGCATGCGTGCCAGCCTCGATTCCCATTTAGGTGAGTCCCAGATGGGCTTCCGTGTTGGTCACAATTGTGTAACTTGTGTTATCAGTGGTCACCATGACTGCGCGCCGCCTGATCGAGAAAGTGTATGGGCCGCCTGCAATGATGCCCCCCGGCCTCTTACCATGATTGCTATATTGATCTTCGTGGATATTTTACACCAGCATTCGATACGGTTATATCACAGGACGCCCTGTGGGTGGTCCTCCACCTGTTCCGTGTCCCATCGTACATTGTTGAGATATGAATCCGCCTGTTCTATGAAGGGTCCCAAGCCCAGGTCCGTACCGCTGACGGCGTCACTCCGGCGTTCCCCCTAGCTGCACATCGGGGTGTGGTGGCAGGGCTGTGTGCTCTCCCCATATATCTATTCATCGAATTATGGTGGACTATATTATGAGGCGTGCACAAGCCCGCTTTGCCCGGGTGGAGGGGCGCCCGGCCGGGGATCGAGATTACGGAGTACTGGCGCCAGCTACGGCGGGGTTGACCCGCCGGCTACCGACTGAGCGATCTGATCTATGCTGCATGACACGACGCTCGATCGTGGAGACCCCGGAGTCCGCCCATCTCTGGCTAGATAGCTTGTCACTGGAAGCGCGCGGGCGGTGGGGCTGATGATCAGCTACTAAGCAAGAAAACGGAGGTCATGACCATCGGCTTCCTCGCTGGGACCACCGGCCACCCACCCTCCTCCTGCTGGACGGCAGCCCGGCCGTCCCGGCCCCCCGGGCGACTCGCTTCAAGCTCCTTGGCAGCTGACACCCCTCCACGGCCGACGACATCAACACCTGCATTGCATGGCCAGGCCGGCCTGGGCCGGCCGGTGCATGGCCCTCCGCCGCCTCAACAGGTTCTGGACATGTCCGGCGCTGCCTGAGTGAGCGGTGCAAGCGCATTCTGTTCAAGGCCCTCGTCCTCAGCATCCTCCTTTACGCCCCCTGCGAGGCGTGGACCCTCCTGCATGGACCAGGCGCTGAGCAAGCAGCTTGACGGCATGCATGGACAGTCACTTGAATGCTCCGTCACATCCTCGCTCGGCGTCCACTACCAAGAGCGCCGCACCTGGGCCGAGCTCTACTGCGAACTCCCTCTTGTCACCCATACCATCCGACACCGCCGTCTCCTCGATCTTTGCCGGCCATCTTGCCCACACAGACCAGGTGAATACCGATGTGAGCCCTGCGCGCGGGCGGGCTTAGGACTGGCCAACCATGCAGGTAGACACCTCCTCCTATCTATGGCAGGGTCCCCTTAATTGTCCCATCGCCACCCACTGGCAAACTTGCGCGCGCGCCCCGCACCGACGCGGCGCGCCCCGGACCTATGTGACACAATTACTTATGAGGATGCATGCGCAGGGCTTCTGGGATTATCTGTACTCCGCGCCCGCATGATAGATTAAGGAGAAATGGGCTGCCGTCGAGAAAAGCTAAGACGCGGATTATATCCCCCTCGAGAATTTATAGCCATGCTATGCCTAAGCAGGGAGCTACTCTCTGCTGAGATGCCATGTGTACACCAGCTATATAGCCTAGCCACATACCTTCCACCCCATATGTCATGCAGCCTCGCTTCTTGCACTGTGCAAGCAGCTCTTCAACAAAGGTCGCCTCTTTGACCCTCGCCGGAATCGTGTCCATGCTTTCGACACCTTCCACAGCCTCTCCCACCTCCAGCAATTCGCTCTCTTTTCCCTCCTTGGACGCTCCATCGGGGAGCTTTGGCCCCTCAAGCCCCTCTGACACCACCACCTTAACCACATCCTCCATCCGCTCACTCCTTAAGGAGGTCCTCGAGCAGCACGTGGCCCCCATCGCTGCAGATGTGGCGGCCATAGGCGGCACGCTGACTGCCGAGCTTCCCCTCCTCTCCACCGCCACCTCCACCATCTCCACCGCCACCTCCACCCTCCTCGCCTCCTCCACCGCCACCACCTCCACCTCCGACGCCATCACCGCCCAGCTCCGTGACATCGACCAGCGTCTTAAGGACAACGCCATCGCTATCGAGGTTCTGCAGAACATCGCAGGCCTCACCGCCCAGACGGTGAAGGACATTGCCGCCAAGCCAGCCCCGGCTGGCCTGGCCGGCGATGCTCCTCCCATCACCACCTGGGCGGACATGCTTAAGCAACATACCACCTCCACCACCTCCGCCGTCGCAGCCCAGCTCCAACGGCAGACGCTTGACCTCCGCGAGGAGGCCGAGCTCGCCAAGCGCAGCCTCAACGTCATTGTCAAGAACTTCACCATGGAGGAAGGTGAGAATTGCGAGAAGCTTACGCGTGCGTTTGAGAGAGAAATCCTTGGTCGCATGGGCCTTAACGGTGAGATCGAGCTGGCCGCCCACCGCCTTCCCCGCGCGCGGGGTAAGGCAGGGCCGCCCCCGCTCCTTCTCACCTTTAAGACCCCGGCGGACAAGATTTCTTTTCTCAGACGCCGCAAGCGGCTCGAGAAGACTCTCTTCACCCTTGATGACGACTTGACCCTGGCGCAGCAACAACGGCGACGGGAGCTATGGCCGACCTACCTCCAGCTCCGGCAGACCAAGGCGGGGCAGCCGGTGTACTGGAAGGGGGCGGCCATCTACGTCGGCCACAAGCCCTGGCAGGCGACCCCCGCGGACCCAGCGACTCCAGACGCCCCAGCTTAGGGGAATACAGCAGTAGTTGTGTAGAATAGATAGACCGTGGCCATGTACATGTACGCCTCCTAGAGGCACTATCCCAGCTAAGCCACGCGCTTTATTTAATCATGTACATGTGTGCCTATGATGAGCCACCCTCCAGATGATGCCTAGCTTTACTTAGTTATGTTGTGCCCATGCAGGGAGTAACTCTCTGCTGAGACGCCATGCCCTAGCTTTTTGTATAGCTATGCTGATCTTCCCCCCCATGACAGGCTCCCCCTTCGCTGGGCATAGCTTGAAGATCATGGGGATGCAAGTGCCTTGGTGCACCCAGAGCAAGGGTCCTTTACATTCCCACCCTTGCAGGAAGTAGCTTAGAATGTATGATAGGCCATATGCCCCTTCTCTGGGCTATGTGCTCCATACACTCCCAACGGAGTTATGTTCCTAATTAATTAATTAATTAATTAATTAATTAATTAATTAATTAATTAATTAATTAATTAGTTAATTAATTAATCATGCAGGACTTCTAGGCCCTCTCCTCAAGCCGCCAGCTGGGTGCCGGTGCTTGTTAAGGAGGCATGAACCATCATGGCGGTGCAGGTGCACCTTGTGCACCCAGAGCAGGTGATAGTTGTCTCCTTGATAGTTGTACATCCTCCACCTGCAGGTTGTCGCCCTGATTGTATTACAAACCCATAGATGCCCCTTTCTCAGGGCTATGTGTTACATATGCTCCCAACGGAGCTGTGATTTTAATTAATTAATTCATATCCCCCTCTAGCGACTAAATTAATTAATTAATGAATTAGACTCGTGCTTCCGTTGGGGAGTCACGGAGCATGAGCCCCGATGGATGGATGGATGGGTGCAAACAGTCCTACCGGTCTAATCTATCTACAGTAGCTACCTACGTCATCTATCTAACAGCATTCTAACTACAACATCTATCTAGACAGCCTCACGCTGCCCTAGGGGAGCTGTCTGGCGTGCCTCCCGCGGGTTTGCACACGCGGGCGCCTCCCCACAGGGGGGGGCTCGTTGTCCTCTACGACCTGGGCCCACTTGGCCTTGCCCATCATCTTCGTCCAAATCACGGAGAGGCCTAGCCCCCCCATGGCCTCGACTAGCTGGTCTTTGAAGGTGCGGGCCTTTCGGCGACTAACATTACTGGGCCCGGCCCACGTCAGGAGGTGCCGGCCAGGCTGAGCTGGTCGCAGTCCTGCGGGGGGGCCACGTGAGGTGTCTACCTGGTTGGTGCGAGCTAAGTGCCCTACTAGCTGCAGGCGTCGCTGCTTGATGGTGCCGGTGATATATGGCATGCCCTGGTACAGGTCCTCATTGCGGACATGAGCAGCATATCCTACTCTGAAAATGGAACGCAGCATGTTGGTGACCGCGCCGTCCAGCTTGCGGGCCAGGTCGGCGGTGAGGGTCCACGTCTCGGCCCCATACGTGAGAACAGGAAGGACGAGGACCTTGAACAGGTCCTGTTTCTCGATCTTGCCCAGGGGCTTGCGCCACAGGGCCCGGTACTGGCGTAAAGCGTGCCAGGCGAGGGAGATGCGATGGTCCACATCAACCTCGCAGCTGGGGAGTGCTCAGGCTGCCCAGCAGCTTGACGCGGTCCCGATACAGGACTCGAGAGCCGTCGAGGAGATAGAGGGGTGGCGGTGAGTGGGTGAGCCCAGCCGCCAGGGCCTCTGTCTTCTTGCTGACCTCAAGCCCCACTGCACGGGCCTCGATAGCCAGGCGCAGTCAAGCCCGCATGTCTGCACGTGCCCAGTGTCCTCGAATTAAGAGGGTGGTGTCGTCTGCGTAGATGATGTCTGCCAGCCGAATCTCCGTGTCCGCTCCGCCATGCCAGTATTTGTTAGCGACCTGCACCCCTGGTTCCCTACCCACGATGCGGGCAAATCGCTTGCGCGCCTGAATCATTACGTATTCGACCACAATAATGAACAGGTAGGGCGACAGCACGCAGCCCTACCACACACCCTTCTGTAAAGGGCATGGGGGCGTGGTCCCGTAAGAAGTGCGCACCGAAGTGGTGGACCCTTCATACAGGTTGCGGATGACAGCAATAAGGGGGCGGGGGATCCGGAACAACTCGAGGATGTCCCAAAGCGCAGGCCAGAAAACCGAATCGAAGGCTTTGATGAAGTCCACCAGCACAAGGTGCAAAGGGGACTCACCAGGCTGAAGGCGTTGCAGTTCCTCCACCAGTCGGCGAGTAGCGAAGAGCACCTGTACTGTGTTGCGACCTGAACGAAAGCCGTGCTGAGTCTCGCTGAGGTGACCGTCCAGGGCCGTGCGCAGGCGGTTCAGGATGAGCCGCATAAGGAGCTTGAGGGGGGCACTTTGAATGCACACCCCTCTGTAGTTGTTGCCGGGGTCGGCAGGCGACCCCTTGTTCTTGTACAGCATCGTGCGAAAACTGTGTTGCCAGGCCGCTGGAGGTGGTTGCGACGACAGCAGAAGGCGCTTGCAGATGTCCCGGAAGAGCAGCATAACACCTGTGTCCTCGAGCGACTATATGGTTGGGGCATGATGCAGGCGATCTCAGTAACTTTCGTGTAACTATTTTCTCTAATGAGATTAGCTTAGTACAGTACTCCGTGGCTCGCCCATGCGCATGACACGCAAGTACTTACTTACTTAATTACTTGCATGATCGATCTGGACCGCCGTTCAACAATTTACCAATGCTATTTTTTTGCTTTTGGCTGCTGCAAGGCAGGTAGGGCTACACGCAACATAGCATAGGATCAAACTGGCTTGAGCATGCATGTAAGCGCTTCATTAGCCAGCCACCTTTGCATCATATCAAACAACTTTGCATACGTTGAATTGATGTCCTCAACGACACTGGTTGTACGTATGACCTTGTGCTCCTATGGTGCACCATGTCAACCAAGTCTGGCGTTGTAGGTCACAACACAGCTTGCGCGAGCCCATTCATCACCTTGTTACCAACGCAAGGTCTGCATGAGTCACTTTGTTACCAAGGCTGCGCTGGTTACATCATCATTTGACAACAGGGGCTCAAACTGCTATTGTCCCAGCGCACAGCCCAGGTGGTCATCCTTCACAAAACTTCGGTCATCCTTCTTCACCAAACTCCTTTGTGAACCGTTCAAACACCTCCAGGTCCTTCTCGCTCACGGTGGGCCTTGCCCGTGCGAGCACCTTATCAAAGTCCATCATGCTGATCTTGGGCGGGAAGATCTGCAGCCAGGGCGGACAGGCATTCACAGATGCACAAGAGATGCAAAGCATATAAATAGGGCATACATTAGACAACTCGCGGTAAAGCATCGCTCGCAGAATACACCCAAACAGAGTGTGATGTTACATACAACGTTGCTGCTGATATTAACTGCGGAGCTATCTATCCCACGAGCCCTCTGACTTTTCAAACAACGGGCGAACTAGTATTAGTTGCCAGCAGTACGAACTGATCTTAGTTGCCTTACTGAATACAAAAATAGCACCTTTAAGGAGAAGCGCATTACCTGCGATGCCAACCCCCTCTTCTCCATGTCCTCCAGGGTCCCCTCGATAGCCTGGGGGTCGTTGGGCAGGCACGGCTCATAGCCCACTTGGCCGTTGTCCATCTGGACCGGCTTAAAGTGGGTCGCGTCCTGTAGTGTGCGGATGGGTTGAAACAGCACGTCCTTCACCTGCCGGCATCCGGCACACCCACCCACGAATCAACAAGAAACGGCAAAAGCAAGGTGCACACACACGTACATAAAACAGACAGAAAGTTTAGCGGGGGAATGTAAAATTTAAAAAATGGAGGTGGCGTAAGAGCAGGTGGCACTCATGCATACCTCTTCAGGAAGCACGAGCTTATCAACCAAAGACCAAGGGAACTGCGAAACTGTAAGCCCGTCAGCTTTGTAGACGGCAGGGCGTTTTTGTATGAGACGCCAGGACAACAAAAGGACGGGACAAGAAGTAGACATCAAAAGGGGAAAAGAGGCAAAAACAGCACATCTGAAAGGTTTGTAAGACGCAGGACAAACAAATAGCAATATCATCTTGACCATGAATAAAATGTAGGCAGACAACGGCACTCCCGGAGATGATGCTGTGAACAAACCCACACACATGACCTTCCATGCACACACGTTATTAGCTCACCCACAACTGCTTGCTCTGGAACACCACAAGCAGTCATTATCATCTATACTCATCTTTCAAACTTACAACACTAGCAATCTATTAGGCAGCGGCCACTCCTATCTATAACATGCGGTGTCATGCGAGCCAAACACCACGACCGAAAAGGATGTCAAAAGCAACGCACCACGACCGCGATATCCGACCCCGAAAAGCCCTCTGTCCGCCCCGCAAGAATGTCCAAGTCCCCACCCCTGAGGCAGCTGGGCGTGTCTCCCAGGTGGATCTGGGGGAGCGGTGCAGGGGGTATGACAGGCACACGAGCGATCGAGGCACCGCCAGAATAACAATACAAGTCAGGGTTGCTAAAAAGATTAGTGAACACGATTAAATTGCAAACCTGTTGCTAGGAGTTGCGTGACGAGGGCCAGTGGTAACAGAGAGAAGCATGGCCAGGGGTCTTAGCTTCACATGGGAAACAATGAAGGAGACATTAAAAGCAACGCCTGCATCATCACAGTATGATCTACCACATGCAAACCCCTAGAGGTACCACCCGCCCCCCTCTTCCCCCCCCCCCCCCCTCATGGAAAAAAAAAACTCCCCTTTCCATACTCTACCTGCCAGGAGAACCTTGGATTGGGGGATGGACAGTCAAAGCACGGAGCCAAAACACCCTGCTAATACAGAAGCTTTTGCGGCCATATTGTGACTGCGGGTGTGCAATCGAGGAGCCATCCCCCCTGCAAGCCCCCAGGTGGCAACAGCATTTAAGAAACTTGAAGAGGGGAGGGGAGCAGTCACGTTTTTGAAAAGGATGGAAAAGCACCCAGGGAATAGTCTGATTTCTGGCGAACCAAGGTGCATCACACCCACATGCTCCACACCCTCCATCGATATACCACGCCCCACCCCCACAATCCCAATCTACAACACCCACTGTGAAATGCGTGCCCCCCATTCCCCCCCCCCCCCCCCCCCCCCCCAACGAACACACACATACACAGCCAGCCAGCCCTGTACCTTGAACATGGCCGCCCGCGCCTTGGCATCTGGCAGGGGGATGTAGATGCGCTTGTCAAAGCGACGCCGGACAGCCTGCACAGTTGTCATGGCACATCGGTGACCACAGGTTTGAGGACAGTCTTGTGTTGACAAAGAAAAGGTACCTGTAATATTTTACCAGAAACCCAAATGCGTATCACGCCTAACCAAATACAAAGGCCCATCTGTGGTAAAAAAAAAGAAAAACCACACATAGCATTGACAAATTAAGCAGGCTCAAAGCAACCTAACCGCTGGACAGCGTCCCTGTTTCCAGCGCACACACCCGTCCGATGCCTTGTCTAAGGCCATCAGCACCCTGATCTGTTTGACAAGATCACAAGAGAGCTGATTTATGTCGGGATGTGAAATCTCGCCGGCGCAGGGTGTAGGGTGCATGTGATGACTACAGAACGAGACACCTAGCTTGCTCTTTGATACAGCGATGGGACCTTTGCTTGTGCAACAATCACAGCTCCCGCCCCCCGCGAGAGCAAGGATGCCCTGCTTCTGCCTTTGATCCCATCCACTTCAAGAATAGCCAGAAGAATTGATTACTAGTTATGATATTGACCAGCTAAGTGCGTGCATCCATAGCCTGGAAGCCTAGGAATACGGGCCTCGATAGTTACCATCAATCAATACCATGGGAGCCACGGCATGTGCTGCAGCAACAACCTGCAGCCCTATATAGACTAAATCTTCCTGCAACGTTTACTGAGGCAAAGAGAAACCAACACAAAGGTGCCCACATCAGTGGCCCTCCTCTTTCCCGGTCCACCAGTGGCAGGAATCTCCCCCCAAACCACCCCTTGCACCCTCACCTGGTCCAGGTTGTAGGGCATGTTGGTGGCGGCGAGGATGAGCACTTTGTTGCTGTCGTGGCTGACGCCTTGCATCTGCACCAGGATCTCGGTCTTCACACGCCGCATGGCCTCGCTCTCGCCCTCGCCTCGCTGGCTGGTCAGCGAGTCGATCTCGTCGATGAAGATGATGGAGGGGGCCTTCTCGCGCGCCATGTTGAAGAGGGAGGCCACCAGCTTCTCGCTCTCACCCATCCACTTGGAGACGAGGTCCGAGGAAGAGATGCTGGCGGACATCACGCAGGAAAAAGCATTTGATAGAGGGCAAATAAACCAGGTGAGGCAAAAGTGAAGGTTTGCATATGTCATGCAAAAAGCACTGACAGCGGTTCCTACAAGTGGAAGACATACCCTTGAGTTCATTGGACATCAGGGGAAATAAGCAGGGGAAGGAAGTCCCGATGGTGGATGAAGCGTTGTTGGAGCATCTTGCGAATACTAACAAACAAATTAAGAGTGATAAAAAAGGGAGATGAAATAAGGTTTAAAACAAATACTAACAAACAAACTAATAGTAATACATAGAGGGACGAAAAGTAAGGTTTAAGACAGCTGAAGGCGCATATATGGGGGTGGGATGAGAACATGGTAGCAACACGGGTGAACCAACAACCGCGAATTCAAAGGGTGTGAAAGTGCACAGCCATCGTGAGAAGCACCAACCATGCAGCGCAAAGGCCGCACAACCACCATTGCCCTGCAATGGTGAAGAAGAGTGCCTCTACCGCTATCTAAAAGAGAAAGCCAACACACATGGTCTGAAAAATGCCCAGCGGGTCAGCATGCTGACGCATGGTGTGCCAAGGCATGGGTACCTGGTGGCAGGTAGGCATGTGCTGGTCGTGCATGTGCGTGCGTGCGTACGCGCGTGTGTGCGCCCGTGCATGCGTGTGTGTTAGGGGTGGGTGGGGTCGTGGGGTGGGGGTGGGGGGGTGGGGGTGGGGGGGGGGGCCGGTGGTTGGTTGGTCGCTTGGTCGGTCCGTCAGTCGGCTAGTCGGTCAACAGATGGTTGATCACGTGGGCGTTCACACAAACGGAATTCAAGAGTAGACCGGTAAAGTACCTGAACAAGGCGGAGTCGGGAATAAGATTGCTATACGTATCACCATGCGGGTACCTGGAGAAGGTGGAGCACGTCAAGATGCACATTGGAGGCATGGCAATACCTGAAGAAGGTGGAGTCTGCCTCGGTGGCCACCGCCTTGGCCAGGTACGACTTGCCCGTGCCCGGGGGGCCGTAGAGCAAGAACCCGCGCCACGGCTTCCGTTTGCCTGGCACGCAGAGACACATGGGAGGAGGGGCACACGGGAGGGGGCACAGGAGAAGGGGCACAGGAGAAGGGGCACAGGGGAAGGGGCACAGGGGAAGGGGCACAGGAGAAGGGGCACAGGAGAAGGGGCACAGGAGAAGGGGCACAGGGGAAGGCAGAGGGTGCACGAGGGCACGGGGGTAAGTCAAGTAATAGGATGTACTGTTGGGGAGAGAAATGGCATCAAAGGTTGAAAGCGGGGGAGAAAAGCGCACGGGGAGCGAGGACGAAAGGGAATATAGGATAGTCTAGGCTACGCGAGCGAGAGTGCGAGGAAATATTGGAACAGAGTACCTGCACCATCTGAGCGACCCTTGAGGGGGGCTGGATTGCCCAGACCGAGGACCAAGATGGGTCATTTGAACAAAGTACCCACATCACCATGGCCCTAAGAACCAAACAGGTTATTGGAAACGTGATGGGCAACACGGGAAGTGATTGATGATAGGAAAGAACCCCGGGCAACTTGAGAAAACATGGCAGTACAAGGGAAATAAATACGACAAGAAATAAAAACAAATTGAATGCCACGGCATCATGGGCGATGCAAGGCACGGTTCACAAAGTTTGATCTCCTTCGTACGTGGATCAGCATAAGGCCACGCACAAGCGCACTGAAAGACGCGGGTACGTCGGAGAGGGGAACTAGCGACACGAATACTTAACTTTTCTTCAGCAAATGCAGGTCAGTCTGCAAGCATCTAAGGGGAAATACTGGCACAGGTAGCTCCGCATCACACAGATATATCCGAACAAATATTTAATTGATGGCGAAAAGTGCACATTAGAACTAATTAGCATACAGAGCAGCATATGACTGCACAGCGAAAAAAAATTACACAACTACGACACAGTGAATGATCCTCAACATCAGGCATAGCACGCATCCAGGAGTGCAGACAACAACACGATAGGGCACATGCCCCAGCTGCAGCAGCAGCAGCAGCAGCGAGGGCACATGTCCGGTGTCATAGAATAGCACAAACGCTGGTGCTACTGAAGCAGAACAAGACGACAACCACAAATGGTACATATTTGTGTCTTGCTGCGAACTTTGGTTAGCTGCTCGCCATCTCAATGGTTCTCTCATACACGAAGTTCTCATTGGCTTTGTTGGTGATGCACGTTTGTTTTTCAGCCTTTTTCTTCTACTGCCCTAACAATGTGCGAAAAATCAATGACTATTGTTGACCAATGCATATAAAAGAATAGCATGACACAAGGCTATAACCAAGCTGCCTGGAGCATTACAGGGAGAGAAGAAACGTGTCACCCCAGCGCAGGGAAGAACTGCAAGAAAGGCCTGGTTCAACATTTTAAAGGCATCGAAATAGAAAAAGAAAGCCCTTACAAGACCAAACCTTGAAAAAACGTCGTCAGGCATGCTCCGACCATCTGTCATATGGCCTGCCAGCAGACACCCAGTGAAGCCCCCAGGATGCCTACCCCGTGCTCACCTGAGACTGATTAGACTGATTCATAGCAAAATACCACAACGGTTCTCAAACTTGATATCTACTTATTTGATCTGTACATCAGTAGCGACGTGCATCACAACATGGCATATGTGAAACCACCAGCCATGCAGATGGCACGATCCACCGCATCTCCAATTTCTTATCATCGAATGTCATCCGGTACACGCAACGCACCTGTGAAGAACTGCGGATACTTCACAGGCAGAATGACGGCCTCCTTTAGTGACTCCTTCGCGCCCTCCAATCCGGCGACGTCATCCCACTTCACGTTGGGTTTCTCCGTCATGATTGCACTGCCCAATTGGCCGCGCAGTTTAGCGGTTTCAGGGTCCTCACCTCCGCTACTTTCATCCCCTTTCCCTCCTGGTTTAACCTTCGTCCCTGTACCATCCGCAGTTGCCTTGACGGGTGTTTCCCCGCGCAGTTGAAGCTTCAGCTGCTCTGCACGGTCCAGATAGCTCTTCATTTTATCCTGAACTGCCTCCCTGATCTTCGGATTCTTTTCATACTTGAGTGATGTAGTGAATGTGTCCAAGGCATGCACGTACAGGTTATAGGCCTCTTCATAATTTCCAGCCCTGTCCTCCTCGACCGCCCTGGTCACAATCTTAATTGCTTGCTCTTTGAAATTTCCGATTCCCGCCATCGCTACCGTTGCATGAAACGAAGGCCACGCATGCAAAGCGGTGGATAGCTAATCAGAGAAATCAATTATGGATGGCCAGCTGGCTACGTGGCAGCCCTCATGCAAACCAGCTCCCATGGCCGGCGTACGTACCTCATTCCATGGATCCACGCATCGGAAAATTTTGCAGGCAGCTAACTCAAAACGAGGACAATTTCTGCTAATTTAAACCCGGCCTGCATGCACCTTTTAACCTAAACGTCCCCTGCTGCCATGCCCACAGCTGCCTGCCCCTTCATGTCTTTTGCCCCAGGGCCAGCGTCTTGACCTCGTGTCATCTTCATGTCACCGCAAGGTTTCCCCGAGTGCCAGCGACGCGACGCGTGGACGGATCTTTGTTGTCCCTGAAGGTCCCTGATTTGCCTGTTGCCGGCGTCCTGCCCAGTGGAATCTGTGGCAATCACACGGAATATGCACGGTTGTATGCCAACATTGAAACTAGCCAACCTCCAAGTATCTGCAGGGTGATGCCTGTTTCTGGCACGCAATTGCTGGTTATGTGGCAGTTTCCTGTCCGTGATTGACAATTATTGCCCGCAACCCGCCATCGCCACCAGGTTATTATATACCAGACGAGTAGCTTGAAGTTTGCCTTTCCCACAAACCTAGTTGTTTGCAGCTCATTGCTCAGCTGGCTCTATCGTGCACTAGAGTTTGTGCTAGGCAAACACGTCTGCCCTGCCGAGTGCCGTGCTTCGTTCTCTCAGCATGGGAGGCTGAAAAATGCGTAGTTATGTGGCACCCATTCTGTTACTCTGCCTAACGGGCAAGCCTGACTGAGGGAACCGGGGGGCATCGTAAGGTGTGGGGTTGAAGTCAGTTCCGCACACATGTCTCGCCGTGATCTTGGGTGGGGGAAGTGCGACGTGTACAGCTTTCCCCTGTTTGTCGCGCTGCCCATGCCGACCTTAAAGTGGAACCAAGGACTTACTGCCAGGCCTGCTTAACAGCGACATCACCCGCTAGTTTACCGCATCCCGCCGGGTAAGAAGCCGCACCTACTTGGATACGGGCATGATATCAACGTGCAGTCGCGAAATTTCGAAAGAATGCAGGTCTATGTCAACATTTTAGGTTGCTTGGAAAATTCGGCATTCACGGCCTTTTAGCCGCATGTGAGCGCCCGCACAATGAGTACGTACAGATTTAAGTGTTTGTGGAGGCGCTTATTTGTGCTTGCGTTTCTGAAAACTCATAGAGCCTCACAAGGTCGCTAGAGTTTTACTGCACAGCTTCTCATTGTTATTAATCGCATGCATTCCGTGTCCCTGCACGTAGGTCGACCTGCAGCTACCTTATACAGCTTGCGACGGCCCCTGCAGTTACCCTGTCTGACATGCAATCATGCGGGTTTGCAGCACCGGGTTCCCACTGGATGTGGCGATGTCTAACGGCTAAGAATATCGTTGGCCAGATAACACGTGTGGGCGCCCTGGTCAGCGCATTATGAGATAAATCTGGCGCGGTTTCTCATTTCGCATTACTTTATTGCGCGTTCCCCCACCTCCACAAAATCCCACCACCCTGCCCTGTCCCTCATGGTTTTGCAAACCTCTTGCAACCCCACCCCATCCACCTGCCCATGCTCCCGCTAGCCCACTTTCCCTCTCTCTTCTGGTTAGAAAAAGCGAGTCACTCGTCTTGTTGTCATATACAAGTGTCCACTGACACAGCTGGGCATAATATGCGTCCCCCGCCTGCTCTTGTCATCTACCCTGCAGTGCCATGCCGCGGCCCCTTGACGCGGCACCGCCCCACCGGGCTGTGACGGATGCCACACACCATAGTATATCCCGGCCATGCAGTATCCATGAGACCACGAGTCTATCTTCATCTACACCACATAGCATACCCAAACCCTATAGTATAGTTCGCTGGCTCTACTCCTCGCTCCTTGCCGCTTGGGCCTGCCAACTGGCATCTCGGCCGGCCTCGCGTAGCGGTGGCGGGCAACAAGAGCGACATGCATCTTGTCAAGCGACCCGTCGGTGGCACGCGCTGGCCCCCCTGCTGGCGGCACTCGTCTGCTTGGCGCACTGCGGCGCTGCGGCCGCGTTGCCCAGCCAAGGGGGAAACCATGACCTGTTCCATGGCTTCTTGCCACCCTGGCCGCCCCCAGGGTTGCGATGTGAGTAGCATGCTTGTCTGAATTGGTACGGTGTGTTTGGTACGGTGTGTTTTGGTTGGCGCGACTGTTTGGATGGCGACACACCGCTAGTTCTGCGATCCTCTTGTTGGGCATAAACATGGAGCACGTCACAAGTGCGTGGCACGAGGGATCTGAGGGCATTCGTCCCACATGACTCAGACCTGTTTCGTTTTCTTCCATGTCGGTGTGTGACACCGGCTCCCCTGTCCGCTTTGCTCGCCTGCTTTAGTTCGTGTTTGGTAACCAGCCCATGCGTGATTACGTTCAGCATCGCTTGATAGCACCTTTTAGCAATTGAAGGCTGATCGATTCCACCCAAAAACTTGCCCCTCCCGGTTCTTAATTTGCTTCCTTGCCTTGCAGCCCTCTCCCCCCTCCCCCCACCCCCGAACTCCACCCTGCCCCACCTATCCCTCTTCAGTCACTTATGTCGTGATGAAGGGCAAGGACATCATGAGTCGCGCGGACAGATGAAACAAGGAACTGACAGAAAAAACCATGCGCCAGTCAGAAAAAGGAAGGAACTGACCGAAAAACCATGTGCCAGTCAGAAAAAGCAAGGAACTGACCGAAAAACCAAGTGCCTGTACTTTGTCCCCCCCCTTAACCCCCACTCTTTTTTTCTGCCTCGTGGAATATTCTATGTCGACGTGCCTTCACATGCAGTTCGAACAAATGCATGTAGTGCGATGCATGCCATGTACTTCTCCTACGGATATGCGCGCAGCCATCCAGATCGTTCTGAAGGATGGGCACGTGTACGATACCATGAGGCCCACTGACAGCAACAGTGCCTGCTCCGTTGCCCCCCCCCCCCCCCCTTCCCTTGCCCATTCTCATGGCCATGCACAGCCATCCAAATCGTGATGAAGGGCGGCGACACATACGACACGGTGCTGTGGAGCGCGCTGGCAAAGGACCTGCGCATGGTGCAGGCGGTCGCGCTGCCCAACATGGTGCGCGGGGAAGGGGTGATATCCATGAGGCAACCGTATCATGCGATCATCGTAGGCTTTGTGAGGGATTGAGAGGCTGCTGGTGGAAGTGTGTGCGCACGGGGGAGCCGGGTATGACTGCCCCCCGACACATCGCGGGGTGCAAGGGACGCTCACGTGCAGCAAGACGGTCCGGACTGTTTATTTCTGGTCTCTTAGTCCGTGCGTGTGAGGATGGTGTGGTGGTGTCTAGCCCCCCCCTTTCTCGCTAGCGTTTGCACATGGCGCCGTCTGCAGAGTCTGCCCATCGCGCTGCATGTCAATGGGACTAACAGCGCGTATGACTATCTACGATGAATGTCTACGAGAAGTACGTACAGTAGATGCCTGTGATGAATACAGTTTGCTATGTATAGTTGCGAACACCGCCTTGGGACTGGGAGCTGTTTAGGCTGGTGGCAGTGCGGATGCCAGCAAAAAAGGAGGCTAGATGGGATCAACACATGTGTATGGATGGGCTGGCTGACCATGTGGGCCGTTTGCTCGCTTTCTCATCGCTCTTATTCAATGTCTTTTTATCTTTCGAGGTTTTTTTTGTTGCAATTATGCCTTTTGTCTGATGGGCAACTCCTGTTTTGATTTATGTTTCTTTATGTGCCATTTAACCCCCCACCCCACCCCACCCCACCCCCCCTTGCCATGGCTGAGTACTAAGCAGGTGATGTCTCATGGTTTTCCAACATGAGGCATGTTTCACTTACCATCATAGTATCAAATGGCCCCCCCTCTCGTGTACCCTCGGATGCCCCCATCCCTTGTGCCCCACTGCGGTTGGCCACCCCCCCCCCCCTTGGTGTCCCACCCCCCTGCAGGCGGAGAAAGTCGTGCTGCGTGCGTTTGTGGACGAGGCTCAGGTCGCCAGCCTCAAAGTGCAGACGGGCAGCATGGTGCAGAACACGCGGTTCCCCAAGGAGCTGAGGGAGCAGCTGCAGCAGGCGCAGGTGAGGGGTGCCATTCCCGTTGCTGATAAGAATCCTCCAGAGGACAGGCATGGATGATGGATGGATGAACAAGGCAAACAGGTGCAGGCAGCCTGCCAATGAGCTAGCTTGGGGCTCACCATACGTCGTTTTCACAGCTACCTGGTGGTTTAAAGGATATTAAGGAGCATTTGCCGCAGGCGTCGCCGATCTTGCAGACGGAGGCAATGCTGGAGGCTTCGGTTTGCAGTTCGGTTGTATTGCAGTAATCCGTCGCGGGCGTATGTTTGCAGCATGTTGGATGTTGGGAGTGTGCCGCTGATCACCTCCTTCCCTTACTCAACTCGCCTTGTGTCATCGCCCGCACAACCATACTCTCGTCCGTCACTGCGCTGGTTGTTTCATTGGTACTCTCCTCCGTCACTGCGCTGGTGTTGTCTCATCGGTACTCTCATAAGTCAATGCGCTGGTTTTCTCATTGGTACTCTCGTCCGCCACAACCGTCATCCGTTTGTACTTGCCCACCACAGGCGGCCAAGGGCGGTCCCCCCCTCAAGGTGTACCAGTCGTCCAGCGTGGCACTCTCCACAATGGCGCTGCGGCCCTTGGTGCTGCGGGTGAGCTTTTCTTATAGCGCGATAGAGGGTGCGCGGCCCTTGGTGCTGCAGGTGAGCTTTTCTTATAGCACGATAGAGGGTGCGCGGCCCTTGGTGCTGCGGGTGAGCTGTTCTTATAGCGCGATAGAGGGTGTGCGGCCCTTGGTGCTGCGGGTGAGCTTTTCTTATAGCGCGATAGAGGGTGCGCGGCCCTTGGTGCTGTGGGTGAGCTTTTCTTATAGCGCGATAGAGGGTGTGCGGCCCTTGGTGCTGCGGGTGAGCTTTTCTTATAGCGCGATAGAGGGTGTGCGGCCCTTGGTGCTGCGGGTGAGCTTTTCTTATAGCGCGATAGAGGGTGTGCGGCCCTTGGTGCTGCGGGTGAGCTTTTCTTATAGCGCGATAGAGGGTGCGCGGCCCTTGGTGCTGTGGGTGAGCTTTTCTTATAGCGCGATAGAGGGTGTGCGGCCCTTGGTGCTGCGGGTGAGCTTTTCTTATAGCGCGATAGAGGGTGCGCGGCCCTTGGTGCTGCGGGTGAGCCGTCGCCCTCCAGCGGTATTGTCTTCAAAACGATTCTTGGGAGGCTTGTCGCTGGAGGAAGGATTTGCATGCCCCTGGCGTTGTGTCGATGATTGAGAATTTCGGCCTTCGCACGAGCATCATCACAACGTGCGTGTGTGCCCCTCTCTTGGACTAGCACACGAGCATCATCACAACGTGCGCGTGTGCCCCTCATTGGCTAGGTGTCCTAACATCACAGCCCCATGGCCAAAGTCCATTGTGTTCATTTCCGTGTGCGTTTCTTATGCCGCTTGCGTTTCTTATGTTTCTGGTTCCAAGAGCTGCTGGCTTAGTTCAGCGCATACCTGGTCATTGCTGCGGGATAGTTGCTTTTGCTTTCTTGATGCCGTCCTGGCATGCGAGTATCCGTCCCACGCAGTTACGTGCTTTTCGTTCATCCGTCCCCATCCGTGGCATGTGAGTATCGGTCGCTATCCGAGGTGCTCACACGGTGCCTGCCACGACCCCCACCGGTCCTCGATGGTGCGCTTTGACCCCCCTTCCCAACCGCCAGTTCACGTCCAAGGTGCCACCTGGCGAGCAGTCGACCATGTACTCCATGCTGCTGCAGCTGTCACGCCGGCTTGGTCAGTGACCCTTGAGGCACCGTTCATCGATGTGGTTGTGTAAAATGGGTCAAAGGAAT
>RPFO01002078.1:107500-167500 GCA_009746045.1 Mesostigma viride
CCCACCACCCACCCACCCACCCACCCACCCACCCACCCACCCACCCACCCACCCACCCACCCACCCACCCACCCACCCACCCACCCACCCACCCACCCACCACCCACCCACCCACCCACCCACCCACCCACCCACCCACCCACCCACCCACCCACCCACCCACCCACCCACCCACCCACCCACCCACCCACCACCCACCCACCTACCCACCTACCCACCCACCCACCCACCCACCCACCCACCCCCACCCACCCACCCACCCACCCACCACCCACCCACCCACCCACCCACCCACCCACCCACCCACCCACCCACCCACCCACCCACCCACCCACCCACCCACCCACCCACCCACCCACCCACCCACCCACCCACCCACCCACCCACCCACCCACCCACCTACCCACCTACCCACCCACCCACCCACCCACCCACCCACCCACCCACCCACCCACCTACCCACCTACCCACCCACCCACCCACCCACCCACCCACCCACCCACCCACCCACCCACCCACCCACCCACCCACCCACCCACCCACCCACCCACCCACCCACCCACCCACCCACCCACCCACCCACCCACCCACCCACCCACCCACCCACCCACCCACCCACCCACCCACCCACCCACCCACCCACCCACCCACCCACCCACCCACCCACCCACCCACCCACCCACCCACCCACCCACCCACCCACACACACGCACCCACGCGCACCCACACCACAGGCGGGCGTGCTGCAGGACGACTGGTGCCTGATGCCGATGCAGAAGCTGAACACGGCGGACGTGATGCGGGTGGGGCAGAACCAGTCGATCGTGGACCGCTCGGCCACGCGCCGCTTCCGCCGCTACTCCAAGTACCTTCGCATGGACCACTTCACGGTCAACCGGGGGAACACGCACGCGATCGGGATGCTCAAGGAGGAGCCACAGAACCTGCCGGACTCGGATATCATGGACGTGAGTAGCCGGGGTAGGGCGTGGTGGATGGGAGTAGCCGGGGTGGGGCGTGGTGGACGTGAGTAGCCGGGGTGGGGCGTGGTGGATGGGAGTAAGCGGGGTTGGGCGCGGCAGATGGAAGTAGCGGGGGTTGGCGTGGTGGATGTGAATATTCATGGATGGCAAAAGCCACCCCTCTAACCCACCCCCGTCCCCCGTCCCCACATCCCTCCCCCTGCTCGTACACTCTCCACCCACCTTAATCCGACACCGTTTATGCTCCCCCTCCCCCCCCCTCCACCCACCCACCCACCCACCTTCCCCCGACACATCTATCACCACTTCATGTGCCCCTTCACCCCATGTTCCCTGTTTCTCACCCCCCACCCACTGCCTGCCCTTCCACCCACTCTACGCCGAGTCCTCCCGTTGCTGCCTCCCTTCCTGTTCTCACTTGTTGACACGCCCACGCCCACGCCCACGCCCACGCCCACGCCCACGCCCACGCCCACGCCCACGCCCACGCCCACGCCCACGCCCACGCCCACGCCCACGCCCACGCCCACGCCCACGCCCACGCCCATGCCCACCCCTACTCCCACCTGATCCCACCCCACCGCACCACACCCACATTCCTCCGATATGCTGCCTTTTGCCCCCGCCGACGGCTCCCGCTCCCACTTCAAAACATTGTTCTAAAACCATTCGCTCTCTCACACCCACTGCCCCCACATGCTTTCCCGTGTCCCCAGTACGCCGACTTCTCCCACTGCGCGGTCGTCGGCAGCTCGTCAGTGATGACGCAGCCGGGCATGCGGGCCCGGGGTGCGGAGATTGACGCGCACACGGCGGTCATCCGATTCAACGAGGCGCCCGTGAAAGGGTAGGTGCACGCATGCTTGCTTGCTGCGCATGCATGCTTGCTGCACATACACACTTGCTGCACATGGTGACTGCGCCTGCACAGTTGCTGCGCTCATGTGGGCCAGTCCTAGGGTGGAGCAATGACACTGTCACTCTCGATTACACAACCAGCAGAGGCAAGAAAGTGAGGGTACACAAAGGGCCTCCAAAGGTTGTCTCCTAGGTATGTAAATGGCCGATCTGTATAGATGAGCCCCTTACAGAACAGCGGCCGTTCCAATAGGCGCACAGGATAAGGCACGAGCGTTTGGGCAGCACAGGCGTGAACGGGGTCTGGTATGCTCGAGGGCGTGCATGGGTGGTCTTTCGGTACGGCGTGGTGAGAAAAAAGCAAGAGAATCACGCACATAATTGGGCTCATTTGTCCCAATTATGCCCCGCAGCTACGCTACTGTGTGTCGGCACCAATGCATGGCTGGCATGCCAAGCTTGCATTGTATGACATCCCTCCTGTTCCTCCTGTTCTAATTATTTGTGCCCCTCATCTATGAAAAGTGCGTGGGCAGCAAGATCCCTCTGTTACAGGATCCTTGCATTGTATTACTACTAGTATAACATTTCCTTGTCCATGCTTCCTAGTATTATTACTAGTGCAACATTTCCTTGTACTTGCATTGTATTACTAGTATAACATTTTCTTGTACTTGCATCCTCTGATTGTCGCCCCCCATCCCAGCCAGAGGTACATAAGCAGCAAGCGCACGCTGACCCGTGACGCCCGCGCTGATAACGGTATTCACCTCCTTTTGTTCCTTGTCTTATTCTGCCCCCCCCCCCCCCCCCCCCCCCCAGCTACGAGAAATATGTGGGCAGCAAGACCACGCTGCGCA
The DNA here is from genome assembly GCA_009746045.1 of Mesostigma viride. Lineage (NCBI taxonomy): Eukaryota > Viridiplantae > Streptophyta > Mesostigmatophyceae > Mesostigmatales > Mesostigmataceae > Mesostigma > Mesostigma viride. The sequence continues at coordinate 110,202 of RPFO01002078.1, forward strand.
TCCAGAACCCCGAGCGCGCGGGCTTTGCTGAGCGCAAGGGCGAGCTCTGCATCTACAAGATGGGGCGCGCCTCCATGCTGCCCTCTGACTCGCTGTGCCACTTCTTCGAGAACTCGCCGCAGTTCGAGGGTACGTGATGAGCTGGCTGTGATCTGATGGCTGTGGCTTGATGACTGTGTTGCGTGGCGGAGGCTTCCGCATGTTTCCGTGGTCATGGTTAAGGGGCACGTGGGTGAAGGTGGCATGGGTGAAATCCCTGTAAAGGCTATGTTGCTCTGTGATAGGCTGTGATGGGCCAGAAGGCTATGATGGGCCAGAAGGCTATGATGGGCCAGAAGGCTATGATGGGCCAGAAGGCTATGATGGGCCAGAAGGCTTTGATGGGCTAGGATAGGCTAGGATAGATTAGGTTCGGATTGTACCATGGCAGTGTTCACGGCAGAAAATTTTCCATGGTCCGTGCCATCGTCATGGTTTTGCTTATCCTAATTATCTCGGTGGCAGAAGGCAGGCCGTTATTCTGACAGTTCGGGTCCCTGCGATTGATTCACTCTCCAGCTGCAACCGGTCTGCCCCCTCGGTTTGTTATGGCCGTCACGGGGTATGATCCTGGTCGCACGGGGCAGGCTGCTAGTTTGTGGACGTGCTACTTGTAGCATGGCCCAACATGGGATGAATGTAGCATGGGCTATGTGGACGTGCTACTTAAAGCGTGGGCCAACATGGGGTAGTGGAAAGCTCTGGTCTGCACCACACGTGGTTTGGCACATGAGGTATGGAAATCAAGGTGTCACAACTGCTGCTGCCATCATCTGGGGTCTCTCGACCCTTTGACCTTCAAACCACCGACCTTCAAATGCCCACCACTCCTCCACCCGCTCCTCCCGCGCAGATTATGACATAAGTTACTGTCATTCAATTGCCATCCAACAAAGTGCGTCAATTCGATTCCAAGGTGCACCGGACTAAGGCTTCATCATCTTCCGCCCACACTGACACACGCACGCACGCACACGCACGCTCACGCACACGCACACACACACACATGCAAACTCTTATAATCGCCCTTCCCCCGCAGCCTACTACCGCGTGCTGTGGGCGCTCTACCGCCCCGAGGGCGCGGAGCTGGAGCGCCCCAAGATGTCCTCGGGCTTCATGGGCGTCGCGCTGGCAGTCCACCTGTGTGCCAAGGTCGACCTCTACGGCTTCACCCACTCGGACGGCTACTACTTCAACAAGCTGCCCTTCCGCGAGGACCCCGCGAGCCCGAGCAACCAAGACTCGGATGACTCGACCGGCGATGGCGACGCGGGGGCGGTGGATTTCGTCCGGGCGGCCCCTGCGGGCCATCCGAGTCACCCTTCGCCCGCGCAGCATGAGCGGGCGATCGGCCCCACGCCACGTGGCGGCGCGGCGAGGAACGCGAGGGGCGGGGGATCGACTCGTCCCAACCGGCCCGCGGGTCGGAAGCTGAAGCTGATCGAGAATCTGGAGGACCGGCACCCCTGGCGCTACGAGCGGCTGTGCACACAGAAGATGGCGCAGATGGGGGTGGTGCGGGTGATGGTATGACCCGGGCAGCGAGCTGATATGGATGTGTAAGGGGCGGGAAGGGGACGGGAGGAGTGGGGAATGTGGGCGGGGGGAGGAGCTTTAGTGAGGCGAAGATACTTTAGACATGTGGACTGATCTCCCCTGATTTTCTTGTTGGACCGTACTTTATAGAAGAGCTCTACTAATAGGCCAATTAGTAGTGGGGGGGCGCCTGCTGTAGACTCCCCATCAACGGCAGGATGTATGTGATATGGGAATCGACTGTATGGGAGACATTTGTTCACTGGCGGGAGTGCGTGCCAGCACTCAAGCGCACTTACATGCGCGAGGGCGCGTGTGTACATGCACACAGAGTCAGGGGGGGGAACCAGAGGGCAGGAGTAACAGTTCATGGTTTTGTATATCCATGAGACAATGGCCTAACTTGCTCTGTTTAGTTGCTTTATAATGAGGGCGTTGGATCAAGAATAATTTACATATTTTTTCTAATTGTGCATGACTGTGCAAGTGTAAATAAGTTCGATTTATTACCATATATCCGTGGGGAGGATATTAATTAATTAAATAATTAATTAATTAGACTCGTGCTCCCGTTGGGGAGTCACGGAGCATTAACCCCGATGGATGGATGGATGGGTGCAAACATTCCTACCGGTCTAATCTATCTACGTTGGCTACATACTACATCTATCTAACGGCACGCTGCCCTAGGGGGAGCTATCTGGCGTGCCTCCCGCGGGATTGCACACGCGGGCGCTTCCCCACTGGGGGGGGCTCGTTGTCCTCTATGACCTGGGCCCACTTGGCCTTGTCCATCATTTTCTTCCAAATCACGGAGAGGCCTAGGCCCCCCATGTCCTCTACTAGCTGTTCTTTGAAGGTGCGGGCCTTGCGGCGTCTAACATCACTGGGCCCAGCCCACGTCAGGAGGTGCCGGCCAGGCTGGGCTGGTCGCAGTCCTGCGGGGGGGCCACGTGAGGTGTCTACCTGGTTGGTGCGAGCTAGGTGCCCTACTAGCTGCAGGCGGCGTTGCTTAATGGTGCTGGTGATATAGGGCATGCCCTGGTACAGGTCCTCATTGCGGACATGGGCAGCATAGCCTACTCTGAAAATGGAACGCAGCATGCTGGTGACCGCGCCGTCCAGCTTGCGGGCCAGGTCGGCGGTGAGGGTCCACGTCTCGGCGCCATACGTGAGAACAGGAAGGACGAGGACCTTGAACAGGTCCTGTTTCTCGATCTTGCCCAGGGGCTTGCGCCACAGGGCCCGGTACTGGCGTAAAGCGTGCCAGGCGAGGGAGATGCGATGGTCCACATCAACCTCGCAGCTAGGGAGCAGGCTGCCCAGCAGCTTAACGCGGTCCCGATACAGGACTCGAGAGCCGTCTAGGAGATAGAGGGGCGGCGCTGAGGTGGTGAGCCCAACCGCCAGGGCCTCTGTCTTCTTGCTGACCTCAAGCCCCACTGCACGGGCCTCGAGAGCCAGGCAGTCAAGCCATGTCTGCACGTGCTCAGTGTCCTCGAAGAGGGTGGTGTCGTCTGCGTAAATGATGTCTGCTAGCCGAATCTCCGTGTCCGCACCGCCATGCCAGAATTTGTTAGCAACCTGCACTCCTGGTTCCCTGCCCACGATGCGGGTAAATCGCTTGCGCGCCTGAATCATTACGTATTCGACAACAATAATGAACAGGTAGGGCGACAGCACGCAGCCCTGCCACACACCCTTCTGTAAAGGGCATGGGGGCGTGGTCCCGTAAGAAGTGCGCACCGAAGTGGTGGACCCTTCATACAGGTTGCGGATGACAGCAATCAGGGGGCGGGGGATCCGGAACAACTCGAGGATGTCCCAAAGCGCAGGCCAGAAAACCGAATCGAAGGCTATGATGAAGTCCACCAGCACAAGGTGCAAAGGGGACTCACCAGGCTGAAGGCGTTGCAGTTCCTCCACCAGTCGGCGAGTAGCGAAGAGCGCCTGTACTGTGTTGCGACCTGAACGGAAGCCGTGCTGAGTCTCGCTGAGGTGACCGTCCAGGGCCGTGCGCAGGCGGTTCAGAATGAGCCGCATAAGAAGCTTGAGGGGGCACTTTGAATGCACACCCCTCTGTAGTTGCCGGGGTCGGCAGGCGACCCCTTGTTCTTGTACAGCATCGTGCGAAAACTGTGTTGCCAGGCCGTTGGAGGTGGTTGCGACGACAGCAGAAGGCGGTTGCAGATGTCCCGGAAGAGCAGCATAACACCTGTGTCCTCGAATTCGGCTGCAAGTTTTACAACTGCGGCCGGAATCTCGTCAGAGCCGGTGGCTGAGTCATAACGCAGGCGCTGGACCGCCTCCGTGACCTCGCGAGAGGTGAAAGGAGGCATGTCAGACGGGTCTCCAAGTGGGCCGACCAGCGGGGGGACTAGGTAGTCCGCCGCTGACCTAGGCGGGGCAGGGGGCCCAGCGGGGCCGGCCAGGGCGGCCGGGCGGGCGGCGGCGGCTGGGAGCAGGGGTGGGGGCGGCGCAGCTGTCCCCACGACCTCGGCCGTGGCCGTGGCCCAGGTACGAAGCCGCTTGGCTGGGGCGCCGGGGAGGATATGTAATACACTTCACATATCCCTGAGAAGGGGAATATATGTTTTTTTAATTTATGCATGCATTCTAAGCAACAACCTTCGAGTTCGATCGATTAATTGGCCATGCGATACTGTTCAATTATTGGGGACTTGCTGAACATGCAAATGAAAACATCCGCTATGCGCATAGCGGATAGAAGTAGTAAAAGCGCTTTTACTACTTCTTGGTGTAGGCCACATGCAGTTCCGGCCTGCACCGATGCATGATCGTGCAGCTCGAGAGCGTACGGCCGCCGTGATCAATGCATGGCCACCCACCAGCCCTATAGAAAGGACTTGACCTCGACACAGTTTTGGGCACTGGCCACGTGCACCACAGAATCCCCTTGAGTCAGTGCATATGAGAGATCGAATTGCTAGGGCACCCCCGGGGCCCTCCGTCTTGTAATGCACCGAGTGATAAATAAAGGTATCAACTGGGCATATGGAAATGTCTATAATTTGTTTACGTGGGGTGCGGTGTCCACACCTACAAGGATCCCTGCAGCTTCTAGTGCTGGTACGCACATCGGCTGGCGCATCTTTGTTCATTCGCTACTAGCAGTATATCAAAATCATGATATATCACGCAGACGCCGAGTTTTCATTGATCAGGCGCAAGCGGACAGGCCCGCAGAAGCGTTAGGTCACTCAAGAGGCACCGCAGCTGGTCGACCATTTCTTTGAGCAAAAGGGACTTGGCCGCAGATTCCTGAGCCGATGCAGGCAACAATGACAAATGCCGCCCACCCCAAAGGAAACCCCACACCGTAGATGGGAAGTGAATGGTTAGCCAGCTGATGATCGAGTAAGCGAAAGTATGAGCATGCATAGAGAATGAATAGACAGCGCGCAACCCCCTGGCAAGAAAACACATTCATATACATTTGTTACAACTGCACACCGATGCATTGGCAGCTTGAGTAGCCATGTACCCGCCAGCCCAGATATGGCCCACAAGTGCCATGCCATAGGCAGAGAACATGCCGTGTACATCCACGCCCCCCCCCCCCCCCCCCAACCCATGACCCGACAACAAACGTCTGCAATCCCACACACATCAGCCATCCTGTCTCGCCCTCAACGCGCCCGGGACCTCGCCCAGCCGCCCGCTAAAAGTAGCAATCGCTTGTCCTTGAGCTTTCCTATCCAACAGGGTGCTCTCTCGGCATCCCTGCCAGGATGCGGCCATAGATAGCAATCATTGTTGCTGTATGATATTTTTGGCACTGTTTCCCCAGTATCGGACTTGGGTATGGCCTCAACACGTCCAGAACAGGCCGTTCCAAGCCCAACAGTCCTGGTTTCCTGCCACCTGGTCCACATGCCAGGTGCCTGAGAGGCGGAGAGCAAAGGCAAGGATCCAGAGGCCCGTGGAATTCGTACATACTTGTCTGATGTGACCAAAGATGGAGGTAGGGAGGTAGGGAGGTGGACAGGTATGGCCGTATGGGGGTATGGACGCATGGAGGTGCAAGGGTGCTCACAACCCACGGCTTCCTGGCAGCGACTTTTCTTAATCAAAGCAGCTACAAGTCTTAAATTTGGGTTCGCACGAGTCTACACAGGATCCCCATGGGCTTCTACATAAAATTGTAGTGTTTCTTAAAACAGATGCATTCCCCTTGCGTCCAGAGATGCCTTTGCATCGCGTCACACACGGCCATTTGTGCAAATATGGTAGCCCATCAGTGAGACCAGCACAGGCATGTGGTCAAACACATGCGACCATTCCCTTACCTCTTGCAACCGCGCCAGCTTGGCTTCCAGCTGCTCGACTGTCTCTGTCGTACTGGCCGGGGGTGGTGGCGCGTCTCTGTCAGCCCCCGCTGATGCGGCCTGTGGGTTGGAAGGAGAATTCAGTGTTCCAAACGGCATACATGGAAGAAAGCATTCAAGTACATCAATAAGCAGCTGGGTGGATAGGTGGCTGGTTGCTCCGAGGAATTTTGTAGAGCACGTGCATGCGCAGGTGCAATGGTGTCTCCAAGATGAAACTTACTTCTCCAGCAATCCAAAAATATACGGTAAGTATATGAAACGGGCACTTTGCACCTTGCACATCTGGCTGATGGCTGCCGCCACTGACAGCCGCTGCCCGCGGGTGATGGCAACCATGGTGCATGATGCTGGTAGACGTAATGCTGATGAACGTGGCATTGAGATATGATATCAATACTAGAACTGGTGCAACCCGTCTTAATTAATGGCAGCGGGTCAAGAAACATATTTCGAAAGGGGGGGGGGGGGGGCTTGTTGTTGGTGGAGTGTGTGTGTGGGGGGGGGGGGGGAGGGGAACGAGTAGCCCACGCTTGACGCGATGCTACATTTTTAGTATTAATGGTGTAACGTTGTTGCCTTCCCCCGTTTAGTTCATTCAGCATGTGTATGCTGCAGGGCATCCTTCTGGGCATACGGTAGAAAGCTTCTAGGCCAGAGAAGGTCTGTCACGGACTAAAGAGGAAGAATAGTGCCAATGGGAGGAAGGGGTATCAATCATTTACGCCGCCCAAAATAACCCTGGCTTGGAAATAAAAGGCGTGTGGGTGATGTGACAGTGCATGGCAGCGGCCAGCCGCAAGCATCCATGACCCACCCACCCTGCAGCTAGAAGGGAGATACGGGTTCAGGTGCAAGCTGCTTTCGTACAACCACGGCTGAGCAGGAACTAAATATAGTATCCATGTGATATACATAGTATCAAGTGTGCACAGGCGTACGTGTAGTAAATGCGGTGCTTGCATAATGGAGAACAGTTACCATGTGTGCTATAACTATCAGCAAGCGTCAAAGATGGCATTTCATGGTCTTTGGCTGTGCAAAAGAATTATTCATTGCAAAGCCAAATGTGATGGGAAAGCAATGCGGCCAGATGTAGTGGGAGGTCACGTGACAGGGGATGCACCCGGCGCAACCCTCACCTCCGGGAGTGCGCTGCCCTCAGAAGAGCTTTGCTGTCCAAGTTGCGAGATGATCCTTTGTAGAGACGAGGCTGAATCCAGGTATGTCTGGCTGGCTCGCCTGAGCTCGGCAATGCGGGCTCTGCCTATTTCTGCTGCGTTGGCTTGGCTGGTTGGATCGATGGGCAGCATGGCTGCCTGAAGCGCGGCTACAACATTATATGCAGAATCTACAGCACGGTCGACTTCCTCCTGCCCCTCAGAGGCCAGCTCAACTGCCCGCTCAGGCCGCAACATCTTCGACTCTAGCTTCTCATTTCACGCGACGTAGAATTGCGCACTTGCCGGCAGACTTCTGGTGCAGAATTTGGAGGGGACGACCCGGGCGGAGCGAAATTCCGAAAATTAGTCCAGTCAGTGATATCTCCGCTGCATAAGCGACCGGCTCGGGGTCAAAGGTGGATGTTGTTGCGTAAGTTCGTACAATTTGATACAATTGCACTGTATTTAGTTGGTGTCCTTATGCAATGCAACGCTTTCTTGCTATGGCGGAATTGTTTGCTAATTAAACAGCCTGCACTGAGCCTGCTCTTTAATTCTGTTGCGCTCACCAGTGCGCCGTAGTCCGTATGATACAGTAGTAAATATAAATACCAAGAGACAATTTCAACTAGCTATAGTAAAAAATTACAAACTAGCACCGTGGCTAGCGGCTGCATCGGCCCGAGAACAAATGAGAGCCACTCGCTTGCATTGGCAGCTCAGGATTTCAACACCACGGACCAGCTACGGCAGCGCATCTATCAGCAACCTACACACAGCTCGTGCGGAGCTGGCACGTCGCGTCTTGTCCTCGGCGTTCGCAGCACCCTGCACCCCTGCTTCTGGCCTCGTATACAAAGAGTCCGCATTGGAAAAGGGCAGTAGTGACTACTGACTAACTGAGGGCACCCGAATAGGGCAACAGAACTGGGCTTGTGGGGCAGTAGGAACACCTAGACATAATGGGACTCGCAGAGCCAACAAATAGGTTATTATTCCCTGAACCTTACGTAAGTGCAGCAATCGTGACCTGGCGATGTGTTTTCCAGCCATGGCCGCTTGAGGCGGCATGTTGGTTACTTGATGGAGAGATTCTGCATGCGTATCATATAGTATTTAGATGATCTCTTAGCTTCCTGTTGTTGCTGCCATAATGTGGAGCCGATTTCGTGAAACTTTAGAGCAGGCAACCGAGGCCTTCACGGCGGAAGGTTTCGCGGAGGTTACCGAAGGTCTTGCCTCCCTGAGTGAACTCCGTGAGCGCGTCTCATCCGTCGGAGAATCGGTACGAATCCTCCGCTTGATGTAACTCGGAGTTTGGTTGAGTCACCTATTACATTATTCTGGCCGTTTCCTAGAAAGCCACCACGCATGCAGTTCTAACCGTGCATTTCACATGGGGGGTGTACACAATGTGTATCGTACACACATAGGCATTTGCACAATGTTTTCGTCATGAGCCAAGCGTACACCAAAGCCAGGACATTCAATAGAAACTGAAGCAAGGAAATGCAGCGATAAAATTTCGTGACATTTGATGCAACTTCTGGTAAATGTGACCTGAAGTATTGTCCAACGTATGCAAACCTTAGTGCAATACTAATACTAATACTAATACTAATACTGTATGCCTCGCCCTCACCGCGGTTGTTGTGGGGAGTTTCGCCTACACGAGTACCGTGTACGCTTCAGAAACCTGCTTTCCCCCCTCATGGCAAAAACCAGTTGTCCAATTTTCTATCAAGAATGATCACCGACCTGCTGCAACTTGCCTCGCTGATATCGACAAATTTCGCTGTCCGCGTCACTAGGCAGCCGAGCACTGCAGGGTTTAGTTGTATTCCGGGCACATCCCTGTGCATGTTCACTTTTCCAGGCTCTCCCATTCAGCCTACAAAAGCGCACGAATGCCGTCCATAGCAAGGAATGAGAGGCATTTTCCCTGCCAAAAGTGTCCAGCGTGGGAATTGCAGTTGCGATCACTTATTCCTTTTCCTAAATCACTTAACGTATTTGGCCTGTCGAGAGATGGTCCGCATATGTGCCACACGCCGTCATCCAATACGCAGTGTCCACCGCATGTGTCCTTAGTCCAGTCCAGCGATGCACCTTCTAAGTATCCACAACCCGTGCTTTCACTCGTTAGGGGCATATGGATTCTTTTGCAACGAAAACAGCTTCCATAAACAAAACTGCGTACTATTCAAGACAGCTGTCCCCCCAACCTTTCCAGGGTTCAACCTCCAGCCTGCGGCCTGCTCGTACCCGCAGTGCTCGACCAGGCCACTAGCTGTTTACACCTTTGTTGCAGCCTTTCGTTTGGCCGGTCATGCAGCTATATGCTATGCGGTCGCACTTGTATGACTTTTGTACTTGCATCCTCAGGCCAGCCAGCAACCACGGCAACTGAGCTACCCGGGCATTACGCATGCCTGCTGCCTATCATCTCCGCAACTGGAATGGCTATGTAGAGCATTTTTTTTCAATCAAATGCTTCAGAGTCCCAATTTAGTTCACATTCAGTAACGCGTGACATATAACACCCTCATAGTGTGCGTCTTGCTTCGAATGCGTTGGATCCATTGAAAGATAGGCCTTTCTTCCTTCACCTGTTTTGTCCCTAGCAATTGCTCAACTCGAGTGTGCTTGGAACTGTCCAGCATTGCCTGCTTGCTTCCTCCATATACTCAACTCACCCCGTGTTTCTGTTTTTCTTGTCTCTTCCCTTCCCCTTCCCCCCCCCCCCCGCCCCACGGGTGTTCCTTTTTTTCTTGTCTCTGTATCATATGATGCCCGCTGTCTTTGTCCGGTTCGTGTTTGCATCGGCCAGGTATCAGGTCGGAACTTCCTGGATGGGCTGACGTACCTGGCCAACAACGTGGTGGTCGTGGTGAGTGGCCGCTGCCATCCGCGATCCGCGATGCGCATGTGCAGCTGATCGCGTTGTAGAACAAACCCTTGGGATGGATGCGCATGCCTTCAAGCACCCTCCTGGTGAGCGGCCCGCGTCACGTCCACAGCTGTGACCTCTCCTAGTAGCCATTCTTTCTACGGCTTCGCGAGGCAAACAGGGGCTGGATCGCTAATAAGTTGTTCCTGTGACAAGAGCCATCATGCGATAGGCAAACAGGGGCTGGGTCGCTAATAAGTTGTTCCTATGACAAGAGCCATCATGCGATAGGCAAACAGGGGCTGGGTCGCTAATAAGTTGTTCCTATGACAAGAGCCATCATGCGATAGGCAAACAGGGGCTGGGTCGCTAATAAGTTGTTCCTATGACAAGAGCCATCATGCGATAGGCAAACAGGGGCTGGGTCGCTAATAAGTTGTTCCTATGACAAGAGCCATCATGCGATAGGCAAACAGGGGCTGGGTCGCTAATAAGTTGTTCCTGTGACAAGAGCCATCATGCGATAGGCAAACAGGGGCTGGGTCGCTAATAAGTTGTTGCTGTGACAAGAGCCATCATGCGATAGGCAAACAGGGGCTGGATCGCTAATAAGTTGTTCCTATGACAAGAGCCATCATGCGATAGGCAAACAGGGGCTGGATCGCTAATAAGTTGTTCCTATGACAAGAGCCATCATGCGATAGGCCAGCCGTGATAGGAAACTGGGCACCGCTTTGACCACTCATCGGGCATCCATTCCCATGACAGGATCCAGCTGTGTGATCCGCCCGACACGAAGACTAGTTGACACTTGACACGCCAGATGTGATGCCTGTGGCTCGCCCATGGAGGCATTGATAGATAAGTTACCAGGCATGCACATAACTGTTGACCTATGGAGGCATAGATAGATAAGTTACCCATGGAGGCATTGATAGATAAGTTACCAGGCATGCACATAACTATTGACCTATGGAGGCATAGATAGATAAGTTACCCATGGAGGCATTGATAGATAAGTTACCCATGGAGGCATAGATAGATAAGTTACCAGGCATGCACATAACTGTTGGAGGCATAGATAGATAAGTTACCAGGCATGCACATAACTGTTGGAGGCATAGATAGATAAGTTACCAGGCATGCACATAACTATTGATACTCTGCCGCCCTTGGAAATGACCGATCACTTCCGAAACGTTTCTGCCGGCCAAGGGGTTCAGGGGCCCCAGTCGTCAACTCCAAACTCTCCACCCCGATCCCTGCTATTTGGCTTATTGTATGCACCTCTACGTATGTGGTATGATGGTATGCGGATCATGTGGGTCCATCCCATGTGCCCATTGTCTGGTTGTCGCATGCACGTTGTGCTACCACCGCCACGCACATGCATTGACCTCATCCCAAAGCCAAGGATTATATGGCTTTCACCTTTCTGTGGCGGTCTTGCCACCCTTGCATGCCCGCTGCCGCAAACCACACTCAACTGTCTCGATGAGTAGTCGTGGATGCCTTACAACCACACTCAACTGTCTCGATGAACAGTCGTGGATCCCTTACAACCACACTCAACTGTCTCGATGAATAGTCGTGGATGCCTTACAACCACACTCAACTGTCTCGATGAACAGTCGTGGATGCCTTACAACCACACTCAACTGTCTCGATGAACAGTCGTGGATGCCTTACAACCACACTCAACTGTCTCGATGAACAGTCGTGGATGCCTTACAACCACACTCAACTGTCTCGATGAACAGTCGTGGATGCCTTACAGATGTTGTCCACAATCTCCACGCCCAGCAGGTTCACTGTGGACACACAACCTAATTTGCAGCACCCATCCGCTACTGGTGCATGTGTGCCGTAATGTCCATGCGTGTCGTGTTAGGTCTCCGTGACACTCCAGCAGAAACAGGTAGAGCAGCAGAAAGAGGTAGAGCAGCAGGCACAGGTAGAGCAGCAGGCACAGGTAACCAAGGCATGCGGATGCAGGCAGTTGACAAAGGATGCATGAATAACGTATTTACACTATGCATTTGTTCTTGTCACGGTTGTGCTGTCGTCTCCGCCCAGAATGATGGGAGCGCCGCATCCCAGGCCGCCAGCACATCGGCAACGGCTGCCGAGGACAATGAAAACGGTTCACCGGCCATTCCCGCCGACCCCACGAACGCCAGCAGCAAGGCGGACGGATCTGTGGAGCCATCGGCAGCACAAGGGGCCGCATCGACCCCCAGAGCAGCAGAGTCACCCCCCGCACAGCCCGCCTCGTCCACTGCCGGCGCCGCACCAGTCAAGAAAAAGGTTGTCAAGCCAGCAGCCGTCACCAGCGCAGACAAACCTTCTGCCAGTGGTGGCGATAAACCGAGCGCAGAAAAGCCGGCCGCTGCTGGCGGAGAGAAAGCTGCTGCCCCCAAGGCAGCAGCCAATGGGGTCCCGGCACCTGGGAAGAAAGCAAGTGAGAGCGGCACGGGTGCTACCCAATCGGAAGCCAAAGGGGCGGCCCCCGCCGCAGCCCCTGCTGCCTCTGCTGCCAAGAAAAAGCCGTTAGCGGCACCTGGTTCCACCGCGAGCCCCGCCAAAGAAGCTGCTGGGGTTGCTGCTGTTGGTGCCTCGGCCTCACCGGCCACCGCAGGGTCCGTGGGGGAGGTGAAGGTGACGGCGAAGCCCAAGCCTTCGGAAGGCCCTGGTGGGAATGCGACTGGAGATGCAGCGGCCAAGCCCAAAGAGGGCGTGGTATCTTCTGCGGCAACCAAACCCAAGGAGGGCGCCGTGCCTGCATCCGGCACCACGCCGGTCAAGAAGTCAGCTCCTGCCACCGCCAGCAAGGAGGGGACACAGCCGGCAGCAAGGGTTGCGGCGGAAGGCAAGGCGGAGGGGGCAGCCGCCGGCCCGACGCCAGCCACGGCCCCCGCAGCCACAGGCACGTCCACACCAGGCACGGGGGAAGCTGCGGCAGCGGTAGCAGCGGGACAGGTGCCAGCAGCTGCGGGTGCCACCGCCGCATCGCCCGCCGGGGTGGTCAAAAAGAAAGTGGTGGCAAAACCCGCCGCGGGCACGGTGGCTGCCAAGCCGAAGGCAGTGGTGGGGGCAGAGGGAGTGATGGATGCCAGTGGGGTCGGCAAGTCCACACCGGCGGTCTCAGCGGCCGCGCCCACACCAACGGCAGCGGCCGAGGTGGCACAGCCGGCGGCGGTGGCAGCGCCCAAGGAGTCATCAAAGTCAGACGATGCTTGGCAGGATGTGAGTGCGAGTATGAAATGATTGTTTTAAACTTTTGAAACAGCAACGATAAAAACATAGCTGGGCTTGCGGTTTTTGGGGGAGAAAGTTACTTCTTGTTGTGTCTGCCAGAGTAATTGCTGTAACCAGGGCGGTGGACTGGTGGTGACGGTTTTGAAGCGGATGCTTTACACAGTTGTTTGCCCTATGGTGCTGGTTCCTAGAAATTATGGAGGGGTTGGTTGGAATGCATGGAGGTGCGTCGGTTGGTCGGAATCCTTGTTTGCGAATTTCATTTGCCCTGACTCCTCGCTCCCCCCTGCTCCCTCCTCACTCCTCCCTGAAAACACCCTCCTATTCCCTCCCCCCTATCCCCCTTCCCTCCTCCTCAGGAGGTCATCCAGCTCAAGCGCGACCGCCGCCACCTGGAGCAACAGCTGGAGGATGTCACCGCCACGCTCGCCGAAAAGGAAGTGGCACTGGCTGACAAAGAGGCGGCGTTGGCGGAGAAGGAGGCCGAGCTGGCACAGGTGGAGTCGCAGCGGGCAGAAGCGGCCGCGCGCGCTGACCTGGGCAAGCGCGAGGGGGACGCGCTGCGCCGCAAAGTCAGGGACTTGTCCGAAGAGGCGGCGGCCAAGGCGGACCTCATGCGGCAGGTGAGGCTTGCGGCGCATGTGGTTTTCTCAGAACTGGTACGCGATATTGTATCAAGTGTGCTATCAAGGAGACAACCAGCGCAGTGCTATGTACAGTACTTTTGTGTATACACGAGGATCATGTGATAGGTTTTGCCAGTGTAGCTTGTCTTGCATACAATAATACAATAGCCAGTCTTGCATACAATGATACGATAGCTTGTCTTGCATACAATAATAGGGTTACCTTGGTCCCCTACTGTACATAATTTAGTACCGTTCCTTGCTCCTGGGGATCCATTGCGATTGGGCTCCAGTCCACACACCTTTTGCATGCGTTTTGGTAAGTGAACGCATTATCTATGGATGCTGATCTGTTTTGAGCGTGGAATCTTGCGTATAGGGCTCTTATATTCCAGTTCGGTGATTGCCTAAGTGTTTTGCTCATGCATCAAGAGGGGGAATATGCTTGTGTAGATATGCTTGACTAAAACTATGATTGTTTAGACTAGCACATGATTGTTATATGCTTGTGTAGATATCATACATTTGACTATAGTACATTTGACTCGAAAACGCTGAGAAGATACCAGCAGGCTCGAGCTACCATGGTCCGGATTCTCCAGATTTTTGGCCTCCGCTGGTTGTCTCATTGATATAATGGTCACTATAGTATAGTAATGCGATGCCTGCGCTGGTTGTCTCATTGATAATACGTTCCGTAGTTGATACCGTCCTTCCAGCCTTACCATAAATGTTAAGAGGACGCGCTTGTGTGGGTCATGTCCTCGTCCGTCTTTCCAATTCTTCTCGAGTTATGGGCTGCCCGCGGTTCGTTCATGCTTCTTTCACGGCTCTTTTAACTACTCTTGCACGGCTCTTTAACTACTCTTTCACGGCTCTTTAACGACTCTTTCACGGCTCTTTAACGACTCTTTCACGGCTCTTTAACGACTCTTTCACGGCTCTTCAACGAGTCTTTCACGGCTCTATAACTACTCTTTCACGGCTCTTTAACGACTCTTTCACGGCTCTTTAACGACTCTCGAGCTACCATGGTCCGGATTCTCCAGATTTTTGGCCTCCGCTGGTTGTCTCATTGATATAATGGTCACTATAGTATAGTAATGCGATGCCTGCGCTGGTTGTCTCATTGATAATACGTTCCGTAGTTGATACAGTCCTTCCAGCCTTACCATAAATGTTAAGAGGACGCGCTTGTGTGGGTCATGTCCTCGTCCGTCTTTCCAATTCTTCTCGAGTTATGGGCTGCCCGCGGTTCGTTCATGCTTCTTTCACGGCTCTTTTAACTACTCTTGCACGGCTCTTTAACTACTCTTTCACGGCTCTTTAACGACTCTTTCACGGCTCTTTAACGACTCTTTCACGGCTCTTTAACGACTCTTTCACGGCTCTTCAACGAGTCTTTCACGGCTCTATAACTAATCTTTCACGGCTCTTTAACGACTCTTTCACGGCTCTTTAACGACTCTTTCACGGCTCTTCAACGAGTCTTTCACGGCTCTATAACGACTCTTTCACGGCTCTTTAACGACTCTTTCACGGTTCTCTAACGACTCTTTCACGGCTCTTTAACGACTCTTTCACGGCTCTATAACTACTCTTTCACGGCTCTTTCACGGCTCTTTCACGGCTCATTCACGGCTCATTGACGGCTCATTCGCGGCTCTTGTTTGGCCAGACATGGCTTGCCCAGTCATGACTCTTTCTTGCCTATCAATAGTAGTCATCGTCATCGCTCACAATTGTATCAAATTTATTATCAGTTGCGTTGGCCCATGCCACCATCATCGTGGTCATAATGAACACCCATCACCATTACCAACGTTAACACCATGATCATAATCCCCACATCCATCCTTGTCTACGGTCATTCATGGTTCTTCTTGCTTCCCTAACATCGCCACCGTCCTCGTCGACATTACCAACGCCACGCTCGCCATCATCACCACCCTCCCAGGTGATGGAGGAGTCGGAGGCCGCGCGCACCCGGTCCGACGCTCTTGAGAAGGAGGCCGCTTCGCACGCCGCGCGCATCCACCAGCTGCAGGAGGAGCTGGCTGCCGTCACCAACAAGGAGGCTGTCGCCATGGTCGCTCTGGCAGAGGCCGAGGCTGCTGCCGAGACACAGCTTCGCACGTGGGAGGAGGACAAGGCGGCGATGGAGGTGGACTTTGCCGACAAGTTGGCGGCAATGGAGACCGGATTTGCCGACAAGGTGGCGGCGATGGAGGCGGAATTGGCCGACAAGGTGGCGGCGATCGAGTCCGCGAGCGGGAGCAAGCTGGCAGGGGAGGAGCAGGAGGTCGCCAGAATCAAGGCCGAGGCGCGGCGCTGGGAGGCCGAGGCGAGCAAGCTGGCCGAGGCCTTGAAGGAGAAGGCGGAGGCGCTCGAGGCGGCGATTCGAGACATGGAGGCCAAAGGAAGGGTGTTCCAGGAGAGGGAGGCCCAAGAAAAGGAGGCGAGCGAGAGGGAGGCGGCGCTGAGGGACCGGCTGGACACCCTGGAGAGGGTGGGCCAGGGTGCTGCGGACCAGCTGGCGCGGCTCGAGAGGGAGAGGGATGAGCTGGCATCGGCGGGGGGCGTGGCGGGGGAGGCGCAGGCGCGGCTCCTGCGACAGGTGGCAGAATTAGAGGCCAGCAAGCGCGAGGCCGAGACCAGAGCCGCAGTTCTGTCGCAGGAGTTGGAGGTTGCGAGGGCTAGGGCGGAGGAGGACCGGGCGACGCGGGCGGAGATGGAGGCTCATCAGGAGACGGAGACGCGGGCGCTGTCAGAGCAGCTGGGGTCTCTGGAGAAGGAAAAGGGCGAGCTGGCGGCGACGTTGGCGAGTCTCAAGGCGGCGGCGGCGGACCAGGAGTCGGCGGCTCGGGAGGAGCTGGCCCGGGTGGAGGCAGATCTGGCGGGCAAGCTGCGTGAGTTGGAGGACAAGAACATTGCGCTGCGTGGGGAGCTGGAGGCGGCGCGTCGGGCAGCAGAAGAGGCTCTCCAGGGGGCCAAGAGTGAGCGCTCGAGTCTGACGGAGTTGTGGGAGAAGGAGAGAGGGGCATTGGAGGAGCGGCTGCAAGCGGCGCAGCAGGAGGTGGCGTCGCTGGGTGCCAGGGTGGAGGCGGTGGAGGCGGAGGCGGGCGAGAGGGAGGCGGCGTGGGGGAGGGAGAGGGGGGAGTTGGTGGCGGCGACGGAGGCAGCGAGGGAGGAGGGTGCGGCCGCGTTGGTGCGTGTGGAAGCAGAGCTGAGGGCGCATGCAGAGCATTCCGAGGCGTCCACGGCGGAGCATCTGGCCAGGGTCCATGATCTGGAAGGTGAAGTTAAGAGGCTAGAGGCACAGAGAGCCGATTTGGAGGCCCAGAGAGGGGCGTTGGAGGCCCGGCGGGCGGAATGGGAGGCAAGGGGTGCGGAGTTTGAGGGTCAGGTGCAGACGTTGGAACGAGAGAAAGCCGCGCTGGGTGTGCAGTTGGAAGGGATGGCGCGCGTGGCGGAGGCGGAGCGGGGGGAGCGAGAGGGCGAGCTGGCGCGTCAGCTGGCAGAGTCCAGGGACGCGGCCGCCTCGGCAGGGGCCCGCGTGGACGAGCTCACGCGGGTCGTGGAGGGGTTGGAGCAAGAGATGGGGCTCTTGCAGAGGTTCAAGGAGGCGGCTGAGCGGGACATGGCTGTCTTGGAGAAGGACAAGGAGGCGTTAGAGAAGGACAAGGAAGGGTTGGATAGGGAAAAGGAGGGGTTGAGGCAGGCGATTGCAGGTCTGGAGAAGGAGCAAGGTGAAATGATTCAGGAGACCGAGGGGTTACTGGCGGAGAAGGAGGCGCTGGTGGCAGCGGCGGGCAAGCTGGAAGGAGACATGGCAGCGGTGGCCAAGGAGCTGGAGGAGGCTCGGCGGGAGCATGCGGAGCTGACGGGGCGGATGCGAGAAGTCTTGGAGGAGCTGGAGACAGAGCGAGGAACCCGGCGGGGCGCCGAGGAGGCGGCGGCGGCGACCCTCCAGGGTGCGGAGAGGGAGCGGGAGGAGTTGAGGGGGAGGTTGGACGCTGCGGTGGCAGAGGCGGTGGCGGTGCGGGACCAGCTGGTGGGTCTGCTGGATACCTTGTCCAGTGCTGATGCTGATGCTGCTGACACGGATGGTGAGGTTGCGGCGGTTGTTGTTGGGGATGGGGACAGGGAACGTGAGAAGGACAAGGGCGGGAAGGAGGCAAAGAAGAAGAAATCTCGTGCCGGTGCCAGCAGTGACAAGTCTCGCAGGGGTGCAGACAAGGGTCCCACCGAGAGGGGCGGATCCTCGTCAGATGCCACAACAGCGGGCGCGGCGGCCCAGCGCCAGCATAAGCGGGCCGAGCTGCTGGCCGAGCGCGAGGCTGTAGAGAGGGAGGGTGCGGCGCGTGTGGCGGGATTGACACAGCGGCTGGAGAGCATTGAGCGCCACAAGGCCTCCCTGGTCGCGTCGCCGTCGCCGCAGCGGGCCAAGAAGGGGGGCAAGGGCAAGGGCAAGGGGGGTGCAAGTGGGGAGTCAACTGCACAGGTGGCCGAGAGGGAGGCGCTGGAGAAGGAGCGGGCGGACGTGGCGGCCCAGATAGAGGTGGCGAGGGCCGAGGCGGCGGCGCGGGCGGAGGAATTAAAGTCGCAGCTGGATCAGCTTGACTCCGAAGGATTGCGAGAAGGAGGAGCGATCGGCCGTGGGTCAGTGGACAGTGTTGCAAAGAAAGAAAAGAAAGCGGAGGGAGAGGAAGGGGAGGGCGAGGATGCGCTGATCAAGAGACAAAGTGGTGGGCAGGAGGGGTCGGATGTGTTGCGGTCGGTGACAGGTGACAGCACAGCAGAGGCCGGTGTGGCCTTGCGTGTGCCGGATTTAATCTCGACCATCTCCCAAGGGCTGGGCCGGCTGAGGGTCGAGCGTGATCACCTGGCATCACGGCTGGAGGGCCTGCTGGCATCTGCCGGGGAGGAGCAGCGGTCGCTGTCGTTGCGGGTGGAAGAATTGACAGCGGCGCTGCACGCGGCGCAGGAGGCGGCGGAGGCGGCGCGGGGCAAGGCGGATTCGGCAGCGGCGCGTGTGGTGGAGTTGGAGGAACGGGCAGCAGCGCGGGTGATGGAATTAGAGGAGAGGGCGGAGGCGCTCGCGAGTGCAGGGTCGGCGGCGGAGCGGGAGCAAGGGGACCTGCGTGGCCGGTTGCTGGAGCTCGAGGCGCAGCTGGCTGTGGCCGAAGGGGCGAGAGATGAGCTTGCTGGCGAGTTGGCGGCAGAAAGGAGGGAGCGGGACGCAATGCAGGCGCGGTGCGATGAGGTGGCGGCGCGATGTGAGGAGCAGCGGTTGCAGGTGGAGGCATTCGAGCGCGAGGTGGCGGCGTTGGGGCAGAAGCTGGCATCGGCAGAAGCTGGGAGGGCGGCGCTGGATGCAGAGATCGCGGAGTTGGAGGGAGCCAAGTCGGCGGCGGTGGCACGTGTGGAGGAAATGCTGGCGGCAGTCCGAGAGGAGAGGGATGCGCTGGTGGCGAGATTAGGCGAAACAGAGGCAGGGGTGGCGAGTGCGCGGGAGGAGAGGGAGGCGTTGGAGGCCCAGTTGGTGGCGGCGGAGGCCAAGGTGGCGGAGCTGGTGGCGGCGAGGGAGGTGGAGGGGTCAGCAAGGGAGGTGGCTCTCGCGTCGCGTGTGGAGGAATTAGAGGCCGCAGTCGCTGAGACCAAGGCACGGTTGAGAGAGGCGGAGAAGGAGCGAGATGAAGAGGGGAGAGGAAAGGATGAGGCGGAGAAAGAGAGGGATGAGGTGTCCGGCAGGCTCAAGGAGGTGGAGGAGCACGAGGAGGGGTTGCGTGCGCAAGTGGAGCAGCTCCAGAAGGAGAGGGCCGAGCTCGAGGAGCAGTTGCACGGGCTGTTGGATGACATCGACAGGGAGAGGGCAGAGAATGCCGCGGGTGTTGCGGCGTGGGAGGCCCAGCTGGCGGCGGCCAGGGAGGACCTGGGGGTCGCGGCCAGGGAGGGCGAGGAGGCGGCTGCGCGGCTGGAGGAGGCGGAGGCGGCGCGGGAGGGGTTGGCACGTGAGGTGGAGGGGCTAAGGGAGAGGATCAAGGGGCTGGAGGGGGATGTGGAGGCGGCCAGGAAGCGCTCAGGTGAGGGTGGTGGAGGTGGTAGGGCTATAGCAGGATGGGTGGTGGCAGCCACAATTTTTTTGGTTTTCTGTTTTCGCTTTCATTGGCAGCTTGTTCTGTGTGTGATTTCGCATAAGTTCTCGATCTGACATCCTCGGTATGGTGGGGCGTTGGGGGGTCGGGGGAATGCAGTGGAGGTGGGGGTGGGGGTGGGGGTGGGGGTGGGGGTGGGGGTGGGGGTGGGGGTGGGGGTGGGGGTGGGGTGGGGGTGGGGGTGGGGTGGGGGTGGGGGTGGGGGTGGGGGTGGGGTGGGGTGGGGGGGTGGGGGTGGGGGGGGGTGGGGTGGGGTGGGGGTGGGGGTGGGGGTGGGGGTGGGGGTGGGGGTGGGGATGGGGGTTGGGGTGTGGGGCGCTGTTGGTTTGGAGATCGGGGGTTAAATTGGGGGGGCTGTAAAGTGGGTGGTTTCATTGTAATATCGGTTCCCTTGAATTTGGCTTTTCTCTATTGTGTGTGGTGGTGTTACCCGCTTGCGTGTCTGTGGCTGCCTCTGGCTTTGGGGTGCGCGCGTAGAGATTTTTCCAATCCTGTGGGATCATATGTTCTCTGTTTCTCTCTCTCCATGTTTGTTTCTGTAACTTTCTGCATCCATAAGTTCTGCAACTAATTTCTGTAACTTTCTGCGTCGATAATTTGTTGTGTCATTGGTCCTGTGTACTTTGAACGGCCAGCGTCCGAGGCCCACGCTGCCGCCCAGGCGCTGGCATCCGCGCAAGCAGAGGCTGCCAAGGCACAGCAATCCGCGGCGTCGCTCGAGAAGGAGGTGGCGTCGCTGGGCGAGAAACTGGCAGCTGCCACCGAGAAGGAGGCGGCGCGCGCCGCAGAGCTGAAGAGCCGTAACTCGGCGCTGAAGCGGCTGCAAGCGGAGCTGGATGAGAAGGGTGCGGCGCTGGCGCGACAAGAGGCCGCGCGAGTGGGTCAGGAGGCAACCACCACGTGAGTCGCGTGATGCCTTGTGTACGGTGTAGGGCTGTATAGGGTAGACGTATAGAAGGCGCGATTACGCGATTACTGAGAGGCTGGCTTGATGCCTTCCACTGCATGTATTCCTTGCTTTGCACCCCTTGCTTTGTACATCTAGCTTTGCATACCTTGCTTTGTACATCTAGCTTTGCATTCCTTGCTTTGTACACAACGCATGTATATATAGTTTGTCGTCGGGGCACAGCTTGTGATGAGCCTTTGGACGGGATGCCTCGTTTGCTGTCCCTCGTGTTTGGGGCGGCTGCCAGCTGAAAGCTGCGTGAACCGTGGTTTACATGTGCTGGGCCGTAATGGTTAAAATATGGGGGGCAGCTGCCAGCTTACACCACTTCATGCCGTGGGCCGATGTGCGCCCCGTGTTGCCGTGTGTTTAGTAATGTTGTGCGGCTACCCGCCGCAACGGCAGCATGCGCCGCGATCCTCGCCACCGTTTGTGTTATTGCGCCCAATGCTGGACATGGCATGGGAAAAGAAATTTAATCTGGCGTACGTGCCCCTTTTGGAACGCCCATACTTGGCTGCTAACTGCACGTGCTCGGTTCACCCCACCCGACCTGACGGCACCCGACCCCAATCTGGGCCCATCCAACGCAAGAAGGCACCCCACACCTGCCTCTTTGGTACTGCAAGTCTGCGAGACAACCAGCTCGGGTTAGAAATCTGGAGAATGCCCATATGCTGTTTCACTGACCCGACCCGACCCAACCCAATCTTTCCTGACACAATCCAACACGACCTTGCTTTTCCCTGACCTAATCTAACCTGACCCAACCCGGCGCCACCTGGCGCCACCTGGCGTTCCTGACCTGATGTGTCCCTGGACCCTGTCAACAGCGCACAAGTGGCGGCGCTCAAGGAGTCCCTGGCCGCGTCCACGGCGTCCGAGGCCGCACTGAACGAGCTGGTGGCGGCGCTGGAGGCTGAGCTGGCGTCCGCAAAGGACCAGGCGGCCAAGCTGGCGCACGAGGGGCAGGCTAACCAGGCGGAGGCGGCGCGGCGGTATAAGGAGCTGGAGGCGGCCGTGGCGGCGCTGCGGGCGCGCGCCGAGGGGGCTGAATTAGCCCTCGACACGGCCCGGGAGGAGCTGGGCCGGGCACGGGAGGCGTGCGATGGGCTGGAACGGGACCATGGGGTGATGCGGGGGGAGCTGGGGAAGCAGGTGAGGGGGAGCTGGGGAAGTAGGTGAGGGGCAGACTGATGAAAGGCCGATGAGACTATAACTTTGAACTATACGGCTTCGTTAGGGACTTTGGTAGGAGTGTAGTAAGGTTATAGCACCAGACGCAGGTGAGTGTGTGTGTGTGTGTGTGTGTGTGTGTGTGTGTGTGTGTGTGGGTGGGTGGGTGGGGGTGGGTTGGGTGGGTGGGTGGGTGGGTGGGGGGTGGGTGGGGGTGGGTGGGGGTGGGTGGGTGGGTGGGGGTGGGGGGGTGGGGGGGGTGGGGGGGGGGTGGGGGGGGGGTGCGTGGGTGGGTGGACGCTATAAGTAATTAACATTACAGTTTATATGAGTGATTAGTATCGCGCTGAAAGTAGTGGATCATGGATGTAGGAGGCGCGATGGATGAGCGCGAGGGGTGGGCTAATGGTGGGCCGCTGAAAGTAGTGTGGGGTGGATTGCTTATCGTGCCGTCAATTCTACGTCGAGTTGAGCGATGGGTGAGGACAAGGGATGGATCGATACGTGAAGCCCCGATGAAAGCGGGGGTCGATTGGTGGATGGGGAACAAAGGCTTCAGTGATGGGGATTGGTGGATATCTGCTTGAGCTTATCTAGGGTATCATGTCTTAAGTCGTCATATGACGGACCTACTGGACCAGGAGTGGAAGGAGTGGTGTGGGAGCGAGGGGCGAGGGCGTGGGATGGGTAAGGAATGGGTTACTTAAATGTGTTGAAGCAGTGGACTAGGAATGGACGCGCTCCCTCATTGACTGCCCTGCCTCCCCCCCCACGATTAGCCTTGCTTGCCCACCTCGGGTTCCCATCACGACATCTTGACTGCTACATCTCCTTTGCTCATAACCCTTGCCGGCGCCACGCCCCTGCCATTGGTCGCCCCGTGCCCCTGCCGTCGCTCCTTCCCATGCTCACTTCATCGCTCACCCACGCCGCCAGGTTGACCTTCCATTCCCTCTCTTCTGTGCTTCCACTTTTCCTCCTTTTTTTCTGCTCGGCGCGCGCTGCTCGGGCCCCCCTTTCCCACTTCCCCGTCCCTGGTGCACTCGGCACCCTCCAGGCAGTGCAGCTGGCCGAGGCCTCCTCCTTGGCGGAGCAGCGCGCGGCCGATGTCGCCCGCCTGGAGGCGTCTCTGGCCAAGTCCCAGAGGCGTGTCCGCAAGCTGGAGGGGCTGGAGGGCGCGGCCAAGGAGGCGCAGGTGGCGCGCGACCGCATGGCGGAGCAACTTGCGGCCGCCACCGCTAGCGAGGCCGCGGCCAAGGAGCGATGCGCCGAGGCAGAGGCGGCCGCAGAGAGTTTGCGCGCAGAGGTGGGCCGAGGACCCCATTTTGTCTTATATACTTGAAGTTAATAACAAAAGTTTGTATACAGATGTGCACCGGGGGGTCCTGTCAATTTTTGTGTCTGTCTATCCTCACTTGCCCGTTCTTGTGTTTCTATTCTTTCTTAAATTTAACAGATGGGTGCAGGCGGGCCTGTCTGTGTGTGTGTTGCGTCTGCGATCTTGCTTCATCTACTTAGTACTTGGTAGTTTGTATTCAACTTTGTTGGAGGTGCTTGATTAAATGATCACAATCTTCATGTGCCTGACCATTGTCTGCACATTTCCGCTGGCGAATTGCGTCAAAGGCTTCATGGGTTGCCACCTGCTGGATGCGTGGGTGCAGGTTCTCTAGGCGTGTGACCTTGGCAAGAAGTGAAAACCTTACAATAGTCTCACTTGCCTGTGATGCTCCTTCCTGTGCTTTCCGCGTCGATAATTTTCGACTGTCGCGCTATATGGGGAGACGATTGTTCCCCATATAGCAACGACGATTGTTCGGCGCCGGCGAATCTTCTTATCGCATTCCTATCGCAGTGATGCTTTCGTATCACTCGAGCCTGTACGCTAACTGGAACATGGACCCCAATCCCCCCCCGCCCCTTCTCCCCACGCCCCCCTGGCAGGGCGAGGAGCGCAAGCGCCGCTTCACCCACGTGCAGAAGGCCATCGAGCTCAAAGAGTCGGCGCTCAACGAGCAGAGCGCGCAGCTGGAGGAGATGCGTGAGTGGCCGCGAGCCTTTCCGTTCGACCCCAACCCGCCAACCGCCCCCCTGATATATTCTTACTGCCCTTGCCCTCCTCAGTATCACTAGAAAGGACTACTAGGTAGATGATATATTCTTACTGCCCTTGCCCTCCTCAGTATCACTAGAAAGGACTACTAGGTAGATGATGTATTCTTACTGCCCTTGCCGCCCTCAGTATCACTAGAAAGGACTACTAGGTAGATGATATATTCTTACTGCCCTTGCCCTCCTCAGTATCACTAGAAAGGACTACCGGGTAGATGATATATTCTTACTGCCCTTGCCGCCCTCAGTATCACTAGGACGGACTACTAGGTAGATGATATATTCTTACTGCCCTTGGCCTCCTCAGTATCACTAGGACGGACTACTAGGTAGATGATATATTCTTACTGCCCTTGGCCTCCTCAGTATCACTAGGACGGACTACTAGGTAGATGATATATTCTTACTGCCCTCGCCCTCCTCAGTATCACTAGGACGGACTACTAGGTAGATGAAGGGGAAGTGGTGATCTGCCTTGCACTAGCAGGCGTGCGAGTGACCAGCAGGGGGTGCGGGTGAGCTTGTGTACAGCATCCAAGCGCTCTCCCCTTCACCCTCCTTTATTTGATTCCCCGATGTTTGTTCCTGAGTGGTTGGGTTACCTGTGCGGCGTGCTTATCTTGGATTTCAAGGGAGAGCAAACGTGCCAGTGACTTCCTCCATGTGGGGAAAGTTTCTCTTTGCACGGTGTGACTGGGGACGCAGGCGTGCGTTTGCTTTCTTGTTGGTGTTTTCTGCTTTATGTCCCCCAACACCAGGTGAGTCTTGTTGGCTTTTTGCCTAACTTTTTTTTATCCGCCTCCCCTTGCACACGACGACACGTGCAGGGCATCATGAGTTACATTACCCTTGCACACGACTACACGTGCAGGGTATCATGAGTGACATTATTTTTGGTGCTTGTCACCTTTCCCTCTTGACCGAGCTGACATATAGGATAGATCCAGCACAGTTCTCCTCGAGTAGGCCTGGGCTAATTTTTCTAAACTAGGAAGTCACTCAACTCCATCCGATGAACCGCATCCTCCTGTCATCTCGCCTGGACCTCGTTTCATCTCTCATGGACAGGCCGGTCGGTCGAGGAGAGGGAGGCGAGCGCTGCGGCCGCGTCGGCGAGAGCCACGGAGCTCATCTCTCGAGCGGAAGAAACACATCGCCAGCTGGCAGAGGCCCAGGCGGAGGTTCGTGTGTCGTCTCGTCTCGTGTCTTCTGATGCGACATCCAGTAGCTGGTGGAGCTACCAGTCTCAGACCAGTATTTTGTTGTCGATAGCCAAAGATGTATTGTTCTGAATTGATGCTAGAACCTCCGTAGCTCTCCTAGATGGACATATGGCTGGTCTCGGGGTAGCGGCAGTATCCCCCCCCCCCCCCCCCCCCCCCCCGAGTGCACGGATTGCCTAAGGAATGGTTTTGTGTTCCGCGCCAAACCGCATAAGCCGTGGCTTCGTTTTGTGTGTAATTCAGAGACCGAGAGCCCACCACTGTGTCTAACAGTGAATTCAACAAAGGTGTGTACTACTTTCATTTCCCCACCAAGCAGGTGGACCGGCTCAAAGCGCGGGTGGAGGAACTGGACAAGTCCCTGGCCGATGCGACCGGACAAGCGGAGACTGCCCGGGCACGGGCCAACGAGAGCCTGGCCTCACTACAAGCGGCCGAGGCCAGGGTCGCAGAGCTGACTGCTGCCACCGCAACTGCGCGCGACCGGGCAGCTGCGGACGCGGCCCAAGCGGCGGCGGATTCGTCCCGGTCCTTACGGGTGGAGGGAGCCCAGGGGCGGGCAGGGACCACGCGGGATGTCGCCGTGCAGTGCGCCGGTAACGGTTGGCGAGGGAGCGCGGCGCGAGAGGGCCATGTTCATGGTGTCAGCCACCAGAATAATAACAGTCATAGTGTTTATGAGGGTACCAATGGTGATGCTGCAGGGTGGGACGGGTCGCAAGTCGGGCCCCCATCGTCGTCGGTTCCGGCCACCCCCAGGAATGGGCCAGTCTTTGCACAGTTTGCGGTGGCGGACGAGCCGGCATTCGTCACGGTGGCGCGCCAGCTGCTGTGGCTGCGGGACATTCTGCTGTACGGGACGGGGGCCCAGCCGGGCCTGCTGGACGCGAGTGGCGGCACCAGCAACGGTGGCTATGGTGGTGGAGCCAACATCATGCTTTCCTCGCCTTCGCCGCTGCCCTTCTCTCCATGGCCGGGGGATAGCGCCAAGGCAGGGGGTGGCTACGAGTCGTCGCCCGCCGCGGGCGCAGCGGCCGCCCGGAAGGGATCCCCGCGCCGGTGGGCAGCCGGGGGGGAGGCCTGGGTGCCCCTGGAGACGTGGCTAGCGCACCTGCAGGACAAGGCGTCCCTGGGCACAGGGGATGCATCCATAGACGCCGGCGAGGGGGACGAACGAGGGGGAGGGAAAAAGGGAGAAGAAATGGGTGAAGCCGGGGGGGGGACGGCGGGGCAGATGCGCACGTGGACAGCGGGATGGTGTGGGACTGGGTGCGTGCGAGCCTGGGCACGTTGGTCAAGCAGGTGGAGGGAGCCAGGGACGCCCTGGCCAGCGCCGTGGTGGCAAGGGAGGCCGGCCTTGGAACGGGTGGTGGCCGTGTGGGGGAGAACGGTCCTGTGGCCGGCGCCCATTCGGATGCCAGCAGCCAGTTGGGCAACTGGCCATCGGAGGTGGGAGCGGTTCGCATGGACTACCCTGCATCCGCGGTCATCGCCACGGTGGGGGTGGTTGGGTCCAGCCCGGGTTCCATTGCGGTGGAGACTGGGGACGGTGCCCCGACGCGGCAGCCAGCATACCTCGAGGAGGGCCGTGAGGGTGGGGGGGGCAAGCTAGGGGGGGGGCATATGTCGGGGACCGCCACACACGGTGGGGTTGGCAAGGGGGAGACTGTGAGCCGAAAGGCGTGGGAGGAGCAACGGGCGCGCGCGGATGCGGCCGAGGCGGCGGTCGCCTCGCAGCAGGTGGGTGGTGGTGCCTGGGAGGGTATAGGGTTGTAGGGGAGGGAGGGAAAAGTGCCTCCCCTGGCATGTTTGTTTGTGTGTCCTGACTGTTTGCCATTCATACAGTCTGCGTGCCCGCATTTGCTGTGCATTAAAGTTTTCCTCTGGGTTGTGGGTGTTGCATCATCGTGGTTTGACGTAAGCACTTCATGAGCATGCATGCACCAAGGGCATGTGCCATGGACTGACGTCTTGCCTGAAGTGTACTCATGAAAAGGTTGTGCATGCGTGGCGCTCGTTGTTTCCTTGGCACGTGGCCGCGTGCAGACCAAGGTGGTGAACCTCGAGAAGCAGGTATACGAGCTGAGCTGGCAGGTGGCCATGATGGCCAACAGCGGGGGGGCAGACATGCCGCACCAGCAGCACCGCTGGTCTGCGGCGCACATGAGCGCGTCAGCACTTGCATCCGCAGCGATTGGCTCCGTCAAGTCCTTCGCAGGCTCGACCAGGTGGCAGCATGCCATCAAGCGGCGAAGGCTGTGGGTCGCGCTGGGGCTGTACCTGGCGCTGCTGCACGGATGGGTTTTTTACGCGAGCTATGCGTCCAATTCTGTGATGGCGCCCAGGTGCCACTAATTTTATGTAATTTTTTTAGCAAATACATGATGGCAAGCAAGTGCCCATTAGTTCAGTTTGCAGAGCATATCAGTAAGTACTTGCGTGCCATGCGCAGAGGCACGCCATGGAGTACTACACTAATCTCATTATGGTAGTAATAACACAAAAGTTCTATATAGCACTGCATGCTCTAAGCCAATAAGCAGTCCTCACTTATGGGGCGGAGGCATGGACCGTCACAGCTGACCTTGCCAAAAAGCTAGACGGGGCGGTCACCAACATGCTGCGGTCAATTTTCCGTGTGGGCTATGCCGCACACGTCCGCAAGGAGGACTTGTACCTGGAGCTAGGCATGCCACTTATCACCAGCACCATCAACCAGCATCGACTGCAGCTCAGTTACTAGCAGGGCACTTAGCTCGCACCAACCATGCATGCAGGTAGAAACATCTCGTATAGCCCCTATGCAGGGCTACGACCTGCTCAGCCTGGCAGGCACCTCGTCACGCGGGACGGGCCCGGCCAGCAAGGCCGGCTAGACGCCGCAAGGCCCGCACTTTCAAGGAGCAGCTAGACGAGGACATGGGGGCCCTTGGCCTCTCCGCGTGATTTGGAAATAGATCAGTTGTATGGACAGTTATCTTGTCCGCGTGTTCGAGTGTCTAGATTCTGATCAGGCACTCCGCAAAGGTGAAAACTCTATATGGTTGGGGCAGGATGCAGACGATATTTGTAACTTCATGTAATTATTTTCTGATGAGGTTAGCATAGTATCGCAGCAATGGTGCTCACCACTAGACACTCCCGGCCAGTTAGGCTCGAAACACACGCGCTCTGCATGATCACGCAAGTTGTTTCCGGCCCCACCATCTAGGTCATCTAGTCGCTCTACACGTCAGCCAGCCATAATTTCAATGCACAAGGATACACATTTCCATATCACCATTCATCTTCATCATCCTGAACGACTCGAACACGCGGACAAGATAACGGCAGGCTCGAGCTACCATGGTCCGGATTCTCCCGATTTCTGGCCTGCGCTGGTTGTCTCCTTGATAATTTCAATGCACAAGGCTACACTGACATTTCCATCACCATTCATATTCATCATCCTGAACGACTCGAACACGCGGAAAAGATAACGGCAGGCTCGAGCTACCATGGTCCGGATTCTCCCGATTTTTGGCCTGCGCTGGTTGTCTCCTTGATAGTACTCCGTGGCATGCCCATGCATGCGCATGACACGCAAGTACTTATACACAATTACTTACTTAGGCTAGTCATGGATAAGATCGATGAGCATAGCTCACCAATTATTAAGTATAATTGTGTATAAGTGCGTGCATTCAAGCTTGCTGGCTCTACTATTGAACGTGTGCTCACAGTTGTAAAAATGATGCCTTTGATTCAGGTAACTTACAGACGTCATATCTGCGAGGATAGAATTACTCTTTGGAGCATTTGCACCCCCTAAAAACAACGAGGTCAAACAATTTTAATCCATCTGAGTCCCACTCACACCACATGGGTACGGACTAACCATGGGACAAATATTGGGGTCATGCCACGAATGACAACACTATCCAAACAAACTCCCAAACCACACCTTCCTCGGTCAAGGGAAGGCATCATTCCCTAGACAGCAAGCCACTAAAATGTACCATCGACTGCACTCTTCGCCCTGGTCTTGCCTTCCACAAATGGCAGGGGCCACTTCAACGGAACCAAACAGCTTGTAACCGTGCCATATAATTTAGTAAACATCGCCGCACACGAATCCACGTTGCATCTCCAGAACAAAAGACAGGGTACGCCACCCGATGCAGGGGCACCATCTCAGGGAGAGGGCAGCAACGCAAATACAGACTCCATGCCATCGCCTCCCTGCATATCGCCTTGTCCTGTCAGGCACTAAGCACCTGCTTCATGTCACACGCGTTGCTGCGTGTGTTGACTTGAAACCCCAGCTACGCAAAAATCTATGCTAAAAAGAGCCATCAACTAATCCGCAGTCAACCGCGTCGACAGCGACATAGTGAGGGACCCTAAGGTCGGCAGCCCTGCTGTGAAAACCATTGCATGCGCCTGGGCGCTGGCAGCCCCAGCTCACTCCCACTTAAACCGGTTCGAGCGGCACAATTAGAGAAAACACTCTGCCTGCATCAACCCGAGCAATTCCAAGTCACAGGTTGAAAATACTGTTCTTCCTCCATCCTCATGGTGCATGAGCAAGCGAATCCCGAGGCCTCAGCACGCAGCCAACGCCCACAGGCGCACGAACGCCAAGGTTGTGCCTCAGCGCCCCGGTAAGCAGGGCCAGGCAACCCTCGAGCAGCGCCCACCCAGAACCAGCCATGGCCCTTGTTACGCCAGCGGTAAGCAGGACACCCACCGGGCCTGTGAACACAGCCAAGCATTGGGTCTGCCACACCTGGGTTAACCCCATTCTCCTGGTCCGAGCCAGTGGCCGAGGGAGCGTGGCACACTTGTACACAGGAAAACTCCGGCTAGGGCCATGCCTTCACACGCTACCTTCCACACCGCCCTATCCGTGGCATCTTCCAAGGGAGCCGAGCTGCCCAAACCAGCAGAACCACCAATCACTTGTCTTGTTGGCACCACCTGGTTTGGGGCCTGGGGGCAACCCGAAAAGGGGATCTTGAGTAGATACCCTCGGAACGCCCCCTGCGCACAGGATGTGGATGCAGCCGCGCGCATAAAAGGCAAGACAACGGCTACACCCTTGTCCCAGTCCAGTCCGGTGCCGCCAAGCATCTTTCCCCCCTCAACAACCCCCCCCCCCCCCGTGGTCCGGAAAAGCCAGCCACCGCGGCTCTGGAGCTTTGCGCACCAAACCCAAGCTGGTTGCCCCCCCTTCCCGCCCCCCCGAACAAAAACCTCGATGCCCCATTCCTCCCCTTGAGCCTTCCTCGGTGCCGGCGTGCCCCGCTCTTTATCTTCCTCGTTCACCCCGCGGCAGGGCGCCGTATCCCTCGCAACTGCAACCCCGGGCCAACCACCACCGCATGCGCGTACCCGCATGCCACCTCATGCGCGATGCCGCCTGCGCACACTCGGCCTGGCGGCGCGTTGCCCCATTCCCGCCGGGTCACGCGCCCTGCCTCATCCCCCCCTTGCCCGGCCCGCGCACGCCCTCACAGGTCCAGCGCGGCAAACTGCGGGTGCGCGGCCAGCGTGCGCTTGGCCAGCTCGCCGATCTCGCTGCCATCCGCCCCCGACGCGATCTGCTGCAGCAGCTGGAGCGCGCCCGAGTCGATGATCTCCCGAACGTTGGCCTCGTGCGCGCCCAGGTGGCAGAGCGCCAGCTCCGCGTGCTTGCGCACGGAGGAAGTGTCGGATGAGGCCATCGCGATGATCCAGGGCAGGCCGCCCTCCTCAATGATCTGGCTGTGGCCGCCCTTGTCGCACTTGGCGAAGTTGGCGAACCCGCGCGCAACCTGCGCGAGCACCTCCACCTTGTCCGTGGCCGCCATCGAGATGATCGCCTTGAGGCCCGACTCGCTGCGTACCTTGTCCTGGATGTTGGCTGCGGGGGGTGGGGGAGCGGTGAGGTTGGGGAGAGAATGCGAGAGAAGGGAGATGTTGGGCGTTAGCAGGGGTGCAATTAGAGGGGAGGGGGGAGGGGGGGAGGGGGGGAGGGGAGGAGGGAGGAGGGGAGGAGGGAGGAGGGGAGGAGGGGAGGAGGGGAGGAGGGGAGGAGGGAGGAGGGGAGGAGGGGAGGAGAGGAGGGGAGGAGGGGAGGAGGGGAGGAGGGGAGGAGGGGAGGAGGGAGGAGGGGAGGAGGGAGGAGGAGGAGGGGAGGAGGGGAGGAGGGGAGGAGGGGAGGAGGGAGGAGGGGAGGAGGGGAGGAGGGGAGGAGGGGAGGAGGGGAGGAGGGGAGGAGGGGAGGAGGGGAGGAGGGGAGGAGGGGAGGAGGGGAGGAGGGGAGGAGGGAGGAGGAGGAGGGAGGAGGGGAGGAGGGGAGGAGGGGAGGAGGGAGGAGGGGAGGAGGGAGGAGGGAGGAGGGGAGGAGGGAGGAGGGAGGAGGGGAGGAGGGGAGGAGGGGAGGAGGGAGGAGGGAGGAGGGAGGAGGGGAGGAGGGGAGGAGGGGAGGAGGGGAGGAGGGAGGAGGGGAGGAGGGAGGAGGGGAGGAGGGGAGGAGGGAGGAGGGGAGGAGGGAGGAGGGAGGAGGGGAGGAGGGGAGGAGGGAGGAGGGGAGGAGGGGAGGAGGGGAGGAGGGGAGGAGGGAGGAGGGGAGGAGGGGAGGAGGGGAGGAGGAGGGAGGAGGGGAGGAGGGGAGGAGGGAGGAGGGGAGGAGGGAGGAGGGAGGAGGGAGGAGGGGAGGAGGGAGGAGGGGAGGAGGGGAGGAGGGGAGGAGGGGAGGAGGGGAGGAGGGGAGGAGGGGAGGAGGGAGGAGGGGAGGAGGGGAGGAGGGAGGAGGGGAGGAGGGGAGGAGGGGAGGAGGGGAGGAGGGAGGAGGGGAGGAGGGAGGGGAGGAGGGGAGGGAGGAGGGGAGGAGGGGAGGAGGGGAGGAGGGGAGAAGGGGAGGAGGGGAGGAGGGGAGGAGGGAGGAGGGAGGGGGGGGGGAAAGGGGGGGGGGGATGAAAGAATGGGGTTAAGTAGGAGGGCACAGATGAGGGTCACAAGAGCTACACTTGTAAGCTCATTGTCATCAGATCAGAAATAGTAAGGCAGCGGTAACACAGACGGCAAGCCTGGTCCACTGCTTAGTCACTACCCCCATTCCTTAAGTACGTCTGGCACAGACAGGTTCCTGCCCTGCTGTGGCCCTGCAAGCCACAACTCCAGGAGTGCACTAGCTGTCTTGATGATAGCAATCATTTTTCATGCAACGAAGGGGGTAACGCTCAAAGGACGATGGGTGCTGACAATCGACAGGGGTTGATTGCCCTGATCACAGATGGGGGGGTGGTCAGAGACAGACCACCGAGCAGGCTTCCCTGGGTCAAGTTAATGTTCAGCGGGGCGGCAACTACTTTCCACCGGGCAGTCAGCACAAGCACAATCTAGCAGGGAGCCTAGCCATCAGCCCGCTGCTTCCTGTAGCCACGCCCCTGAAAACACCTCCTATACAGCAAACGTGTCCTGATTTGCAAAGATCTGCCTGTGAGACTATGGATCCTTGATGTCCGTGCCTATGATGGGGCAGAACTGATTAAAGTCCGGCTACTACAAAAACCAAACGACTGACAATGTCAGTGAGATGGTCAATGCCGCACGGGTCCGCGATGAAACCCAGCAAACGTCACGTCCCATGCGTATGTACATCGACAACGCACCATTGCCGCACAGGTTGGCGATGGCGCCCGCCACCATGCGCTGCGTCTGCGCGTCACCCGTCTGCTGCGCCAAGTGCACGAGCTTCTTCAGCCCACCCTCCTCGATGATCGCCACCTGGGGGTGGGACGGGGGATTTGGGAGAGGGACGGACAAAAAAGCTTGCCCAGTCATGTGAGCCAAGCGGGTCATGTGAGCCAATGGTCAGCAAGGCGGGCCCGTGGTTGTCAAATAATACGCCCGCACATGCGCAACGCAAGCGGACCAATCTTTGAAGCACGGCTGGATTTATGAAAGGCCAGGAAAGGGAAAACGTAGCCGACGCAAAGCTATGGGAGAAGATGAGACAACTTGACGGCTAGCAGGGCAGGAAATGGCAGAAAGACGTAGTCAACTTTATGGCTGGAGAGGTCGGAGAAACATTGCATGGGCAAATGTTGCCTGTGCCAAACAGTGCCTGCGGAAAACCATGATACCAGGTACACACGCATATGTGCTGCCTGGCTCGCCCTACCCAGTACATGGTATAGTGCGCAGCCATGGTCTGCACGTCGGCACACCTCCTTGGACCTCATACTCGGCCTCCATGCCATCTCCTAACTGATACTTCCCCCCAAACAACGTCCTGCCATTTGGCCTTCAAAGTGGGTATGGCTTACATATCATGTGTCTAGCCATGGTTTCGTTGCTGTGACGGTATCTGCTATGGCCACCGCCAGCATGGTGGCGCTATTCACCATGGCATCACTGGGCAGTGCACCACCCAGCGTGCTCAACCTCCTGCACCCAGTTGTACTGGATTCCCTGGCCAAGACCCTTGACCTGACATGTGGACAGTCTTTGTTGCAACCTTGGCCTTCCGGCAAATACTGATTCACATGCAAGAATCAAGTTCGCCCGTCCCCCCCTTCGCCCTGTTGCTCTTGTTCTTACCGCAACAATAATCTATGATTATGATTGACTACCAGGAACACTCTCACCAGCCTTCCTGCTGACTTCCCCCCCCCCTCCCTTACCTGGTTGTTCTCGTTCATGGCGAGGTTGGCAATGGCTCCCGCGGCGACGCGGCACACGTTATCATTCTCGTTCATGGACAGCAGGCGCAGCACGTACTTGAGGCCGCCCTCACGCACAATCTTCTCCTGGTTGCTCTCCTCCGCCGCCAGGTTGGCCACCACCTGCGCGCACACAAGGGGGCAGGGGCGGGATTTTTTTTGGGGGGGGGGAAGCAGCCCACGAGAGAACCGGGGCAGAGCTGACACGCTGATTAGTGAATGGAATGACTATGATGTCTGGTTACGGAAATATGTTATTATTGTTTACTTAGTTAAACACCTCCGTTGGCAGGTAACTGACCAATATTACCAGCATCCGGCACGACTGGCCAGGTAACCATGGCGAGGGGCATGTTAGTATGGCAGAGAAACGGAGCCCAGCGAGTGAGAGAGACCTCAGCAGGAGCATGGCCCTGAGAAAGGGCTAGAGACACGGGGAAGGTACACAAGCAATTATGCCATAAATAACACTCCAGGAGATGAGGGCCGATGGCGGCGGTCAAGGAAAAACCCAGGCACCAGGCTATGCCTAAGAGGACCAGGCAGAGGCAGGGATCAATTGGAAGGGCAGGAGATAAGGGCCAAGGCCGACAGAAGGGCGAGGGCTAGGGCTCGAGCATGTAAGCAAACACAAGGGGGGCTTACAGACTGATCCCAAGCCAACACAAGGGGGCGGGGGGGGGGGGGAGAGAGGCGGGTGCGGATGAGAGGGAGCACCAATGCAGAAACACTGTATAGGCTGGGAAGACCGTGACCCAGGAGACACAGAGGATAATGAAGGCAGTGTGCAACAAAAAAACAACGTGCTGCCCACAAGAGAACGGGGCAGCGCCATCATCGTGCGCTAGTTTTACATAAAACTTAGTGTGTGAAGGCGAGCTCATGCACAAAAGAGCGGAGGGATCAGGCTGGGGCTATGGCGAACGCGAGTGGAGATGGCAGATGACATCGCAACCAGGCGGCCCATCGTTCTAAAAGCCCGGCATGTGTACTCGCATGGCTGCCAGACAACAAGCCACCGCACTCCCACAACAGGCCGGCTTTGTTTGGGCTCCAAAGGGATACAGTAAAGATAAAGTAGACAAGGGAGGTGTGCGAGGTGTGGGGTTGGGACTTCCGGTGTGTGTGGGCATGATGGGTAGCTTACCCTGACCAGATACGCAGTCAGCTACATGCCCCTTCCTATCTCCCTCTCACTCCATCCCCCCCCCCTTCCCGATCCAGCACTCTCACATTTTTTCCCTGTCAATTCAAGACCCTGCAAGGCCCTTGATCCATCTGCAGGATATGCCACTGCCCAACCTTTGACAATTACTTCATCGGACCCGTCCCGTTCTCCAGTTGGGAGGACACAAACCACCGCCCTGACAGCATGACGTCCCATTCCCTTCCCACAAACTGCATGGCATGAAAGCCCCCCTCCTCCCCCCCCTCCCCCCAAATGGCACGCCCTCCCAATTCTCCGCAGCTAGGCATCCCCGACCCTGTAACCTACTGAACCACCCCCCCAGCCACCCCAGCACCGCGCAAAATCTGATTTAAAGCACCACTCACTCGCATCCTTTTCTAAAGCATCCAATCCCACTCAAGCCCACAGCACAGAAACTCTACTCAACAGCACACATTAACACGCATCCCCCCCCGCTCACCTTAGCGGCATGCAGCCGCACGTCATCATCATCCGACTCGAACAGCCCAAATATCGTGGGGAGGCCCACGTGGTCAAACAGCTTCGCGATCGCCGCCTTCTGGTTGCGCACGTACTCCTGGTCGGGCAGCCTCCGGAACTCCACGTTCTGCGCGTCGCCCCCGACGCCGCCAAAGTTGTTCTCGTGGCCGCGGGAGAAGCTCTCCTGCGGCGTTGCCGGGATGGACTCGCCAAACTCGGCGCCCTCCGTGCCGCGCTTGCCCTTCTTGTTCGTCATCGACCAGAACTTCTTCTTGCTCTTGTCCTTGTCCGCGAGTGACGCCTGCTCCAGCAGCTGGTTCTTGTAGCGCATGAGCTCGTCGTCGCGCGATGCGAGCACGCGATTAAAGTCCTCCTTCTGTGCCGCGAGCTTCTTCTGCATCTCCATCTGCAGCGCGACCAGCGCGCTCTTGTTGTCGTCCTTCTCGCTCTGATCCGCCAGCATCTTCTGCAGTTGCGCCATCGCGCGCTCGTTCTCCTCCGTCATCGTCTTGCGCAGCGACGCCAGCTCCGCCTCGTGCTTCTCCTTGAGCGACGCAATCTGCTTCTTGAGATCCACGATCTCCGTCTGCAGCTTCCCGGCCTCGCCTTCCGCCGCCATCTGCAGCTGCACCACGCGCGCCTCCTTGGCCTTCATCTCCGTGACCAGACGCTTCTTCTCCTCCTCGAATCGGGCCTCTGCTGCCGCGACCGCTTCTTGCATCCGCGCCGCGCTCGCCGCCTTCTCCGCCTTGTGCGCCTCGGCTTCAACCTCCATCTGCGCCAGGAGCGCGTCCTGCCGCTCTGCCTCCTCGACCAGCCGGTCGATTTCGGCCCGCAGCCGGCTGCTGAGCCCCTTGAAGTCGATCTCCTCACGCAGCTTAAGCGTGTTCTCGATGCGAAGCGCGCGCTGACCGAACTGGATCGTGCTCGCTGTCTCCGACTTGTGCACGGGGGACGGGCCGATCGCGACGATGAGCGACGTGCGCGCGGTGCCGCCGAATGAGTCCTTGAGCAGCCGCGTAAGCTTGCTGTCGCGGTAGGGGATGTGCGACACGTTCGCCTCAGAGAGCGCGTTGATGCACTTGCCGAGAGAGGTGAGCGAGAGGTTGATGAACTTGGCCTCGTCCAGCAGCGTGCCCTCCGACCCGGTCTTGCGCACGCGCTCCGACCCGGCCAGATCCACCAGCAGCAGCTTGCCGCGTGTGAACGTGCTGTTCTCCATGATCGCGCGTGCGCGGCTGCCAGCCTTAACCTCCTCGCTCTCCGCCGCGGGGCGCACAACGGTGACCATGAGCACCGCGTGTGACCGCGATGACTCTGTGTTCAGCTTCTGGTTCGCCACATGGCGGTTCTCCTCGCCCGTCTCCAGCACGTCCATGAAGTCCTCCACCGTCTTGATCTCACGCTGGGAGCAGCCAGGGACCGAGACCTCACCCGTGCGTGCGTCCTCGGCGATGTCGAGTGACGCCTTGCTCGAATTGAGCAGGTCGCTCACCTGCTCCATGTACAGCTGGATGTAAGACATGAAGATCTTGTCGCCCGGACGGTCGCACATCTTGATGATGTCCTCGACCGCGCGGTACATGATACCACGCTCCGCCGCGTTCTTCCGGCCCAGGTTGCCCAGCGTGTACGTCTTACCCGTGCCCGTCTGGCCGTACGCCATGACCGTGCCGTTAAAACCGTTCATCACCGACTCTACGACCGGCTTCGCCACCACCTCGTACACGCGGTGCTGCGATGTGTACTCCGGAAAGACCGCATCGAACCAGTATTTGTCGCTCTCCCAGTTGTTCTTGTTCACGATAAGATGGTTGGTCTCTGGGCTAAACTCTATATATTCACCGGAATCATCGCCCGTTTGCTCCATGGCCAATCTAGGCCGGCAGCGAATGGCCACACGAACCCGCCCGGGCGCTCCATCTTTATTCTTGGCATTCGAACTACCAATCAAAGTCGCCTCGCTAAGGGAGGACGGCCGTCGCTTGGCAGCAGAAACTGCCCGCGCTGGTTTATCTGTCGAGTCCCCGCCAGTGGGCGACAATCCCTCCCCGCTTTTTGAGGCTGAAGGCTGGCGCCTTGGCCGCATTGCGCTGGCTGACCTTGTTTTCTCCATCGTCGTCGATGGAGCTTTAGAGCTCATACCTCCGGTAGCGCGCAAGATCAAAGGACCGCGACTAACCGTACGAGAGCCTTGATTCCTACGAGAGCATTTCCCACCTGCGTTCTATGGCCACGTTCCTGACAATGTGCACACCGGCGTCCTGCGAGGAGCCCCTACCCTCCCCAGGCTATGGCTGCCGGATTTCAGCGCGGGGTTGGCGTGGCTTACCGACTTATTTCCAACGCTCAAGAGCTTTTGCTCCATGCTGGCCGAAATCAGGGGCAAGATTTGCGGTTGCGATCTAGAGGTCGGGCAGGCCCTGGTGGGAAAGGGGAAAGTACCACAAAAATTCAAAGAAAGTTTTGGTAACCCCCCGGAAACCGTGAGCACTCCGTTCACCCCTGGTGACGGACAAGCCGGAATACCGCTCCTCCGGCCTTCACTGGAGCACCGTTCAGCTCGAAGTGGGCGTTCCTGGAATCCTGGAATCCCCAGCGGCGGACCGACAGCTACGGATACTAGCAAGTCGTCGCAGTTGGTAGAAACGCCGCGCCAGGAAATTCGTGGCTGGCACGCGATAAAATGCCCAGCTGGCAAAAAGCACCGCTGCGCGCTATCCTTTTGGCATGCTCTACGCGTGGCGACCCGCAGGCGCAGACACGCTGTGCGACTGACACAACACGTCCTGACAGTTGAATCTCAGTGACACAACCACGTGCTATGGTGGTAATAAGAGACAGCGCACGGTTGCGAAGCAGCGCACTCACCCCCGCGTAGTGGACACCGCGACAATTACACCTGTAGGGGCTTAGAAATTGTCATTTGCTTGGCCAAGAAGTTTAGAGGGAGATAAACGTATTTGGCGTGCTTTAAGTGCCCTCGCCACAATGCGACCTGGGCTTGTTTTCATGCAAGGAAGTCATTAATACCCGGCATGCTTTGTCAACCTCGTGAATTCCATGGCTTCAATTAGCACGCCGGTGTGGCGGTTTAGTATATCGCTGTTAGCGGCACCAAAAAGCCATGCGAGGTAGGGATTTCCTAAAAGCCATTTATAGGCCTTCTCAGACCGCCGCCAACTGCAGGCCCGAAATCGGGCTTTGGGTAGGAATTCACGGCCGATGACGTTTTTTGTTACAGTTGAAGCACCGATCACGTCACGGTCGAATCGTGTGTACGTGTGTGTGTGTGTGTGTGTGTGTGTGTGTGTGTGTGTTTTGTGTGTGTGTACGTGTGTGTGTGCGTGTACGTGTGTGTGTGTCATGTGTGTGTGTGTGTGTGTGTGCGCGTGTGTGTGTGTGCCAGCTGTATCAACAATCACGCGGCAGCGCTTGTTTTTCCTTAAGCAATTCAGCATAGTTTCAAAAGGCCGGGTGTAGGCCACGTGCGGACGCATATTTCATTCCCTTTCCCTTCACGACTGCCGCGCCAAATATTGCATCTGTCCTCTCTGGGCGCATTTCCTCGGTCCTAGGCACTTCACATCGAGGCATGCGGCATGGCTAAATATAATTTAGAGAAAGGTTACTTGTATTTGTGAGACATGCAGCGCATGTCTGAAATCAGGAGAATCCGAACCATGGTAGCTCGAGAACCTATTGGTGTCTGCGCCTTATTAAAGAAGTTAGGGTGGTTCCTCGTCAGTTGGGCTGGATAACTACTTGTTGCAGCAGTGATTGAGCGAACTCAGAAACCTCCTGACCGGTGAAAAAGCTTGCTACCCTCGACCTGTTCGGTGCAGTAAGACTCTATGGCAGTAGCAATGTGACACATCGATTTCAGTGTCACACACACTAATTGGCATGTATAGTGTTGGTAATCCCAATGCAGGATAGATTACGCCTCTACAGCTCTACCATGATGGATTGATGGTAATATAATGAGGAAGTACTTGCGCGTCATGAGCATGGGCATGCCATGGAGTACTATCTTATGTGATTTTAGAAAAATAATCACACCAAAGTTACAGATATATTTTGTCTGCATCATGCCCCAACTATATTCGTTGTGATGATGGACAAGTGGGCTCAGGTCATAGAGGACAATACCCCCCCTCTGGACAGTGGGCAAGTAGCGCGTTTGCACACGTGGGAAGCATGCTAGACAAGACCCCTAGGGTCGCGGGCACCATAGCTATAGAGTAAGATTGTTTTTTTGTATATTATTAGCTTTAAAAAAATAATAAATTAAATTATAACATGTACCGTTGGGAGATCATGTAGCACATATTCCTTGCTGGATGGATGGAGGTGGGTGGAGCCGCGTAATTGAGCGAACCTAACTCTAAGCTATCTAGTCTAGAAAAATCCTAACTACACTATCCAGCAAATTAATTAATAATTAAACACGTGCTCCCGTTGGGGAGTCACGGAGCACCGACTGCTTTTAATCCCTGTGTGTGCACAACAGGAGAAAGGGCAGAGACCCCCAGTCTCCTTCATGCCTAAGGCATGCCACAGTTGCACCCGGGCACGCTAGCTAAACGGACACGCTAACAATCCGGCAATCTGTGGGTGCAATAAGACCCATGTGAGCATGGCATAACACTAGCGTGGGCAAGTAATCTGATCATAGCCAGGGCGTAGCATGGCTAGCTGTACTAGGACTAGGCTAAGGCTATCGCTGGTTGTGTACCGTGCGTTAGCGGCACGTGACTAGGTATGTTGGCACAGCTCGGCAAACATTCTAAGCATGGCTGCCTTAGCGGCAGTGACTACCAATGGATACAAGCTAGGGCTAGGGCTATTCTAGCCCGCTCAGTGGGGGCGTCCACATATTGTGGTTGATCCCCGCCCCTCCAGTACACCTTGGGCTTCTGGGGGTCCTGCTTATGGCGGAGGTATTCCGGCCGGCCACAGGTCGCGTCGCTGCTGTTGCTGAGCGGGGGTCAGGTCGGTTTTTTTTTTTTTTTTTTTCCAACACGAGTTGGTGTCCAGCCCTACCTATGTTCAGCGCGCACAGTCCACCGCCAGTATCACTGCTGCTCATCGGGCTTTTCTGCACAGCCAAAACATTGTTGCTCGGGCATTCCTTAAGCGGCAGCGACGCGCCACCACCACTACGTTCCCATATCTGTATCTCACTCTTAAGCTGCACAAAGCTCCTGTTGCTTTGCGCACCATTGCTGCGTCGCATTCCGCCCCACTGATGCCTCTCTCGAAACTCATCTGCCATGCTTTGAATGCTCTTCTCCCCGAAGCAAATGAATTATGGGTGGAGGTGCTGTCGAATGCCGGGTATGAATGCTGGCAGTTGGATCGTCATAGACTCAGCCCAAGTACGCCTACGCCTTGCCGCCCTCAGCCGTTCTAAGACAGCAGCAGAGAAGCGTATACCTAGCTATGCCCATAGCCACCTATGATTTCAAGGAGACAACCAGCGCAGGCCAGAAATCGGGAGAATCCGGACCACGGTAGCTCGAGCCTGCCGATAACTTGTCCGCGTGTTCGAGTCGTTCAGGATGATGAAGATGAATGGTGATGGAAATGTGTATCCGTGTGCAAGGAAATTATGGCTGGCTTACGTGTAGAGCGACTAGATGACCTAGACGGTGGGGCCGGAAACCTATGACTACATTACCTATGATTTCACCACTCTATATACCACACTAGATTTGCACGATTTGAAAGCTCGTTTAGATAGCCTCCTTACTCGTCTGTAGGCCTCACGGGCACAACCACATGCATGTGCGTGTTTCTCAGAACAAGCCCACGGCAACGTGGCTCTCAGGGATTGCGGCAGGTGCTATCGTGCGGGATGCTTATATAATTATATTATCACGAAGGCTGACCTTGTTCATTGGATCTCTTATCTTGTTGATAACACCTTCATTTGTTTTGCGGGCAATGTACAGTACCAACAAGCTATCGGCATCCCTATGGGCACTAACTGTGCCGGGCTCCTTGCAAACCTCTAAGTCAGTAAGTACTTAAGTAAGTAAGTACTTGCGTGTCATGCGCAAAGGCATGCCACGGAGAACTATGCTAATCTCATTA
The DNA here is from genome assembly GCA_009746045.1 of Mesostigma viride. NCBI lineage: Eukaryota > Viridiplantae > Streptophyta > Mesostigmatophyceae > Mesostigmatales > Mesostigmataceae > Mesostigma > Mesostigma viride. The sequence continues at coordinate 152,139 of RPFO01002078.1, forward strand.
GAAAAATAATTACACAAAAGTTTAAACAAATATCGTCTGCATCATCCCCCAACCGTTAAGCACTAGATGGGGATGTAATCCTCATCCGAGCTGTCCTCTACTGTAATGGCAGACGAGGCGGTAGTGTAGCGGCTATCATCATGAAAAAAATTAAATTAAATTAAATTATAACATGCCTCCGTGGGGAGGTCATGTAGCACATATTTCATGATGGATGGGGTGGAGGAAGCCGCGTGATCGAACTATCCTAACTCTATCTAGAAAATCCTAACTACACTACTCATCAAAACGCCTCCTCCGCTGGGGGGGAGGTGGCTTGCCCACAGGGTCGGGCGTGTGCGCCTTGACAATCTTCTTCCACCGCGTCTTGTCCTGCATGGCAGTCCAAAGACGGGAGAGAGAGTGGATGCGGTGCTCAAACTGGGCTGGGACCACTAGAGCTATCATCATGCAGGACCAATAACCTCCACCTGCGGACTTCTACTACCCTGGCTAGCAACGGGCCGCGGGGCCCGTGGGGAGATAACAGGAGCATACCCCTCGGGAAGGTGCTTATCGCAGATGGCAGCCCATTTCTCCTTGTCAATCATGCGGGCACGGAGTACCGGGATAGTCCCAGAAGCCCTGCATCTTCAGGGCTCCCCTTGCAAACCTCTATCTATACACTTATGAGCTTGCATTCATGGAGAATCTCATTGCCTCAAACGATGATGTTCTCATCAGGCGTTTTATCCACACATGTCAATACATTGATGATGCCATTGCTTTCGACAACCCTGATTTCGCAACCCATTTGTATATCACTGCTGGTCTGCCTGGCATCTACCCGCAAGCGTCCCTCACATTAAAGCTCACGTCGGAGGATACTAATTGCAATTACCTCGATCTTAACATTACCCATAACAAGAAGGGCTGGTGTATGGCTGTCTATGATAAGCGCAAGGATCCTAAATACCAGCAAAGTCCTTAATTATTCGTTACCCCGATATTCACAGTCTCCTTTCCCTCACAGCAAACTATGGTGTTGTTCTTAGTCAGTTACATCGTTTTTCCTGTCTTTGTTCTTATCGTGTCGATTTCATCACGACTCTTGTTGAACTCTTGCATCGTTTGTTGGTCAAAGACTATGACCGAGACATTATGCTCCGGCTCGGCCAACCAGGGCGGCATATTTTGACCTGGCCTGGCCCCAAGAACATTCCTAAAAGGGCTACAGGGAAACATGCCATGACCTATACCCAGATGTTGCTGGACGACCTAGTGGTCCCAGCCCAGTTTGAGTACCGCATCCCCTCTCTCTCCCTTCTCTGGACTGCCATGCAGGACAAGAAGCGGTGGCAGAAGATTGTCAAGGCTCACACGCCAGCCCCTGTGGGCAAGCCGCCTCCCCCCAAGAGGAGGAGCCGTTTTGATGAGTAGCGTAGATAGGCTTTTCTAGACTAGATATAGCTTAGAGTTAGGTTAGTTCGATTACGCGGCTTCCTCCACACCACCCATCCAACCTGGAATATGTGCTACATGATCTACCAACGGAGACATGTTATAATTTAATTTATTTTTTTAATTATGCTCCGTCAAGTCCGGTGTTTTTTGCAACGTCACCCACATGTCTGTTCGGTGCTGCCCCTTGGCACAAGCTCTACAAACAGGTTGTGGACCGGCTGGCCTAGTATCTCCGCACATCTGAACCCTGTGATGCCAGATCTCCTTTGTGGCCGTTCCGAGCTTGGCACTGGATTCGTTGTCCACATCATCGCGTCGCTGCAGCAACACGATGTTTTCTGGCATACGCGGGCTTTTGGTTCCCGCCGCACATTTGAAAGTGCTGTCCTCCGGCTTTTTTCCTTTGCACCGTGTGCAGTTCTTGGACGTTTGGAATCATGGCATGGCTAACGTAATGACTGACTAGCTAGACCTTTTCAGTGGTTTTCCATTTGCGGGTATTTCCTCGTAAATGGTGGGAGAGCGATCGCAGCAATGGTGCTCACCACTAGACACTCCCGGCCAGTTAGGCTCGAAACACACGCCATGATCAAGCATGCTGTTTCCGGCCCCACCGTATAGGTCATCTAGTCGCTCTACACGTAAGCCAGGCATATAATTTCAATGCACAAGGCTACACATTAATCATCTTCATCATCCTGAACGACTCGAACACGCGGACAAGATAACGGCAGGCTCGAGCTACCATGGTCCGGATTCTCCCGATTTCTGGCCTGCGCTGGTCGTCTCCTTGATCTTAATGGTCAGGGCGTGTGTTTTCAAATATGTTGGAAATGTGTACGTAGCGTTATAATTAAAATGTACTGTACGCGCACGAAGGGCGGCCGTTGTTCCCTGGCCCCTTGTGCGTGCAGGGATGGAAGGTACCTAGCAACTCAAAAATTACAACTGTACCCCGGACTGTCCCAACATACAGAGGAGCGTGAACGAATGAAAGAACAGTACTCCATGACAGTATTCTCAGTTTCCCACTCACGCGTGGCACGCAAGCCCATCTTTTTACTGCTGGAAGGTGGGATGCCCCGTGGGGGGAAGGGTAACTTGCTGGCTGTCTTGGCCAGGAAAAAAAGCACTAGGATGTAGCTCTTCGAACACGAGATCAATGGCCATTAACAAAGCAGCGGCAGCAATCTAAGCTTGCTTCATTGGCAATACCAGCATTGCGCACTGGGTGAAAGCCCCCTGCCCCCCCATGGTATTCGCCAGCCCACCAAGACATTCCACAGGGTGCTGGGCGAGACCCTGTCAGGATGACCTGCATGGCGCGCGAGATGGGGGTGGGTGGGCATCGTGATCAGCCAAGCCCTGACCCGCTCTCCACTGCTCAGACGTACTCACGAAATGGCTCTCCACTGCTGAGAATGTGCTCAAGAGCTTATTGAAACGGGTGCCTTCCAAGCCCAGAGACTCGGTCGCACGTGAACGGCGCTCTTTGCTCCCGCGAGGATTGTGGATGTGTGGGCCAACGCGACCCGGGAAGACATCGCTCTTCCAACTCATGCGGTAGTCCGTGTATCCCCATAATATTTCTGGCTTGCGCTGGTTGTCTCCTTGATTATATTTCTGGCCTGCGCTGGTTGTCTCCTTGATACTAGTCCGAGTATGTATGGCATCCACGGAGACCCACCGCGTCGTCGTTTGGATCCAGACCTGATCCACCCTGGCCCCCTTCCGCGCACTTCCCAAGCTATGCACAGTCCCAGATGCCGTTGGATCCACTTGGTCAGGGGGTGCCCTCTCAACCCCCCATTCACAGACCAAGCAAGATGGACATGACGCGCATCCCGCCCCTGGCTGACGGCATGACTGCATTCCATCCGGGCAGCTCAAGCCTCCCATGCTCCTCTGGGAGTACCCAAGAACACAAGGCAGCATGCACCAGCACCTTTTGCATCCCCCCTAAGATTTCTTGGCAGCCTGGGCGCCCCCCCCCCCCCCCCCCCCCCCCCCCCTCCATTCATGAGGGTAGCTCCCCCCTCTCAGCCTCAAACATTCTGGTGCCAGCGCGGGCGCCAAGGGGCACGATCAGGCATCGTGACCGGCCCTCGGTCGCATGTGGGGCGCTATCATGTCATGGGACCATCATGATAATATACATGAATGCGACCACCTTATCTATATGTGTGTGGGGGGTTGGGCAACCTCACTCGTGATACTTGTGGTGATACAGCCACTCGGCGGGTCAAGATCATGACTGCTACTATGACAAGTTGCCACTTGCCCTTGACCAGGCCCCTCGCTCCAGTTGGTGGCAATCATCCCCAGCGACAAGGCAAGCAATGACTGCCCTTTCTGCTGCGACCCCGGCTCAAAATAATTTTAAACGAGTATGAAAGAATGCAGGTCTTAGCGGTCTCGTCCCATGTGGCGGCGGTTAGAAGTCATCACCGCGCGAGAGCACCTCCTTGCACGTGGGCCGCAGGTGGACAGTGTGCTCAAACTGCGCCACGTAGCAGCCCTTGGTGTTGGTGTCACACAGGGGGGGGTACGGCTGCACAGGGGGGGCATGCAGAGCAACCAGCATTCCGGGCAGGGGGGGGGGAGGAGACATTTAAGACACGGGTCGGTTACTGCTGCTAATCGCCACCCTAACGATGGGTGGAGAGCTTTGGGGGGCGTGACAGCTAGTAGGTGGCATCACACCCCGCGCGAGTTGCCAAGTGCCAACACACCATTGAGTTGACGACGCAATTGCTGACTGTTGGCTCAACAAAATGCCCTGGGCACACACAGAATCACACGACATTGAGGAAACGACTGGCTTACAATAGCGGTAAGGAGACAGCAGCTGTGTTCAGAGAACCAAATCCATGGTCCCGCCATGATTTTGCAAACCACAGGCGCGAAGTGGCAATCACCCAATCGGCAAAAGCAAGGCACACACACACACACACGCACACACACAACACGCGCGCACACACACACACACACACGCACGCACACATGGGTACAAGACAACCCTCATCCCAAGGATCCCTTGACCCCACAGTTCGAGGCCTCCCCACATGGCACGCACCGTGACCACGTTGTTGTCGCACAGGTTCTTGAGCGCCATCAGGTACTTGCTCTCGCCCAGCCGGTCCAGGTAGCGCCGGCAGAAGGCCAGCGTGCCAAAGTTGCGGTCGATCACGCTCAGCAGCTGCTTGGCCTTGGGCAGCCTGCGCGGCCGCCACCAGTGGGCAGGTACAACCATGAGGCGGACATGTTGGGTCGTCAGCATAAAAGGTCAGCTGGGGGAACTATCGGAGGGATTCCATGCCCTCCCAAGTGCCTGGCATATCCGTTCACAAGTCACTCCTTTAAAACACACGTCGCTCCCTTGCAAAACTTGTCATCAGCACGATGACCAGCCCGTCAGGGCTAATAATGCCGCGATTGCCCTTTTGGGCAAAGCTGATGGCTGCTAAAATTGCACAACGCTGGATGTCTTGCATTTCCTAGAATGCACAGGGATGGAAGCACCGTGACAACGGCCAGAATTGTACAGATTTTCTAAACTAACAAAATGCTGCTAGGCAAGGGGGCTTGCACGGCTGCCAGAGATCACTGCATTGAGCCATCCCTGCAGATAGCAAACAGCCAAATACCAGGTGGTTCATGCCCCACGGCCTCCCGACAAAGGCGCGTCTTGGATCTTGTAATTCTAGTAACCCATCCGAACGGCACATGGCCCACATCCAGGTAGCTTTCGTGTGGGTCAGAAAGTTTTGCTCGCTAAACCAGCGCTTCTTTGAAAAGTAAGATATAACTGTCGACAGCACCCACCTTAGGGGCACGTGGCCCACGTCAAAGTTCTTCATGTAGTGGCTGCATTCCAAGTCCTCCCGCACGTAGCCCTTGCCTGCGGGGACGCGCCGACAACGACGGCCAATGGAAAAGCGACAGATATCAACCACGGGCGTGCCCACCCATCCTCCCAACCATCTGTGTGCTCAGCACAGGCACAAGTCATAGCCATGGCCAAAAGCACCCATCCATCCATTCCTGCATGATCACCAGTGGACGCGAGATGGCCATGACCATAAGGAGGACGGTTGTGCGAATGGAGTAGGAACCTCCCAAAATGGAAAGGCTCATAACAACAACAACAACAACAACAATTATTCATAATAACTACTCACAATGGTACTTGTCGTACGGAACAATCCCATGCGTGCATAACAACAATAACAATTATTCATAGTAACTACTCACCATGGTACTTGTCCTACGGAAACAAAACAATCCCATCCGCGCATAACAACAATACCAATTATTCATAGTAACTACTCACCATGGTACTTGTCCTACGGAACAAAACAATCTCATACGTGCACGCCCACGCTTGACACACACTGGACAGCAAACCCTTCCTGCTTTGGGGCACTATAGATAGCGGACTTCCAGCATGAACCTGCTTTGGGGCACTATAGATAGCGGACTTCCAGCATGAACCTGCTTTGGGGCACTATAGATAGCGGACTTCCAGCATGAACCTGCTTTGGGGCACTATAGATAGCGGACTTCCAGCATGAACCTGCTTTGGGGCACTATAGATAGCGGACTTCCAGCATGAACCTGCTTTGGGGCACTATAGATAGCGGACTTCCAGCATGAACCTGCTTTGGGGCACTATAGATAGCGGACTTCCAGCATGAACCATGTACCAGTAACCCTAGCACCCTTGTAAAACGGTAATAGCACACACACAAACACATGAAGAGTTCGTGTCAGAAAAGCATTATACAGCTCTTTACGGCTTCTTTCTCTAATACTCGGGCTAATTACAGCTAAGAAATCGACCCGATACCCACAAACCACCCCCTCCATGCACCTTGTCCTCCTTCCCCCCCCGGAACTGTGCCCACCCACCCGTGCTGCCGAACGTCTCGATCGCGTAGAACTCGCCCTCCTCCATCCGCGTGGCCTCCCCCCCCTTGACGATGGGCACTGTCTTGCCTGCGTGGATCTGGTAGGGGCCGATGCTGTGGCCGTTCAGGTTGCGGATGCTCTTGACTGGAGGCAACAGAAACAGTAAGCAATGGGTGGGGGAGGGCCCGGTGGAGGAATGGGGGGGCACAAGAAGTGGGGAAAAGAGCAACCGGGCACGATATGCATCTGCGCTGAAGTTTCCGCCATAGCTGCAGCAAGCATGCCAGGCTGGACGCCTGGAAAATGAAGGGAAGGAAATGGTCGGGCCTTAGCAAAAGAACTGGCAGCCTTATACGACCAAGAACTGGCAGCATTATACGACTTGTTTGGCAGCCTTGTCGAAGGAATTCAGAGAATATGCTAGAAAGTGTGAGTCACCAACCTCTTGGACCAGCAATGAATGGATCGATCTTTGTGGCATGTGCCCTAAAAAGGACCAACCGATACCTGGAAAAAAAAAACGTCTATGGTGCTCACCAATGACCCGCAAGCGATGAGGCAACGCAGCAATTACCCGCATCCTAGTGCAGGAGCTGGGGTATCTTGGTACCCCTTGAATTCGAGCCGTCTAGGGTTTGGGGTTTGGCCTTGGAAGGTAAAATGCAGGGGGGACTGTTCCCGCTCACCTTGGTACGTCTTCCCCTCGATCTCAACCTCGTACGACTCCATCACCTCCTGGATGGCCGCCCCCACGTCACACAGCCGCACATCGATGCCCGCTTCCTGAATGGAGAGGAGGAGAGCAGGGAAAGTGGCGGTGGCGGTGGGCGTGGCGGTGGTAAAGGAAGGGAGGGGGGGGGGGGGGAGAACAGGGCGGCGGCGGCGTGGTGTTGCGAAGGATACAGCACCAAATCACAGTTAATGTTGGGAGCTGTGCCCTGCATGCAAGGTAGCAGCCCTGTCCCCTGGACGCAGGATGTCAAGCGAATATTTTTTATAGAAACGGAAATGTATTGTTATTTTGCATAGAAGCGTTTCGCCGCTCGCTCACCCACCTTGAGCCCTGTGTTGGTGGCCTCCTGCACCGCCTTGAGCAGCGGGTCGAACATCGGGTTGAAGGCGACGGTGAACGCACAGTCCACAATGCGGCCTGGGATACAAGCCGGGACGAGGCGGGGGGATGGGGGTGGGTGGAAGGAGAGGCCATTTAGGGGTAATAGGGTTGAAGGGGGAATAAGATTGCGAGCATGTTGAGGGGAGATAAGTAAGCACATCCCCGTTGAACCAACTCGAGCACAAGAAGCCATTTGGGGCAACTGGGCAGAGGGGAACCCGACATTGAAAGAAATAAGAGTGAATAGAAAGACGTCGAAAGCAAAGCGGGTGGTAGGGGAGGATGCAAGGGAGGGCATGGGGTGTGGCAGCCATGACTGCATGCGTGACAGCGTGCGCGGCGGCATGAGCATGTGCATGTAAGTAGGGGGGTGGGGCAGGGGTGGAGTGGGAGGATGGAGGGGGGGGTGGGGGAAAGGGAGGTGGAGGAGGATCGCGGGGCCCGAGCGCCTAAGGAATGACAGCGGAAGGGGCAAGAGGGGAAGAAGGGAAACGGCTACGGAGTGGGAAGGGACGTCGAATGGAGGCAGCGTGTGGGCGTGTGGGCGAGCGCGAAACCCTCACCGTTGATCTGCGTTCCAAAGTCCAGCTTCATCACGTCGTCATACTTGAGCACCGTCTTGTCGCCGCCGTTGGGCGTCCAATGGGCCGCCACCCTGTGTGCACATATAGGCATCATCACCATGCGCACATACAGGTACAGCCGTCATGTCCGTCACCGCACCATGGTCATATGCATCAGCTGCCTTTTCCTCCTTTCTTCCCCTCCCCCCCACCACCAGGGGAAGCAGCGCGCGGGTGCAGCTTGAGTGATGCGCACGGCATGGGGTTCTAACCAAGCACTGTCACCAAGCACTGTCACCAAGCACTGTAACCAAGCACTGTAACCAAGCACTGTAAACAAGCACTGTAAACAAGCACTGTAACCAAGCACTGTAACCAAGCACTGTAAACAAGCACTGTAAACAAGCACTGTAACCAAGCACTGTAACCAAGCACTGTCACCAAGCACTGTAAACAAGCACTGTAAACAGGCACTGTTACCAAGCACTGTAACCAAGCACTGTAACCAAGAACTGTCACCAAGCACTGTCAGCAAGCACTGTAACCAAGCACTGTAACCAAGCACTGTAACCAAGCACTGTCACCAAGCACTGTAAACAAGCACTGTTACCAAGCACTGTAAACAAGCACTGTCACCAAGCACGGTAACCAAGCAAGCACTGTAACCAAGCACTGTAACCAAGCACTGTAACCAAGCACTGTAAACAAGCACTGTTACCAAGCACTGTTACCAAGCACTGTAACCAAGCACTGTAACCAAGCACTGTAACCAAGCACTGTAACCAAGTACTGTAACCAAGCACTGTAAACAAGCACTGTCACCAAGCACTGTAACCAAGCAAGCACTGTAACCAAGCACTGTAACCAAGCACTGTAACCAAGCACTGTAAACAAGCACTGTAAACAGGCACTGTTACCAAGCACTGTAACCAAGCACTGTCACCAAGCACTGTCACCAAGCACTGTAACCAAGCACTGTAACCAAGCACTGTAACCAAGCACTGTAACCAAGCACTGTCACCAAGCACTGTAACCAAGCACTGTCACCAAGCACTGTAACCAAGCACTGTAACCAAGCACTGTTACCAAGCACTGTAACCAAGAACTGTCACCAAGCACTGTCACCAAGCACTGTAACCAAGCACTGTAACCAAGCACCGTAACCAAGCACTGTTACCAAGCACTGTAACCAAGAACTGTCACCAAGCACTGTCACCAAGTACTGTAACCAAGCACTGTAACCAAGCACTGTTACCAAGTACTGTAACCAAGCACTGTCACCAAGTAGTTCTTAGGGCCAGGAGCCCAGGACTGCCTGTATCTCACACACAGGTTTCGGCCAGAACATGGGCTTCTGTGCACCGATAGCAATTGTGACATCGCACATATATCAAGGAGACAACCAGCGCAGGCGACATCCCCTTTTTGGGCGCGTTCGAAAGCTGTGACCCAACACTGCGGAAACAAGACAAGAAATGTACCTTCGGAATGAAGCTTATTCCCTCCACCAGAAAGCGCACACACCCCGACCGCTCATGCGCCCCGATTGCTCACCCACCCCGATCGCTAACCCTCCTCCAGAGAGCAGCACGGGAGCTACCTTCCATCCTCACGTGTCAAGAAGCCAATCCTTGAGCGCCACCCTCCTGGTCCAACACTACTCCCTGGCCCCCTCCCCCGCTCACCAGTACATGGCACAGTCAGCAGCCACCCCTGCACCCTCTGTGCGCCAGCTTACCTTGGGCGATCATACCGCTACAACGACCGGCCCTGCCACTCCATCATCGTCGTGCGCCCCTTGACTCCGCTCATCCAGCACACACAGCCATCCACGATCGTGGCTCTCATCACACCCGCTCATGGCGTATGCTCGCCTGATTTCTCACCGGTTGGGCAAGCACCCATCCACTGTCACGGTTGGCCTTGCCATTACAAGCAAACAGAACCATACCTTCGCCATACAGAATCACGCCATGCCGCCCTCTGTGTCTCATTCCTCACCAGTTGAGCGAGCAACCCGTGGGGAACGCGATGCCCGCCTCCAGCCCCCTCGCCTCGATGAGCGCGCGCACGGCGTCCTCCAGCTTCTCGCACATGTCGATGAGCAGCACGCCCGGCTTGGCGATCGTACGGATGTACTTGCGCACCTGGCACGTGTGTACAAGGGCAGCATGACACATGGACTAGGATCATTGCACGCCCGGCTCGGCAATCGTGTGGTTGTACTCGCGCACGTGGGGGACGGGAAAGGGGGAGAATGCGCCACCTGTTGAATAAAAGGGATGGCCATGTGGATGTACTTTACTCACCTGGAGCATGCGGGAAGAAAGCCAGTCTAGAGCAAATGTCAGCGCAGGCATACATGGCCTGTTATGCGGATGTGCATGCACTTGCACGCCTGACTGTTATGCGGATGTACTTGCAAACCTGGCGCCGTGGCATGGCCCGATTGGTCTCACAACTAGCCCCAGAAGAACCTAAAAAACACTATAATAAGCAACAATATGGGAATGAAATACTGGCCAGTAAAGATGCAACTCCCGCCCCCTCCCCCCCCACACCTCACCCCCACCTCGTGATGCACCTCGGCGGCCAGCGACACCGAGTTGTAGATGGTGAACTCGAGACTAGTGCAACCATAACATCAATATCTATAAATAATCAATGAGGATTACACCCCCACCCACCTCCCGGTGCACCTCAGCGGCCTGCCGCACCGAGTTGTAGATGGGAAACTCAAGACGTTCCAGAGCCCGCTTCTCCTCGTTGGTGAGCCGCCACAGGTTGCTGTGTGTGTGTGTGGTGGTGGTGGTGCGCGTGGGGGGGGGTGTTAAAAAAGGTTCCAAGAAAAGACAGAGTTAAACGAAGGCGAGAAACATAGGCAATTGAAGTAACAAGGTAGCTGGCGGGGAGAAACCTCAGTAGCCAATGGGCCCACGGGTTGGCCACCAGAGCTCTACGTTTGGGGAGGGGAAGCACAAAGGAGACGCTACAGAACAAAGCGAGATGAATAAGTTTCAGCCGTCAATCCACAGGCCAACACAGGCCAACCCTGCACGATGACCCCCCGGTTCCAATCATCCCGATTATGCTCGCACCATTCCCGCATCCATTCCATGCCCAACATCTGCCCCCAGACCCGCCCTTCGCTGTAACAAACCCACCACTTTCCTGCCACAAAACGCAACCTCCCCCCCCCTAAAGCCACGGGTATGGTCCGTACCCACAATGCCCCACCCTCTCCCTGATATGGCCCCAACCTTTGCTTCGTTGCCTTGCACCTCCTATCAGCTCAAAGAGGGTCCACTCCCTTGCACCTCCTATCAGCTCAAAGAGGGTCCACTCCCTTGCACCTCCTATCAGCTCAAAGAGGGTCCACCCCCTTGCACCTCCTATCAGCTCAAAGAGGGTCCACCCCCTTGCACCTCCTATCAGCTCAAAGAGGGTCCACCCCCTTGCACCTCCTATCAGCTCAAAGAGGGTCCACCCCCCTGCACCTCCTATCAGGTCAAAGAGGGTCCACCCCCTTGCACCTCCTATCAGGTCAAAGAGGGTCCACCCCCTTGCACCTCCTATCAGGTCAAAGAGGGTCCACCCCCTTGCACCTCCTATCAGCTCAAAGAGGGTCCACCCCCTTGCACCTCCTATCAGCTCAAAGAGGGTCCACCCCCTTGCACCTCCTATCAGCTCAAAGAGGGTCCACCCCATTGCATCTCCTATCAGGTCAAAGAGGGTCCACCCCCTTGCACCTCCTATCAGGTCAAAGAGGGTCCACCCCCTTGCACCTCCTATCAGGTCAAAGAGGGTCCACCCCCTTGCACCTCCTATCAGCTCAAAGAGGGTCCACCCCCTTGCACCTCCTATCAGGTAAAAGAGGGTCCACCCCCTTGCACCTCCTATCAGGTCAAAGAGGGTCCAACCCCGTTAAGCTTTTTTCGACCGGAGCACCTTACCTACGAGCAGACGACCATCGTCGTCCACCAAACGCAAACCAGACAGCAGCGACTGGGAGTCCATGAAATCCAACCGCCTTTGGCCGTCCATGCACAATCCGATTGTAAAGCTACCTCCACAGCATCGCTGAGGGCGTGGCTATGCGTGCATGGCACAGACGTTGGCTCCTCCAACAACCCCTTCTTCGTTAGGCCCGTGTCCCTAACTCCTGCCACCACATGCCCTTGCCTATCCCCATACCTGCATGCAGGAGCTTCATCGTCATGACACCGCCTAAGGTAGACCTCAGGGCATGGCCTAGTGCAAACTCTTGTCACACAGTAAACCCCACAACACTTCTGGAGGTGGCACTCACTCATCCCACACTAACAGTTACAGTATCCCAGAAGCACTCCCTCGTCCGACAGCATGTCCCGACAGTGATGTAGCGACATCACACTCATTCGTCCTATACCCTACAGTGACTGGTGCCGCACTTACTCGTCGCGGTAGTTCTGGATCTCGCCCAGCGGGAATACGCCGTCAGGAAACAGCTTGGAGACGGGGATGCTGGGGGGGTCCGTTTGGGGGGGGGACACCCACTTGGCGCCATTAGCGGCACCGTTGGCGGCACCATTGGCAGCACCGTTGGCAGCACCGTTGGCGGTGCCGTTGGCAGCGCCATTACTGCCGACGCCTGCCCCCTGCTCCGCCAGCTCCTGCGCCTTTTTCTTTCTGTGTGAGTGGGTGTACAGGGGGCCGTGTGCACGCGGGTGTACTACACGGATGGCACTATTCAGAAAGGAAACACATGCCTGCAGTTGGGTAGGGTGGGGCGTGGAGCCAAGCGTGGCATGTCGTACGAGCATGGTAACTGCGCTAACACGGTGGCGGTGCTAGCATGGTGACAGCGCCGACAGGAAGACAGCAGCGTCTCGTGTGTTGTCCAGTTGTGTGGTTGTATGCAAGCGGCGAGTGTTAGGCACCAGCGAACAGGGTGCCAGGGAGGGAGAGGGCAAAGAGGGAGAGAGCAAAGGAAGGAGAGGGCAAAGGAGGGAAAGAGGAAAAGAGGGAGAGAACAAAGGAAGGAGAGGGGAAAGGAGGGAAAGGGAAAAAGAGGGAGAGAGCGAAGGATGGAGAGGGCAAAGAAGGGAGAGGGCAAAGGAGGAAGAGGGCAAAGGAGGGAGAGAGCAAAGGAGGGAAGGGGACCGCAGGGAAAGCGATACATGGAGCACTTGTGATTGTTTAGGCTAAAGCAATGCCTATTCCTAAACAACTAGGCTAAAGCCACAGATTGCTTAGGATTATTCAAAGATTTACAGTTTACTACCACGATTCCTCTACCGTAATGCTGGAACGTTCCACAGGACAGAGGCAGTGCATCAAGGATCCGACCCCATTAATGCTGCCGTCCTCCACACCATGACGCTGTGGCTTACGTGCAAGATGCCAGGAGCACCCGACTCCTGCGGTTCCAGCACGCCCCATCACCCCAGGGGCCTGCTGCCCTGCTCAGCCCCTTAGTACGATTAATAAATTAATTAAGAACATACCTCCGTGGGGAGGATGCGTAGCACATATCCCTGAGAAGGGGCGTATGGTTTTCAATACATTCTAGGCGACAACCTGCAGGTGGTGGGTGTAAACTGCCACCTACTCGGGGTGCACAATTGAGGTGCACCTGCACCACCATGTATTCCAGCAGCTGTGCAAAGTTGCGGACATGGGGTGGAAGATGATCGTGGCTAGGCAATGGCTAGGGCATGATGGCGTCTTGGCAGAGTGGCTCTCTGCATGGGCAAAGCATGGCTGACTCATAGCGGATGCAATAAGGCTGCCCCATGGTCCAGAGCCCACAGATAGGCTTGGAACACATTTAGAGGCGCCGGTTTGGGAGAATATAAAGGCCTCTCCCGGAGCCTGAAGGGTTTTAGGGGCATTCCCAGGGTTAACCCTCAACCCCCTTAGTACGATGGGGCAGTATATTTATATGTTAGATCAATAGCGCATCTGATAGTTGATAGTAACTATAAATTATCAAAAGGCTCATCTATCGACAGCGCTTCACTCACGGCTTATCTATCGATGGCGCATTTCTCATGGCTCGTCTATCGACAGCGCTTTACTCATGACACAGCAGCGCAGCGCACCCGGGTGATAAACATGAGCCTACACAACCAACATGAGCCCTTCAGCGCTCAACTAGCCGGCGATAGCAGCGCGCACCGCTCCCAAATAACAATCTAATCACCACGCCAGTCCAAAAGCCACGTGAGGACCCATGCAGTGTGGGTAGCAGAACGAACCGCTGTGATTTATTCTTCTTTTTCTTCTTCTTCGCGCCCCCCTCGCCCCCCTCCGCAGCACCATCGCCCTCCGCATCCCCATCTGGAACCATCCCCACGTCACCATGAAAGTGTGCCACGAGCCGGACGCAAAAGGTGAGCTCCATTGTCAGTCATATACACGCAAACACAGCACGCGCCACGATGCCAAGCCCGTGTCACCCACGTGTGCCAGATCAACCCACGTCTCGCATAGGATCCACTTACGTTCTGCTCCTCATTTCTTACACTCCTCAAAATTCCGCACCAGCACAGCAAGCACAAAAAAAGCAGCTGCTCAATAACTCTCCTTGACATTAGCACCAGATATTAATGAACATGCCCCTCTACTAATGTGTGCCGCATCTGGCAGGGAGGGGACGCTTGCACCAAGGCCCCCCGCTGCTGCCAAGATCGGTGTGTCGACAACAAAACAGGAATGACCTGACAATGTGCCAACGTGAATTACTATTAGAAACGCTTCTCGTTACCATGACCTTCTTGCTTGGATACTGGCATCCCTCATGTATTGTGCTCTTGCTTGGATACTGGCATCCCTCATGTATTGTGCTCACAGTGTTTGTGTCAAGGGTTGTCAAGCAAGGGCTCGTTCCAGTGCCCTCGTTCCCGTGCCCTCGTCCCAAGCACGGCGTGTTCGTTATACCGTGCCAAGAGCAGCATACCCTCGCAACTTGATATCATCTTCACGGACATGGAAATAAAGCTTTATGGATATGCCATGGTAAAGGAGGAGGCGTTTTGATGAGTAGTGTAGTGAGGATTTTCTAGACTAGATAGCTTAGAGTTAGGATAGTTCGATTACGCGGCTTCCTCCACCCCATCCATCATGGAATATGTGCTACATGATCTCCCCACGGAGGCATGTTATAATTTAATTTAATTTAATTTAATAGCCCTTGAGAGGGGGCATATGGCCTATCATACATCCTAAGCTAATGGTAAAGGAAGCACCCCTCTTCATGCCGGTCTGAACTCATGCGTGTGAGTACGGGGCATGATTCCGACAGATCGTGTTTTTTTGCTTGTTATTATATGATGCGACTAGCACAGTGC
>RPFO01002078.1:172500-177500 GCA_009746045.1 Mesostigma viride
TTGCTCAGTGTAAGCTACTAAACAATATCAAACTATGTCAGAAAGCTATGAAATGTTGGAAGCAACCTAAACACCACTAGATTAGACCATGGGCCAAGTTTGGGCCCAGTTTGATCTCAAAATAGTGACGTTTGCTAGCATAAATGGTGCAATTTTTGCCTTTTTCAAGCATTTTGGTAAGTATAGTTGCCTCAAACTATGTCAGAAAACTGTGAATTGTTGTAAATAACCTGTTTGCCACTACATTAGACCATCCTCAACTTGTAAGGTCAGGCATAGGTAAAGGTAGTGACATTTGCTAGCACTATATACAAGCATATTATGCCTCTTTTCGCATATACACATTAAAAATAACAAGACATCATCAATCATGGCCTTAATACAAGGTGTGCAAATGCAAATCACACCAGATCGGATGACCAATGATGGGTGGCTGCATGCCAACACATCTACCAGGCTGCAGGGTGAGAGGCCACATCGCTACAAGACAGGAATCCTCGCAATTGCACACACCGCTAGTACACTGTGCACATACCCCAAGAGGATTTGGCTACAAGCCATAAAAGTTTGGCCATGCTAACACATTCTTCATCCAAGCAAAATGCAGCCTCTCCAAACTCAACTCATTGATTTAAATTCAGCTAGGCCAGGCGTGCATGCTCTACTTGCCGACAACCATGAGTAAACTTGTCTACCACTTCATTCCATGCGCCGGTAGATGGCACCGTCTCATCTACCAGTCATCCCCGGCTCCCATTCCGCATCCTCCTCTCCTCTCCCTCTCCCTCTCCTCCTCCTCCCCCTCCCCCTCCCATTCTCCCTCCCCTCTCCCTCCCCTCTCCCCCTCCTCCCCCTCCTCCTCCCCTCTTTCTCCCCCTCTTTCTCTCCCTCTTCCTCCTCCTCCCCGCCTTCACTGTCACTGTGCACAGCAGGGACGGCATCGTCTATGTGGGTGCCATCACCTGCGTTCACGGTGCCAGCCTAGCTCCTGTGGAAAGAAGCGAGCGCGGCCAAATGCCTCGACTGGGTGTGGGCAGCCGCACACGAACTGCGTCACCTCCGCCAGGGCATGATAGTCCTCCCATCAGCCCACATCGCCTTGATGAGCAGGTGACCTCCCCTTTCCTGAACCTTAGTGACCCAGCCATGGAAGCGCTCCCTCTTCCTCGCTATCCCCGGAAACAGGGCACACAGGCGCATCCCGATAAGCGCACGTGCTCCATGCTCGGCAAAGTAGGCATTGCAGTCATCCTTTGCTGCTGCCCTGGCGGCGGTGGCAGTCTTGTAATGCTCAAAGTCAATCTGCGGGTGCTCTTTCAACGCCGCCACCGTGGCAGCTGACAGTTTGCCGGTACTGATCAGCTCAGGCTGGTGCACCTCTGCCGTACCGCCCACTGTCCAGTGCTGCAGGTGTACATCAGAAATGGGGACCGTCATCCCTGCGCTGCCGCCACCTAATGTCACTCTAGAAAACTGGCCCGTCCACGACGGTGCGTAGTAAGGAGAGGCGACAATGCTGTCACGCTCCGTGCGATCGCCTTCCAGATCAAGGACCTTCACCAGCATGTGTGGTGCCCACGGCATTCCCTGCCCGCAGGTGACGGCTGGCCGCTTAACAACGAGTAGGTCGCTGCGTCGTATGAGGCTTCCATTCACCTTGAAGGTGTGCCTGCCGGAAATCAGTGTGCGCAAAGCGGGCGTTGCCGTTGATGTGCTCCCTCGCGCAGCGGGCGCACATGCGCGGTTGATCTGCGCTTGAATCTCGCGGGCAGGGCAAGCGACGTGTGAGATTACTTGTTTTATGGGCAGCCTCAGTGCTCGTGTTGCCCGCGCAACCGACTGGTCGCCTGCAGATCGCAGCGGTAAGGGTACCGCCTTGTTCGCTTGCAGTTCACGCTTCTCTTTGAGCTTTTGCTCCATGATGTCGAACAGATTCTCGTTGTTGGCACGCACATCCTCCACGGACTTTGGCACCTGCTCAATCCATCCGTCCAGCAACTGCTGCTTCTCAGCGGCGACGATGTCAGGAAAAAGGCTGTGAAGGCTAGCGCAGGTACATCTCCTGGCACCGCCCTCGTCCCATTCAAAAAGCGGCACTAGACCAGGACTTCCTTTGGGGGCCTTGCCACGCTCTATGAGGAGGCACCCATAGACAGGATCTCCCTGCGGGGTGTACCCAATGGGCGTGACCCCGTCACAAGCCTCGCCATTAGGCCCTGTGGGCTGCCACTTGTTCACCGGTGCATTTACCAACGTCTCCGATGCGGCTAGGCGCCAGCGGACATACACGGTCATATCCGGGCCCCAAAACACTTCGAGATCGAACACCTTCGAAGAGCGGTGCCTCTCCCTCTCGGCTTCGGTTGCTGGCTCATCATCCAAGTCGGCGGTGGCGCCCGCGCCCGCACCCGCGCCGGCGCCTGCGCCCCCACCCCGCCCGCGCCCGCGCGCGCGCCTTGGGTGGCGCCCGCGCCCGCACCCGCGCCGGCGCCTGCGCCCCCGCCCCCGCCCCCGCCCGGGCCCGCGCCCGCGCCCGCGTCTTGGGTGGCGCCCGCGCCCGCACCCGCGCCTTCTCCCCCGCCCCCGCCCCCGCCCGCGCCCCGCCCGCGCCATGGGTGTGGCCCGCGGCTGGCTTCTTCGGAAATGCGTCCATCGATTTCACCCACCGGCCGTCAGCGGTGGATGCACCCTTTCGGCCACGTTGTGACATCAAGCGCGGCGTCCCCAATAGAACAGTCATGCAATATGAATAATCATTAGTATCAACGATGCGTTCATGCAGGCGTGAACTGTGAAATACAACAAGCATGCAACAACGACTCCAGCACACTTAGTAAATACTGCTCATAATATCTGTGGCACATGCAACATGGTTAAAACACACATGGATGACCTGTATGGCTGCACATGAACTGTCCACCTAGAGAAGACTAGAAATTCAGCATGATATCAAGAGCCATCCACACAAATATATGTCTTACCGCAGCTTAGGGCTTCTTCGGGTTGAGTTGGCGAATCGAGCTTGTTGAGCCCTGCTCGAAGTAATGCTCAAATGCGATGCCCAGGCCCGCCAGCACATCATCAAATGTGATTAGTTTCACAGGTGGTCCGAAGAGTTCCAAACGTGGTTGCTAATTTTCAGGCAGTGCCTGAAGGCCGCCTCGAAAGTGAAACGCGAAAGTGAAAAGGGGTCACAAACCCTATGTTCATATCCTTGACTCCCCCGTCGAGAACGAACCGAAAACCAGCGCCATGAACGAACTTGTGACGAGTAGATGACGACATCGTGGTTATGGCGTCGTACCCCCCCTGGTGCAGCTGCTGCTTTATCGCCGCCTTCCTGTCCTCTTGCTTCCGCCCGGGCGAAAACCAGGCGCTTCGCAATGCCTGGAGATGTGATATTCTAATGGGCTTCATGCACTCGTGGCCGCACTTACAGTCGAACGTCTCGTCGGTCACTAGGCTGCCGGCATGGGTGCTGCCGCTTAGCACTATGGCTGCGAACTTGCGCTTCCCATGGTGTCCCATCACCATGATAGCGAAAGCCAGGAAGCAGATAGCCACGATTATGTCCCAGCAAAGCCATAGCACACCTTCCGTTTCGACCGCCATGTCGGCCACTAGTCCGGATAGCTCAATGTGCACCTGACCTTGACACTAATCGCACAAACAGCCACAATTTTGCAAGCAAGAAGACATGGCTACCTCGGCATTTCATGAAATGTACTTCGTGAAATGCATTTCGTGAAATGTACTAAGGAACGTGATTGGCCGGCGTTCGCTCGCCAAATCTCGCAAAATGTACTAAGGCACGTGATTGGTCCCGCAAAATGTACTAAGGAACGTGATTGGCCGGCGAAGATTCTGTAGGGAATTTTAATTGCAGCAAACAGAATCTTCGCCGGCCAATCACGTTCCTTAGTACATTTTGCGGGACCAATCACGTGCCTTAGTACATTTTGCGAGATTTGGCGAGCGAACGCCGGCCAATCACGTTCCTTAGTACATTTCACGAAATGCATTTCACGAAGTACATTTCATGAAATGCCGAGGTAGCCATGTCTTCTTGCTTGCAAAATTGTGGCTGTTTGTGCGATTAGTGTCAAGGTCAGGTGCACATTGAGCTATCCGGACTAGTGGCCGACATGGCGGTCGAAACGGAAGGTGTGCTATGGCTTTGCTGGGATGATTATCATCGTAGTACATCATATGTATTACAGTACATTTCACGAAGTACATTTCATGGAGGCAGAGGGAAAGTTCCTGTTCATGGTGAGTCGGGGTTAGCAATCACGGCAATGTCGATACATGTACTTGCAGTATATACAAATGCCATAATGTCCTTAGATGCAGCATGAATGTCTATTGTTCGGATTTCTTTTATCACGATGCTTAGGATGCCTTCCGACAGAAATCTGCTGCGCTACAGGTCGGGAATACCTGAACTTGATATGCGTGGCCAGTGGCCATGGCAGCCGGGGTCGGTAAGAATTAACTTCGATAGCCATGAATAATGCGGAAAGTGAACGTTGTCCACCCGCTGCACAGGGAAAATGGCTGCACAGGAACGGCCTGACGTGATACTGTCGCAAAGCAGTTCTCATAAGCCGACAATTACACATTCGACTTATGATCGATAATCGGCGCAGGCCTTCGACATTCAAGCGCGCATCGAAACGTCGTGAGGATTTCGGACATTTAGATGAAGTTGGATTGTTTTCGGCCCTCGTATTTGCCATGATCTTGGCCATCCAATCTTTTTGCTTCGTGCACAGTTTGCGTTTGCAGTTAAGCGTAGGTACATGACAAGCTTGCGTTTGCGTTTGCGTTTGCGTTTGCCTTTGCCTTTGCCTTTGCGTATACATTTGCATGTGCGCTTGCGTTGCCGTTTGCTTATGCGTCCCAATGTATGTCTGGCTTTGGGCAATTCTATTTCCTTGTCGTTGGGATATGAGTGGGTGCTGGCGGTGGTGTTACTGTCGGCAGGTAGAGTGGCAGTG
>RPFO01002078.1:185000-300000 GCA_009746045.1 Mesostigma viride
CGCCGGCGTGGGAATGGTGGGAGAGCGATCGCAGCAATGGTTGGTGCTTACCCCTAGACACTCCCGGCCAGTTAGGCTCGAAACACACGCCCTGATCAAGCAAGCTGTTTCCGGCGGCCCCACCGTCTATGTCATTTAGTCGCTCTACACTTAAGCCAGCCATAATTTCAATGCACAAGGCTACACATTTCCATCACCATTCATCTTCATCATCATCCTGAACGACTCGAATACGCGAACAAGATAACGGCAGCTAGGCTCGAGCTACCATCATTGGTCCGGATTCTCCCGATTTCTGGCCTGCGCTGGTTGTCTCCTTGATAAACTCAACTCGATCAACTCAACGCCCTCAGTCATAGTCATGCCACTTGAACCTGCGGGCGGCTGCGGTGCCCATGATCATGATGGCCGGCAATGCCGACAATTCCGTCTGTGATGACCAGCCGCGCTTCGAGTATAGGCTTTTTCCCACTAAGGCCGGCGGCCGGCGCTGCGCCGGCAACACCGGGCAACTTCCGACTCAATGGCCGGGTGGCCGGCGAATGCCGGGCAGTTGCTACTACTATAACGGTTTGTTGCATGACATGATGAGCAGACTGTTACTACTCTAGTCCCGCGGTGTACGTGCGCGCCTCCGTGGACACCTTTACCGGCATGGGAAAGATGAACTGTTGTGCTCGTGTCTAGCGCCGCACATGGGCAGCCGGACCCTGGACTGCTGTGCGGGTTCAGGCTTCGTTCGATACTCGCCAAATGGCGCAAAATGAACCAACAATTGTACATCGGTGCGAATCCTCGGTACCGCTTAGCAACATTCTCACATAGAAGAAGTATTGCCAAGTACTTAGTACGTATTACAACAATCTTCGCCGCGCCGGCCCTGAAAAGGGCCATCCGTCAGGTCGCCCGGATCCGCGCCGGGCACTTTTTTCCAAGCGCGCACACCACTCAGGGATTAAAAGCACTCTGGTGCTAGTTCGTGACTCCCCGGCCAACGAGCGCACTTCTTACGGGACCACGCCACCATGCCCTAAGTTTACAGAAGGGTGTGTGGCAGCCCTGGCTGCGTGCTGTCGCCCTACCTGTTCAGTGTTCATTATTGTGGTCGAATACGTGATGATTCCTGAAGGCGCGCAAGCGATTTGCCCGCATCGTGGGTAGGGAACCAGGGGTGCAGGTTGCTAACAAATTCTGGCATGGCGGGGCGGACACGGCCGAGATTCGGCTGGCAGACATCATCTACGCAGACGACACCACCCTCTTCGAGGATCGACACTGGGCACGTACAGACTGTCATGCATGGCTTGACTGCCTGGCTATCGAGGCCCGTGCAGTGGGGCTTGAGGTCAGCAAGAAGACAGTGGCCCTGGCGGTTGGGCTCACCCACTCACGGCCACCCCTCTATCTCCTCGACGGCTCTCGAGTCCTGTATCGGGACCGCGTCAAGCTGCTGCCTGCTGGGCAGCCTGCTCCCCAGCTGCGAGGTTCAGATGTGGACCATCGCATCTCACGGCTCCCTCGCCTGGCACGCTTTACGCCAGTACCGGGCCCTGTGGCGCAAGCCCCTGGGCAAGATCGAGAAACAGGACCTGTTTAAGGTCCTCGTCCTTCCTGTTCTCACGCATGGGGCCGAGACGTGGACCCTCACCGCCGACCTGGCCCGCAAGCTGGACGGCGCGGTCACCAACATGCTGCGCTCCATTTTCAGAGTAGGATATGCTGCTCATGTCCGCAATGAGGACCTGTACCAGGGCATGCCCTATATCACCAGCACCATTAAGCAGCGGCGCCTGCAGCTAGTAGTAGGGCACCTATAGCTCGCACCAACCAGGTAGACACCTCACGTGGCCCCCCCGCGGGACTGCGACCAGCTCAGCCTGGCCGGCACCTCCTGAGGTGGGCCGGCCCCCGTGATGTTAGACGCCGCAAGGCCCGCATGCACCTTCAAAGAACAGCTAGTAGAGGACATGGGGGGCCTAGGCCTCTCCGTGATTTGGAAGAAGATGATGGACAAGGCCAAGTGGGCCCAGGTCATAGAGGACAACGAGCCCCCCCCTGTGGGGAAGCGCCCGCGCGTGCAAACTCACGGGAGGCACACCAGACAGCTCCCCATGCAAGGGTAGCGTGATGCCGTTGAGATAGATGTTTGTAGTTAGTGATGCTGTTAGATAGATGTTGTAGGTAGCTGATGTAGATAGAGTAGACCGGTAGGACTGTTTGCACCCATCCATCCTTCCATCCATCCGGGTCAATGCTCCGTGACTTTCCAACGGGAGCACGAGTCTAATAAATTAATTAATTAATTAACGGGAGCACGTGTTTAATTTATTAATGAATTAGTAGCACATGTGGGGCAGTTGCTTACTACACCCCTAGTCCCACGTTTAACATTTCCAGCATTAAGATCTTGAGACCCTGGATTTGACCTCTACTAGTACTTCGTAGAATAATAGTAGCATGTAGTAGAACTTAGTAGAAACGAATCGTAGTAGTAAGATTCCTTAAGATCGTGAGCCCTGGATTGGCCGAACCCAATCTTAAACGTGGAGCTAGGGGTGTAGTCGGCAGGTATCGAGAGGACTTCATGCATAGTATCAAGGAGACAACCAATAAAGTCTATTGTTTCCGGCCCCATCGTCTAGGTCATCTAGTCGCTCTACACGTAAGCCAGTAATACATAATTTCAATGCACAAGGCTACACATTTCCATCTCCATTCGATCGTATTCATCATCCTGAACGACTCGAAAACGCGGACAAGATAACGGCAGGCTCGAGCTACCATGGTCCGAATTCTCCCGATTTCTGGCATGCGCTGGTTGTCTCGTTGATAGTCATTCCTTGCACACACGCGTATGCATACGTCGTACGTACTAGTTGTACGGTAAATATAATCTCGAGAGACGTACGCAAAGGACACATCATTCTTCCACGACTTCAGCACTGTTTGCGCGACGCGAAGGATGGTTCTGTATATAGTCATCTCCGCATTGATACATCTGCATTAATGAATGATTTTTGAATGTTCAGGAGCATTTACGTAGGCGACGGGAGGCTTACGTACACGTCAACTTTGTAACTCCCTGATCGAACAATTTATGGCATAAGCCAGGGAGGGCATGGAAACTACGTAGTAGTATGGAGAAATGATGGACCATTGAAGGAGTTCCATGGATCAGTGACCAGTTCATGCTACCTCCATGCATGCAATGCAAGTTGGGTCCTACATCCACAACAAAATATTCACATCGATCGGGAGTGCACTCACTCATGCCTCCCACCAACAACACCAACGGCACCTGAGCATCACAAGCTCTAGCCCAACCGCCGGCAATCGCTCATCAAGAGCGACAGCGCCTCGTACCTAATGCCGGGGCACCCATCGCTGCCCAGGCACGTGAGGCGAATGCCGTTCTCCACGAGCGCCCTAATGCTCCGTTCCGTAACGCCCACACACTGTGCCACGTTCAAGTCCGTCAAGCCTGGGCACCCCCTCGCGATGACCTCAATGCTGTCGTCCGTGACGTCACTGTACGCAACATCCAGGCCCCGCAGGCGCCCGCACTGCGCGCCCACCGCGCAAATCCCTTCATCCGTCACATTCTCACACATGGCTGCCGATAAATGCTCTAAAACACGACAACTGCAGGCCACGGCGCGTATGCCCGCGTCGCTCACGGCACCACACCCTGCAACATCTAGCCGCCGCAACCGGGGGCAGTGCGCCGCCACCACCGAGATGCCGACATCCGTCACCTTGTCGCAGTACCCGACGTACAGCTCCTCCAGCTGGCAGCCGGCAGTGCGCCCGGCGGCAACTGGTGACCAGGCCATGGGGATGAATAGGTCATGGCCAAGACGCTCCGGCCCCGCTTGCGTTGCTTCCACGCTGGGCTCCGCCGCCACAACCGCTTGCCTCTCCCCGCTGACCTCAGCACCTGCACCCAGGGTGGAATCCGAATTATCCGATCCCACAGGGACACCGTTACCAGAATCACCCCGCTCACCGGGAATACCGGCATTGGCCCCAGCTGCACTCCGCAAAGACTCAGCCCTGTGGGGTCCCTGCGCTGAGCGGGACGCGCCACCGCCCCCGCCCCCGCCGCTGCCACTGCTGCCCCCACCGCCGCCATCGCCACCACCACAGGGACCCTGGGGGCGCCTCGTCACGAGCGCGGCCAGCCCCTCATCTGTCACCTTGCACGCGGAGACGTCGAGGTAGGTGAGCGCGGGGCAGTGGGCACCCACGGAAAGCACGCTGGCGTCCGTCACCCCTGTGCACAGGGTGAGCTCGAGGTGGGCCAGCCGGGGGCAGGAGCGGCCGATGGCCACGATGCTGGCGTCTGTCACGCCCGCGCAGCGCCCCGCGCAGAGCCACGTGAGGGCGGGGCACCCGCGCGCGACCGCGGATATGCTGCCGTCCGTGACGTAGGAGCACATGGCCACGTCCAGGTGCTCCAGAAACGCGCAGCGCTCGGCGACTGCCAGCACGCCGGCGTCCGTCACGCGCTCGCACCAGGAGACGTCCAGGTGGCGCAATCCCGCGCACCGGGACGCGATCTCCCGCACGCTGGCGTCCGACACGCTGATGCACCCGGCCACCGTGAGGTGCGTCAGCGATGGGCACCGGCGCGCCACCGTGAGCATGCTGATGTCCGACAGCTGGAGGCAGCCCTGCACGTTCAGGTGCTCCAGCTGACGCGCCGCAGTCCCCGCCACCGCGACCACCGTGGCGTCGCGGATCGCGCGGCATTGCGCCAGGTGGACGCGCCGCAGGCGAGGGCACTTCAACGCCACGGTGCGCGTCCCTTCGTCCGTCACATCCACGTTGCCCTCCAGCGTCAGGACCTCGAGGCCCTGCCAGGTGGTGGACACCTGGCGCAGCACACCTTGCGCCCGCGCGCGCGCTCGCATCTCGGCCCCAATCGCTGCTGATGCGTCCCCAGGGGAATGGCCTTGAGGCGCCCCCTCCCCATGCACAACCCCACGACCCACACGGCTGCTCTCCACCCCGTAGCCCCCCCAGTGCTCGTGGAAGTGCCCCCCCCACCCGTGATCGTGGCCCTTCCAGCTGTCCAGCCGCAGCGCCGTCACGCGCGGGCACTTTGTTAGCAGCCAGGACAGTGCGCCCCAGGCCTCGGGGTCGCTGGCGTGCGCCAGGAGCTGCTCCCCGTCGACCTCGGCCTGCGACTCGAGCGACTCGTCGACGGCAGACCGGAACGAGGAGCAGAGGGGGCGCAGGCGCAGGCGCTGCAGCAGCGGAACATGAGCCATGATCAGCGCGCCCACGCCGCGGATGGCCGTGATGTCCTGCAGGCTTACTGTGATGTCCTGAAATCTGCTGACCGCGATGTCTCCACCCCCCGTGGCATCCTGCAGGGTAGCCTCTGTGGTGTCTGGCCCTTGGGAGATTGGGAGGTTGTCGAATCCATTCGGCACAGGCTTGTTGAGCGCGTTGGGAGGGGGGATGTCGTGGCTGGGACTGGGGTTGCGGGCAAGGCGGGGAGCGCTCGACCTCGAGTGCCCCAGTGATGGCACGATGTCCTTGGATGCCATGCTGGCATGTGACGTCATGCCGCCAAGAGGGTGTGACGGTGGCACGTCAAACCCCAAACAATGTATGCGGGAGGTCTGCGTGGGATCGTAGTCTCTATTCACCAACCGGTCGGGTGCAAACCCTTATCCGTTCATTGCCAAGCTCTGCAGGTGCCAACTATGGCGCAATCCAACAAGTTGTCTTGGTGGGCAGTGCCAGTGGCTGTGGGCGGCGACGCCACAACCCGGGGGGCACCAGGCACGGGGGCAGAGAACGTTTGTATCCTCCCTGTGGAGTGGTCGCGAATCCCTGGGGAAAAAACGCATCGTCAACCCAGCGGCAAGTTGCAGAGGGATGAGTTGGGCTATTGAGCTATTGCTACAATGGTAGGTTGGAGATAGCCCACTGCCTGCCTGCCTGCCTGCCTGCCTGCCTGCCTGCCTGCCTGCCTGCCTGCCTGCCTGCCTGCCTGCCTGCCTGCCTGCCTGCCTGCCTGCCTGCCTGCCTGCCTGCCTGCCTGCCTGCCTGCCTGCCTGCCTGCCTGCCTGCCTGCCTGCCTGCCTGCCTGCCTGCCTGCCTGCCTGCCTGCCTGCCTGCCTGCCTGCCCGCCCGCCCGCCCGCCCGCCCGCCCTGCCTGCCCGCCCGCCTGCCTGCCTGCCTGCCAGCCTGCCGGCCGGCTACCTGCCTGCCTGAGTGACAGCGTGCCGAACAGCCTAGTGCTTGACTTGCAAATTCATTCCACCTGCCATGCTTCGCTCACGCAGCCCCAGCTCCAGATAATGCCTACCTGCCCAAATTGAACGAAAAGATAAGGAAGAAAGGGTAACACTGAGTTTTATCCTTTTGATAACAAACCTGAAACGCAATCGTGATCGATGGACTGTGTTCTTAGGCAACGTCAGCAACCGCAGAAATAATAAAAAGGGCAACTGTAACACTGCACGCAATCTCTCGCGTGACTGATGATTGGCGCATCTATTTAGTGTTATTCATTGGGCATTGGAAGGAGCGACAGTTTTAATTGGCGCGCACAACAACGGTGACAAGGATAATACAGTTGCCAATAAGCAGCTATGAGTGAGCTCGACGTAATCGATCACACCCAATCAATTATGCTGAAATTTATGACAAAACAAAAAGTAGCCGCAACAGTTATTGCACTGACGCAGTG
Source organism: Mesostigma viride (assembly GCA_009746045.1). Classification (NCBI taxonomy): domain Eukaryota; kingdom Viridiplantae; phylum Streptophyta; class Mesostigmatophyceae; order Mesostigmatales; family Mesostigmataceae; genus Mesostigma; species Mesostigma viride. The sequence continues at coordinate 191,707 of RPFO01002078.1, forward strand.
CCTGACAGGAAAGTGCAACTGCGAAAAGCGTTATCGCCGCCAGGTAGTATGTAGTAATCTGCAGCACAACCCCGATATTGCCCACCTGACAAGCCTCGCGTCTTCAAACGCGACGATAAAGGAAGGCAGCCAACCTTTTGAACTCCCCGATGTGTCCTGGAATGTGCGCAAGTCAAGTAATCGGGCACTAATGCCTTCCCTGTCGATTTGAATTACTCCATGTCGGACCTCACAAGGCTGTACGCTAATTCGCTTTCATATATTTTCCATTATCGCGAACCAAAGCGGCACAATCTATATTATCAAGGAGACAATCTATACATCCATTATATACATCGACCTCGTCCATACAACAACCCGCATTACCGGCGATACGCACTTGTTATGTTTTCCGGTTATTGTGCTCCAAAGAATAAAGATGCGGTCACGCGCGGAGTATGTGACTGCCTGCAACTGGTGTGTGGGCTGTGACCACAGGTGTGCTGGCACTGCATGCACAGGGCGCGTTCGTGGCACGCGCAATTTGGGGCGCGTTCGTTTGTTCGTTCGTTCGTTCGTGGCGTGCGCGTGCCGTACGCGTCCCTGCCTGCCGTGGAAGGCCGGACGGATTTTGGACCATGAGTGCACAGTGCCCTGGACTGGTCTTTGTGGCCTCGAAATCCGCCCGCCGGTGCCGTGCTCGGTGAGACCGTTCTCGACATTCCGCCATTCCGCCGGGCTTGTTGATTGCCGAACAACGGTCGCCTTGGACGACTGTTGACTATGGTATAGACGGATTTCTGGCCTGCGCTCCAGGCTGGTTGTCTTATTGATAGTCGGTAACAACTCGAAAGACCGGCCTACCCCAATGAGCTGACTGCCGGCCGAACCGGCCGGGGTGGCAGTGCTGCCGAACTAGTACTACTAAATGATGAATTAATTAATTAATTAATAAGCACGTGACCGCTGCGTCACATGGGTGCCAATACAGAGTAAAGGAACCTTCAACCACTAAATGAATAACTGAAACTCATTATAACTCATTCCAATACAGAGTAAAGGAACCGACCTTCAACACTCAGTAAATGAATAAACTCATTGGAACTAATTAAATGATCACTAGTAGTATCTATCATGATAAGTATGCGGATATATATCAAGGATCCGGAGACAACCATATATAACTATGCGGATGACTGTATCTCTTAATGCCTTCACTGGTTCTCTCACTGCCAAGTCCCGTCCTGTCAGTGAGAGACGGATCAGATGGCCGATGGGTGTCTCTCGTGCCCTCGTTCAGTTCAGTTGTCGGTGTAGCTGGCCGCACACCGCTGGGATCAGTTGACGGATGGAGTGAAAGCGCTTTCATGATGTAAATTATGATCATTGTGCTCCGCGACTGCCCAACGGCCGGGGACGGAGCACAGTTCCGGCACGTGCAAAGTTGCCGCCTAATTAATCAACTGCGGAATACTCTAGTTATCTGCCATCATGTACAACCACTACTAGAGTATTCAGTTGCAGAAACTACAGTTGAAAAGAGAGGTTATTATATCAAAGAGAGGTTATTATATGCCCGGCATCTCAATTAAACGCAGCCGTATGTAGGGTTGGGTCAAGATAAAGACGATCTTTGTTTTTAACTTTTCTACGACATTCTCGGCCTACCATAGTAGTCAATCCGTCTCTTGTCACCCATACCATCCGACACCGCCGCCTCCTCTTTGCGGCCGGCCATCTTGCCCGCACAGACCAGGTGAATACCGATGTGGGCCTTGCCGGGGGGCTTAAGACGGTCCAACCAGGTAGACACCTCCTCCTATGGCAGGGTCCCCTAGTCCCATCGCCGGCAACCCATTGGCAAACTTGCGCGCGCCGGGCACCGGCGCGGTGCGACCCGGACCTATGTGACACAACTGCTTGAAGATGCAGGGCTTCTGGGACTAATTACTCCGCGCCCGCATGATTGATGAGGATAAATGGGCTGCCATCTGCGATAATCATTCATGCAGGACAAGACGCGGTGGAAGAAGATTGTCAAGGCGCACACGCCTGTTACGCCCAGGCTCTACTCGATCCCAAACCCCGCGCCTAACCTTACCTAAACTAGTGAGGGTACCTAGTGATGAGGAGCTATGTTGTGGAAAGACCTGGGACGTCGACTCTGTTCTCAATGCATTCTATTATAATACGCCATACACCGAATAAAACCAGGGTACTACGAAGGAAACAATAATACACTGCCATGACCCTAGCTAATATGTGTTAATTCATAACACACGCCGGGTGCCATTCACGAAGGACAACTGCTGCATAAATGATCGCCGACAGGCGTGTATGCTCGGGCCGACATCGACCCTCGCCTACAGGACCAACGCACGTCCACAAGGTTCACACGCAGGATAAAAGGACCACTACTAAAGTACGCAGCGCGGCGCGACTGCACCGAACCACCATACTGTACAAGTGCCACGTCACAAGGCCCGGTACTGACCGGCCAAAAGGTCCTAACTACACGTAAGCCTAGGAAAGTCAGCGAACTGTTCCGGAATGGCTGAGGCAACAAAGGACCTAATTTACGTCCGTAACAACAACAAAAGTTACGCGACGTAACACCTCCCCCCCACAAAGGTAGGGAGCCCTCTCCCTACGTACAGGGAGGAAACCAAAGGGGTAGGAATTTAACCTAACGCACCCAACAAAAGCCTAACACAATCGACTGACCATCCAAGGCCCAAAGCAAAAACATGTTAACCTCGGGTCCACCCCAAACGATGTAGGGATCACCAGCACCACGCCGGGTGTGAGGCTCCCCTAACTGCCTTGCACGGAGGCTTGCCGGGAGGGACGGCACTAGGCAGGACACGCGTAGGAAACAATGTTCACACTGAGGACAGAGAACGGCCAACCAACTGGCCAAGCCCAGAGGGCGACTCTATATACCGGAGGGACAAAACCCTCAGGTCGGGCCTAGAGCCCTCTGTCTACACACCAGTAGCCTGAAAAGTACCACGGGTGGCCAAAAGCACCGCCATGTACGCCCGGTGATGAGCAACATCAGTAGGGTTGTCATGGTTGTCTACACGGATGGAGGAACACATCCTCCCAGACGCCATCAAGATACATGCCGAGGAAAGCCCAGTAGTATCGTAGCTTTGTCAGGACCACCTGTCCACGGGCCCTGTCAAGGAACCCACACTGAAACTAGCACACGAAGGGCTCTGCCGACAGCAGAAGGAGGGCGCGCAGGCCGGGCCCACTTCAAATGTTCCGAAAAGTGTGACACTTTTGGTCGTTTTTTTGACTTTTTCGACGATCGTCACTCTGCAGAGTGATTCGTCGTGCGAAATCGTGCGAAATTGTGCGAAATTTGCTGAAATCGTGTGAAATTTGCTGAAATCGTGCGAATTTGTGCGAAATTTGCTGAAATTGTGCGAAATTTCATGTGAAAAATGTCGACGGTAAAAAATTTTGATGTGCACAACGTGTGTGAATTCATGCGAAATTTTGTCAAACGTCACTCCCCAAAACGACCCTTGGTTGAAATCCATGCGAAATTGTGCGAAATCATGCAAAATTGTGCGAAATCGTGCGAAATCGTGCGAAAATGTGTGAAAATTTTGCGAAAATCACGCGAAAATCACGCGAACTCGTGCGAAATTTTATTTTTTTTTTGCGAAAAACGACCAAAAGTGTCACACACTTGGCTTGGACGGCGGAACATTTGAAGTGGGCCCGGCCCGCAGGAGGAACCGATAGAAGACCAGCTCACCACGAGCAACGAAGGTGAAAAACAAGTCCAGGAAACGCTCCACGTTGTCGGGCCACAGACGCACGTGCCGGATCTCACGACTCTCGCTAACACGCGTGACCGAAGCTGAGGACTTCCCAACAGGAGCAACGCGCGGTTGGTGGATGACGGCGGAGGCGGGCGCGACGGAAGAAGCGGTAGCGGCAGGAGCGGCGACAGGGGAAGACGTCGTGGCCTGTCAGGCAGAGGGCCAATCACCCATGGCCGAATCATACGTATCATCGGTAGTGTCAAACACCCACTTGCCCGTCGACGCCTTGCCCAAATCTGGATGACGCTGAGGCTCGGCCGGCAGAGCAGGCGCGACGGAGGGAGCCACGGACGGAGCGACAGCGGCTGGCTGAGCAGGCGTCGTCTGACATGATGGCTGCGGAGGGCGGGGGACAACCAACCGACCCACAGCCCGAGGAAATAACATAAGGCAAGGAAGAAAAACAACTAGAGGTTGTGCTGGTTTTCACTCGACCTTGAACATAGGTAATCTTCCCAGTCACTACCAGACGGGTCCATTTACATAATGTCAGAGGGCTTCTTCGACCACTCTATTTAATCGCTTACTAGGTGTGAGGAGGAGGAATGGTACGCAGTGCCAAACGTCACTTTAGTACCAATAGCAGCAAAGAACTCTGTCCAAAAGTCCGAGGTAAACAGCTTGTCCTTATCGGAGATCATAAACTGCCTCATGCTCAACCCATGGTAACGATAAACGTTTAGAAGGTACAGCTGAGCACAGTCACTCGAGCAGTAAGCTCCAAGGGACAAGGGACAAGGTGACAACGTCTAGTAAGGCGGTCTACAAACACGAGGATCTGCGCATCAATTGCCTTTGGCATTCTATTTTAGCCCCCCCCAAATCCATCATAATGGAATCCCAAGGCATTATAATAGGATCATGGAGACACACAGAGGGAAAAGGAAAAGAAGCTAGCTACGTGAGGAGTTCATCCGCTTTGAGCAGGTCTAACTTCTAGGCAGGGCGTGTCCCGAATCGGGCAGCACTACCCCCCTAGCTTGCAGGCGACCCGCCCATTACCTGTCAAGAGGTTGTCTTCTTCTGTGCCCTGGCCGCGGAAGGTCTCTGGCGTATAAGGTGAGTGCAAGGGAATATCGTCGCGTCCACCTAAACTATCTCCGCTACCATTGTTACGCCCAGGCTCTACTCGATCCCAAACCCCGCGCCTAACCTTACCTAAACTAGTGAGGGTACCTAGTGATGAGGAGCTATGTTGTGGAAAGACCTGGGACGTCGACTCTGTTCTCAATGCATTCTATTATAATACGCCATACACCGAATAAAACCAGGGTACTACGAAGGAAACCGGAATACTACACTGCCATGACCCTAGCTAATATGTGTTAATTCATAACACACGCCGGGTGCCATTCACGAAGGACAACTGCTGCATAAATGATCGCCGACAGGCGTGTATGCTCGGGCCGACATCGACCCTCGCCTACAGGACCAACGCACGTCCACAAGGTTCACACGCAGGATAAAAGGACCACTACTAAAGTACGCAGCGCGGCGCGACTGCACCGAACCACCATACTGTACAAGTGCCACGTCACAAGGCCCGGTACTGACCGGCCAAAAGGTCCTAACTACACGTAAGCCTAGGAAAGTCAGCGAACTGTTCCGGAATGGCTGAGGCAACAAAGGACCTAATTTACGTCCGTAACAACAACAAAAGTTACGCGACGTAACAACGCCCGACCCTGTGGGCAAGCCCCCTCCCCCCAAGCGGAGGAGGCGTTTTGATGAGTAGTGTAGTTAGGATTTTCTAGATAGCTTAGAGTTAGGATAGTTCGTTCACGCGGCTCCCTCCACCCCATCCATCATGGAATATGTGCTACATGATCTCCCCACGGAGGCATGTTATAATTTAATTTAATTTAATTTAATCTGCGATAAGCACTTTCCCGAGGGGTATGCTCCTGTTTTCTCCCCACGGGCCCCGCGGCCCGTTGCTAGCCATGCAGGGTAGAAGTCTCAAGTCCGCAGGTGGAGGTTATTGGTCCTGAGGATAGCCGCTACACTACCGCCTCGTCTGCCATTACAGTAGAGGACAGCTCGGATGAGGATCAGTTACATCCCCATCTAGTGCTTAACGGTTGGGGGATGATGCAGACGATATTTGTTTAAACTTTTGTGTAATTATTTTTCTAATGAGATTAGCATACACATAGTACTCCGTGGCATGCAGCCTTAATTGCGCATGACACGCAAGTACTTAATTACTTACTTACTTACTTACTTAGTCAATCCGTGACATGGGAACCGGAATGCTCATGGCATGCAAGTACTTCCATTGAAGGTCGACACATAGTGTGTATGACATGTCTGTGACCTTCGGCTCCGGCGCGAATTTTTTGGCGCAAAAAATTCGGGGGTGTCCCGTCCCCTTAACCGTCCCCTCATTGGTCTTGCAGCCGATTTTCCGCCAAAAATCGACTTGCAGCCGATGCATCGGCTGCTCCGCGGGGGACCAAATTGCGCGAAAACTATTGAGAATTAGGAAACGTTTAGCTGAGAAGATCAAAAGTTTATAATTTTCCTCACAGCATGGTACTAGGGTTCGCATACTTCTGACAAAGTTATAGAGGTGTTCTGGCCGGTCAAAGTACAAGGGGTCAGGGTACTTTTTCACGTAAAACGTGCATTCCGGAAAACGACGACCTGGCCATGGCGGCTTGCGCCCACGCATGGCATTTACGTTTGCGTTCGAATTTTCTGGCCAAACTTAGGAAATTGATTTTATACGTCCTAAAGATGCTACAGGCCAATTTTTGGTTCGCGGGAATGCCATTTGATAGGTGTCGGCAGCGTTCTTGCTGGAAAAAACTGCGATCAGGCCGGACGATAGAAACGTTGACAGCAATACCTTTCCGGCGTATTTTAAAGGATATATTGGTTTCTTTGTACTTATTATGATACATAGTAGTCATAAACGTGCAAGGGTGGCAAGAAATCGCCGAATCTAGCGACCATGCTGCACAACTTTGGTGTGCCGAAATGCGCCATTTTGCGGCCACCGCCTGGGCCAAGGTAACGCCATCCATGCCTGGTAAAGCTTCAGCATCGTTTTCCTATCGATGTTTGACATTTATATATACGTTCTAGCTTGTGTAGCACATTCTTTTTGCATTATTCATGCTCTTTCTTGACCCTGGCCTGGCCCCTTTCTAAAACACCCTTCTTAGATGCTTCCCTCAGTCAGTTGACCTGCCACAGGGTGATGGTGATAAGTTTTAGATGCTGTATGGGTTTGAATACCTCCATATATGTTTGTTATACATTTCCCATACACATATTGCATGATTGTGAGGCAGTTGGCTGGTCTCTGTGGCATCATCAAGCACGTAACTGGTGAGTAAAAGCTTCCCATTGACAGCATGTGCCACCAGGTGTGCTGGCCATCACCTGGCAAGCTATAGCAGCTTAGGCCTAGTTTATCCTTGCTAGGGCAGGCTGAAATAGGCTCAACGTCACTAGTTTGTTGGTGGCTGCCTCCTATAATGTATGCCTTGCGTAGGGTATCCGTACCACGTTACCTACGTGCATGGACAAGGTGGCACCTGCACATAGGTGCCATGCAAGGGCAGTGTGATGATGCAGTTATGTTTCCCCATCATTGTGGAAGGGAAATGTATTGTATGGCATGGTTGGGGGCCATATTAGTAGGTATTAGTAGGTAGTATGCCCACCCCTACCCCCTTGGTTGCTTTTTACCAACGGTACCCCTATGGGCTGTACTGGGTGTAACTGCTGGTATACCCACCCAAATGATGACCCCAATGGCTCAAACTGTTCAGCAACTAATTGTTTATCATCCCTGAAGTGGTAGGTGCCTAGGTCTTATAACATAATTCAAAATGCACATTCTACCAAAAATGAAAACGCGCGTCTCGACCCCCCTAACTTTGGCGGTAGTTTTCTATGGCCTACCCTGCAGATATGTTAGGTTGTGATAGCTCACCCCGAAGGGCAACTCATGGACATGCTTGACCCCCAAGGACAGCCCTTGGATGTTGGTAGGTTGGGTGTGGGGTGGTTTGCAAATTTAGCATTTTGCAGCCGATTTTTCGGCTTTAAATGGGACCAATGAGGGGTTAATTTACTGCTTACCGCCGCTACACTACCGCCTCGTCTGCCATTACAGTAGAGGACAGCTCAGATGAGGATAGTTATATCCCCCGGCTCTAGTGACTACTACTATACTATTATATGGTTGGGGCATGATGCAGACAATATTTGTAACTTTCGTGTAATTATTTTTCTATAATGAGATTAGCATCTAGTAGTACTTTTGCGGCTTTGCGACCGTTCCGAGCTTGGCAGTGGATTCGTTGTCCACACCGTCGCGTCGCGGTTGCAGCAACACGATGTTAATCATTTTCTGGCGTATTTTACATTTTTGTGGGCTAGGCTTTGTACGGACAGCCTATTATACCACACCTTCAAACTCAGTGCACATCATTATCAAGTTGGTTATTGTAGCACCATGCTGGGGGCCCCGGCATACTCGAACACAAGGTGTTGCCCCTCTTAGCGGCGTGGGTGGGTGGGTGGGTGGGTGGGTGGGTGGGTGGGTGGGTGGGTGGGTGGGTGGGTGGGTGGGTGGGTGGGTGGGTGGGTGGGTGGGTGGGTGGGTGGGTGGGTGGGTGGGTGGGTGGGTGGGTGGGTGGGTGGGTGGGTGGGTGGGTGGGTGGGTGGGTGGGTGGGTGGGTGGGTGGTGGGTGGGTGGGTGGGTGGGTGGGTGGGTGGGTGGGTGGGTGGGTGGGTGGGTGGTGGGTGGGTGGGTGGGTGGGTGGGTGGGTGGGTGGGTGGGTGGGTGGGTGGGTGGGTGGCCGGTGGGTGGGTGGGTGGGTGGGTGGGTGGGTGGGTGGGTGGGTGGGTGGGTGGGTGGGTGGGTGGGTGGGTGGGTGGGTGGGTGGGTGGGTGGGTGGGTGGGTGGGAGCTGAAAAGAGGCCTCCCTACGTCCCCTACACCACTCTAATACGTACTGACTTATGACTATCATTCACATTGCGCCACGCAGGCCTGCCGGCTGGCGCAGGTACAAGTTGTACTGACTGCCCATCACAGTTGCGCCACGCCTGGCGGCTGGCGAAGGTAACAAGGTCTAGTGACGTACGTTAGATGCTACCTAGTACAGGCCTGCACTCCGGAACGACACTCAGCCTCGCAGCACTAAAAGGGCCGGCCGGTGCAGTACCCTCGTGCATGACAAGCGCTAGTAGTCTTACGACTTACGCTACCTACGGCAGGTCGGTCCCCTTTGAGCCCGTCCACGCGTCATATATAAAATGAGCGAAGCTCAACCAATAGATTTCTTGTTTTTGGTCCATTGGAGTTCCTTCCCACCAAGAGAAACAAATATTTTACATTTTTGTGTGCTAGGCTTTATACCAAGGAGACAACCAGCGCATGCAGGCCAGAAATCGGGAGAATCCGGACCATGGTAGCTCGAGCCCGCCGTTATCTTGTCCGCGTGTTTGAGTCGTTCAGGATGATGAAGATGAATGGTGATGGAAATGTGTAGCCGTGTGCATGCATTGAAATTATGGCTGCATGGCTTACGTGTAGAGCGACCAGATGACAGGTCTAGACGGTGGGGCGAGTAGACGGTGGAGTGAGCGACTAGACGCGGTGGGGCCGGATCGACAGCTGCATGCTTGATCAGGGCGTGTGTTTCGAGCCGAACTGGCCGGGAGTGTCTAGTGGTGCTCAAGCACCATTGCTGCGATCGCTCTCGATCCCACCCTTTACGAGGAAATACCCGCAAATGGAAAACCACTGAAAAGGTCTAGCTAGTCAGTCATCACGTTAGCCATGCCATGATTCCAAACGCCCAAGAACTGCATGCACACGGTGCAAAGGCAAAAAGCCGGACGACAGCACTTTCAATGTGCGGCGGGAACCAAAAGCCCGCGTATGCCAGAAAACATCGTGTTGCTGCAGCGACGCGACAATGTGGACAATGAATCCAGTGCCAAGCTCGGAACGGCCGCAAAGGAGATCCGGCATCACAGGGTTCAGATGTGCGGAGATACTACGATGCGATCCAGCGCCGGTCCACGACCTGTTTGTAGAGCTTATAAGTGCCAAGGGGCAGCACCGAACAAATGTGGGTGACGTTGCAAAAAACACCGGACTTGACGGTCGAGCATAATGTCTCGGTCATAGTCTTTGACCAACAAACGATGCAAGAGTTCAAGAGCTAGGCTTTATACGGACAGCCTATATACCACACCACACCTTCAAACTCAGTGCACATCGATCATTATCAAGTTGGTTATTGTAGCACCATGCCGGGGGCCCAGCATACTCGAACACAAGGTGTTGCCCCCACAGCAGCTCCTACCTGGCCACCAACCAAGGCTGTCGCCAACCTTGGTGCCGAGTTTCTTTCCGCCCATGGCCCCCCTCCCGCACGCTGCCACGGCTGTACTGCCGCCCCCGGCCGTGTGGCCGCTACGGTTTCCCGGCGGACGCAGGGCGGCACCCATGCCTTCCCCCCCGTTAGGGGGGCGTTTTCCAGCGGCTGCTCATTAGGCCTTACGCTCCCGGACCGTCTCTCACAAGCCTAGGGCCCATCATGCACCCATCACCAGCCCCACCCCCGAGGCTGGGATTTCCCGGCATTGAAACCATTGTGGCGATAGGCCCTCTACCCTACTACCAAGGCCTTGGCTTGGAAACTGCTTACTCCAAGGCCCTGACCAGGGCTTGTGTTTTTGTAGGAAATTTTTATGGCATAGATATGCCCCCTTGGCTGAACTGAACTCTTTATTGCTTTTCTTATAATGCATCAGTACAGGATAAAAACAAACGGGCGGTAAAACAGCCGGAATTGCAGCCTCGCCAGGCGAACATTCTTTGCTGAAAAAACTGGGCAATTATGATGAAGAGCGCGCTCCTCCCACCAAGATTTGCTCCACTGAGCTCCGCATCCTCCCCGAAACTCCCGTCTGGCCACAGGCCGAAAGATCGGGTCCGCTGTCAGGCTCCTGCATGGCAGTTATAGGCTACCCCATGGCACCCCGCGCTAGCCATCTCCACCCACGTTTAAGGCAGATTCGCCTCCACCTGTGATTCTTTCCAACGTAGCCGCTGGCCCTGGCCTGTATGGCTCCTTCCCTGACGTTGTCCGACTTAAAACGCAGCTTCCCCAGTGTCAGGAAGCTGCTTGCCGCACCCATGCAGGGGTAGAGTGGAATCGTCAGTGGGCCCAGCGCCGGAAATCACACCCTTTTACTCAAATCGTAGACTGAGCCCTCCACCCAACAACCATTACCGTGGCCTCAGTGTAACGGTTGGTGGAGTTTATTCTAGGCCTCTCCACGCCCGGAGAGGCCAATAGCATGATTCGTCTTACATTCAGCGCAGCCGCCATAGCGGCCAGCCGACCTTAATTGCCAGCAAATGCTAGGATCAAGTTGCGAAGCTGAAAAGAGGCCTCCCTACGTCCCCTACACCACTCTAATAAGTACTGACTATCATTCACATTGCGCCACGCAGGCCTGCCGGCTGGCGCAGGTACAAGGTGTACTGACTGCCCATCACAGTTGCGCCACCGGCCTGGCGGCTGGCGCAGGTAACAAGGTCTAGTGACGTACGTTAGAAGCTACCTAGGCCTGCACTCCGGAACCACACTCAGCCTCGGCACAAAAAGGGCCGGCCGGTGCAGTACCCTCGTGACAAGCGCTAGTCTTACGCTACCTACGGCAGGTCGGTCCCCTTTGAGCCCGTCCAAGCGTCATATATAAAATGAGCTGCTTGAAGATGCAGGGCTTCTGGGACTATCCGTACTCCGCGCCCGCATGATTGACAAGGATAAATGGGCTGCCATCTGCGATAAGCACCTTCCCGAGGGGTATGCTCCTGTTTTCTCCCCACGGGCCCCGCGGCCCGTTGCTAGCCATGGTAGAAGTCCGCAGGTCGAGGTTATTGGTCCTGAGGATAGCCGCTACACTACCGCCTCGTCTGCCATTACAGTAGAGGACAGCTCGGATGAGGATCAGTTACATCCCCACCTAGTGCTTAACGGTTGGGGGATGATGCAGACGATATTTGTTTAAACTACTGTGTAATTATTTTTCTAGTGAGATTAGCATAGTACTCTGTGGCATGCCTTTGCGCATGACACGCAAGTACTTACTTACTTACTTACTTATAAAATGAGCGAAGCTCAACAAAGCCATATATATCTTCCACCCCACATGTCATGCAGGCCTTCTAGGCCCTCTCCCGGCCCAAGCCGCCCTGTGTGAGCTCGATTAGGAGGCATGAACCATGCATGGCGGTGCAGGTGCACCTTGTGCACTGACCCAGAGCAGGTGATAGCTGTACATCCTACACCTGCCGGGTTGTCGCCCTGATTGTATTACAACCCCATAGATGCCCCTTTCTCAGGGCTATCTATGTATGTGTTACATATGCTCCCCACGGAGCTATGTTCTTAATGAATTAATCAATTAATTAATTAATAGCCCACAAAGGTTGTTATAGACCTCAAAAGCTCTTGGAATGTTACTCACATCTTGATGACTCATAACCCAATCAATGCCTGGCAGAATGCTGTTAGATAGATGTCGTAGGTAGCTGATGTAGATAGATTAGACCGGTAGGACGGTTTGCACCCATCCATCCATCCATCGGGGTTAATGCTCCGCGACTCCCCAACGGGAGCACGAGTCTAATTAATTAATTAATTAGTAGCCTGGCACAAGAAATGACAGAAAATTGGCCTTCAGATTTGGACCACTGAAGCTCGAGCCTGTGTTATCTTAACCACGGCTGCTAATATGATCGTCGTGTACGATCGGCGATCGCAATGTCATCTGCAAGATAAGGGGCTGCAGCAGCCAGCTGGAGACTACATCTGCCAACATACCCACCTCGCCACAATCAGCTAGCCAAGTCCTGGAGTTGTCATGTCACGGGTTCTGTCGTAACATGGGTGCCAATACCATTTCCACCTCCCGAGCCGAAAAGTCGTTGTGATCAGCCCCGGAGCGGCCTTCCCTGCGGGACTCACACAGCTCAACTATCTTCTCCTCCAGGGTGTCCTTTGTGACCAGCCGCACCAATTGGACGTCCTCTGTCTGCCCCATGCGGTGCACCCTGCGAAAGATAGGACATAGCGTGGTTGGTGTTGGACATCAAATAGAAGCCTCGTCTCATTCATGAGTGATGTTTATAAGGTTCAGGGATGACGGGTCAACAGTACTTACTCACATGCCGGGGACAGAGATAGTCAGAAAATAACTTGAATTCCCTGCAGGGTATGAAAAGATTGCAAACTGATAATGGGGGAAAAGATTGCCAAGTGGTAACATCTATCTACTCAACCTCAACTAGCAAACCAGTTCTTGAGACAGAGAGAGCGCCGGGGGGGAGGGGGGCGGGGGGGCCCGAGAGGGAGGGAGGGAGGGGGGGGGGGGATATATATATATATAGATAGAGAGAGAGAGGTACTAGTAGCAGGCATCCGTTTATAGATCTGCAGATGTTACGTCAATTCTTAACTGCATCAGCAGCCGGGCCTTGAAAACATGATCTTAAATCATCAAGGGTGGGAAGCATGTCATGGAAGGCACGGTAAGTTCATGCTAATACGGCTAGTGCTTTTTCTCTTTCAAAACCATGACAACTTGAAAACTGAGTCAACAAGGATGAGGTAGTCTTTTTCTGCCGATTCCCGCTGATGCTTGCTAATTGATTTTCACTAAAACTTGTCCACCCTGATTTCATTGAAAACCCCGATTTTTCTTCTTCTTCTTCTTTTTTGGCCCACGCGCGAGGATTGTGCTTTCACGCCGAGGCTGCCGTTGGTTAGCAAGGCAAAAATGTTACCAGGCTAACCGGTCACGCTTAGGCTGACTTGGGTTACAGCATCACATTGCCCGAACTTTGCATACCTATAAAGAGATAAGAATGCACGACTACCGAGTCATGGCGCTGGCAGGCAAGGGCTGCAGAAGCTTGACCCCACCCGATGGCGCCATCCCTACTTGGTACCATACCGCCCCCGCTTACCTGCCAAATGCTTGCTCCTCGGAGGAAGGGTCCAGACATGGCTCCAACCTGGTCACGCAATAGGACAGGACAATGAGGCACGGGTGTAAATGGGATGGCAGCCATGGGGAACAAATAGAAAGGTGCCATTATAAGGCTGGCGTGCGTAGGGCACGCCTGCATGAAACCCCATGTAAGAGTATTGGATTGGGAGAACGCGGTTGCTAAAGTATCGCTACATGCCAGATGCACAGTTTCTATAAGATCATGCCCGTACAAGAACAGCATCAAAGTGTATCAGGAGAATGCCTGGCTAGTTTTGTCCTGTAGCCTACCATTTTTACAGTCTAGGTTGTATGTTGCATGTTTTTTATCCTTTTTCCGATAAAGTACATGCGGCGGGTGGTTTCATCATCCACTCTACCACGAGCTGTCCCTGGGGATGCAACATGGCCCCACTCTCTGCACCAGGGGCATCCTACGTGGAGCCCTTGCGTAAGCAAAACAAGATTTATAAAAACCCTTTTCATCATTCGACTAGCAGTACATTACGGATATGGTGCAGGGGAGCACAGACCACAGTAGCATATGGTTGACAAGAGCACAGTCGGATGAACTGTTTTAATAGCAAAACGGCATCCCCGGCATAGAAGCAGAGTAGCACAGGCACGATGTGGGCCACTCACGCCATGACACTTTTCAGCACGCGGCACGATACCGGCCACTTGTAGGATCAAACGTCACTAGCACACGTGGAAAACCTCAGGCGCTCACAAAATGCCACGCAACTAGCACACGTGGAAAACATCAGGCGCTCACAAGATGCCACGCGTTCGCTGTCTGACTGGGGAATATATTGGCCACGCACAAGATGCCGCGCGTTCGCTGTCTGACTGGGGAAGAACGAACAGGGGGGCAAACTGGGGAATATATCGGCCACGCACAAGATTCCACGCATTCGCTGTCTGACTGGGGAATATATTGGCCACACACAAGATGCCACGCGTTCGCTGTCTGACTGGGGAAGAACGAACAGGGGGGCGAACTGGGGAATATATTGGCCACGCACAAGATGCCACGCGTTACCTGCCTGACTGGGGAATATATCGGCCACGCACAAGATGCCACGCTGTAGCATGTGGGGAATATACTGACCGGTCCACAGGATGACACTGCAATAGCGAAATATTTGGCACGACCGCACCCGGGGAAGTTGAAACTCATTCCACCACTATACATACATACTACTACTACTACTACTACTACTACTACTACTACTACTACTACTACTACTACTACTACTACTACTACTACTACTACTACTACTACTACTACTACTACTACTACTACTACTACTACTATACATACTTCGCAACGTTAACATATCGGCCACTCACAGGATCACGGTGGACCCTGCGGTGAGCGTGATGCCCACCGCCGCCGTCCTGAGCGTGAGGCACAGCGCGGTGGGTTGCCGCCGGCCCATCTCCTGGAACATCTGGATGATCTGGCCGCGCTTGGTCGCGTTGTGCGAGCCGTCAAAGAAGATGACCCCATAGCCGACCGCCGCCACCGCCTCGCGCAGCCGCTCCTGCAGCATGAGTGAGCGGCTGAGGATGATCACCGACCCGGTGGGGTTGCGCGAGAGGATGCCCCGCAGCTCACCCTGCAACACGGTTCCATGCAGACATCAATCCAGTGTCGTTATGTACTCCACATGTGATTCCTACGGGTGAGATACATCAAGGGGAAAAGTACATTAATAACATCACGTCATGAATCCCCATGGCATCACGATCCCCCTAGACGGCGACAAGGGCGTCCTCACACGTCATTGCAAGGATCAGGCGGTGGCGTGTGTGTGTGTGGTGGTGGTGGGGGTTGAGCACAGTGAGTAGTGCAGCATTCTTTTGACGAGTGGATTATACTTGGCAAACCAGGGGGCAGATGGAATGGAGAGCCTGGTAAAGGGACTGTGCAGCTAAGGGCCCATGCTAGTGGCAAACAAGGGGATGCCTAGTGGCAAACACGGGGACACCTAGTGGCAAACACGGGGACACCTAGTGGCAAACACGGGGGCGCCTAGTGGCAAACACGGGGGCGCCTAGTGGCAAATAACGGGATGCCTAGAGGCAAAAACGGGGACGCCTAGCGGTAACTTAGGGGATGCCCACTGACGGGATTTCCCGCCCAATCGCAAGGAGGGGGCAAGAGGGCAGGGCAAAGAAAAAGTAAGAAAGTTGGTGGATGTTGGAATTCCGCATTGCGATAGAATCGCACACCCTGCATATGCAAAAGTGTTAAGATGAAATTGCCAAGCAAAGATGATGTCAGCTTCGGTCGCATCCACCATTACCTACTCGAAGTGTAAGTGGTGCATGGGTCAGTAGGAGGCGCGTCCGGCAGATGGCAGGCTGTTGCCAACTTCAACACAACAAGGAACGTGCACGCCATGTCATGGGCTTGAATGCAAGGAGGCTCTGCTACGGCTGCTGTGTTACCTGCAGCGCGAGGAACTTGGAAGGCAACGTCTGGGCGCACCGCTTGTGGGCCTCGAAGGCGGCGCGGTCCTCCGCGGTGACGTAGGCCGGAGACTTGCTCGCCTCACTCGCGGTCATGAAGGTTACCGCGCCCGGATTGTTGCACGCCTGCAGCGGCGGGCCGATCAGCGAGTCGAAGCGGAACGCCTGGCAGCTGCATCGCGACGCGGTGATGTAGGAGAGGCGGTGCGCGCGGCAGACGTACTCGTAGACCAAACGCTCGTCGGGGGACAGGGTGACCACCTGGGGGGGAGGGGAGGGGAAAACGGAGATATGGAGAAGCAGTGTGAAAGAGGCGAAAAGGGGGGGGGGGGGGGGGCGGAGAGAGGGGGGAAAGGGGGGGGAGAGAGGGAGAGTAGGGGGGGGGAGACAGAGAGAGAGAGGAGAGAGAGAGAGAGAGAGAGAGAGAGAGAGAGAGAGAGAGAGAGAGAGAGAGAGAGAGAGAGAGAGAGAGAGAGAGAGAGAGAGAGAGAGAGAGAGAGAGAGAGGCAGAGGCATCCCATCGCCAACAGGAGTAAAAGCAGATGGGGGATGTAGGGAGAACAGCACCTGCGCCTGCTGCCTGGTGTGGGACTTGGCCAGCAGGGCGTCATCTCTTAGCCTTGAGAATACCATCAGGAAGACAGCACAAAGACCCAGCCCAGCCCATCCTCCGCTTCTCCCACCAAGAGCCCATTTCCCATGGCGTTGGTAATCTTAAGAAAGAAACGGCGTTCGGCCTACCACGCACAGCTGTGGAATGGACTACCAAACGGTGCTGCGAAATGCTTTCAAAATTCGGGAGTGCATAATCTCCCGTAGTCTATCCAACAGAAATGATGATGTCATTTATTAGAAGTACTAAAAAGAGCCAGAGGTGTGGGTTGAGCGGTGTGGTCAACCCAGCTGCACACCTGCCGGAGGAACATGAAAGCAACTGATGGAGGCGCATTGCTAGCTGATTCGTGGGCCTAGCAAGTTGAGTGAGCATACCGCAGTGCGGTGGGACCTGGCCGGGAGCGCGTCCTGTGGTTCCTGCGCCAGCATTCGCTTGGTGTGCCGCACCACCACCTGGCAGAGCTGCTGGGCCACGATGTCCTCGTCGGCTGCATTAGTGAAGCTGCGTCTTCTCAGCTGCGAGAGGAGCTCGCGGATGGCGGGCCAGGAGCTGCAGGTGAGCATGTTGAGGCCGCTCTCGTGATATGATAGCAGGGCTGGCTGCCCAGCGCGCACGAGTTGCAGGCAGTTGTGAAGTTCATCGATGGATTTGGTCATCGGAGTGGCCTGCAGAGGGGGAGGGGGGAGAAGGGGGGGGGGGGCAAAGATGTCGGGAAGGCGGCTCGTTGGGTGACACAAAGCAGGCATGCCAGAAAGACGTCAACGAGAAACAAGGGTAAGGGTGGTGGTGACGGTGATGGCGATGGTGATGGTGATGGTGATGGTGATGGTGATGGTGATGGTGATGGTGATGGTGATGGTGATGGTGATGGTGATGGTGATGGTGATGGTGATGGGGTGGGGTGGGGTGGGGTAGGGGGAGGAGGAGGAGGAGGAGGAGGAGGAGGAGGAGGAGGAGGAGGAGGAGGAGGAGGAGGAGGAGGAGGAGGAGGAGGAGGAGGAGGAGGAGGAGGAGGAGGAGGAGGAGGAGGAGGAGGAGGAGGAGGAGGAGGAGGAGGAGGAGGAGGAGGAGGAGGAGGAGGAGGAGGAGGAGGAGGAGGAGGAGGAGGAGGAGGAGGAGGAGGAGGTTCCTCTATAAACAAGCCAGTTCTCCCGATCACCCCATCTCTGACCTCCTCTGCCTTGTCATTATCCAAAGGCCCCCAGCGGCCAGCAGTAGTGATACCGCCCGCCCTTCGCAGCCCCCCCGCCCCCACACCCACCGCATGCCGGCTCCTCACCCCACCCTTCACCCCATCCAACCCCCACATACCGTGACTCCCCATCGGAAACGTGCGTTGATCTCGTTCAGAGATATGTTCGTTGTTCCGATCGTGTGCACCTCGTCCAGGATCAACCGGTGCCAGCGGACGTCACCGATGCAGTGGCGGCCCGGCTTCTCCCTGAAATGTCTTATGTCGTTTTGCGCGGTGCCCGGCGTGGTCAGCACGATGTCGTACTCATTCAGCGGCCGCAGCTGCCACTTTGCTCCCTGGCCGTAGTTCCACAGGACCTTGAGCGAGGGCGCGAAGCGAGCCAGCTCGACCTTCCATTGGCCCAGCACAGAGGACGGGGCGATCACCAGGGTCCCCTTGACATTGGGCAGCAGGCCTGCTGCTTTCGGGAGCCGCATCCCCTCGTCCTTGGGCGGTTTATAATCGCCGATGCACCGCTTGACGGCGGCATCAAGGATGGGAGACTCGACATCCGCGTGAGCCGAAGGGCGGAACGGGTGTGCGAGGATGAGGGCGATGCACACGGCGGTCTTTCCCTGGAGGAGGGAATGCAGAGGGTGCGAGCAAGGTGAGGGGGGGGGGGATGGAGGATGAGGGGGGATTCGCCGGTGGGGAAATAGGTGAATGGGGAGATGAGTGGGGAGGTACAGGGAGGGCACACAGAGGAAGCATGGGGAGAACCACCCCATGAAGGCATAGATTGTTAAGGTATAGACTGTAAGGTATAGACTGTAAGGTGTGGACCGTAAGGTGTGGACTGTGAGGTGTGGACTGTAAGGTGTGGACTGTGAGGTATAGACTGTAAGGTGTGGACCGTAAGGTGTGGACCGTAAGGTGTGGACTGTGAGGTGTGGACCGTGAGGTGTGGACTGTGAGGTGTGGACTGTGAGGTGTGGACTGGAAGGTGTGGACTGTCGGGGGGAACGTGTATCACAAGCATGAGGCAAGAAAAGAAGCATGCAATACCTCATATCGCATGATGCCCGTCCCCAGGAAACCGGGCAGTCAGCAACAAAGCCAGTACAGGGCAGCAGCCCACTGGCGTATACGTGCCGGCTATGAAAAGCCTGGCAGCAGCCACGCAGCTTTCGGAAGGCCACAACCAGCACCCTGGAAATGCTGTCACTGAGGAGACAGGGCAAATGACATGTTTCCTGAAACAGGCGTGCTGCAACCAACTTGCCAAGGCCCTGTGACCTGTCATACTGTACAGGTGCAGGGAGTAGTGAGAAGGCATGGGTGACGCAAGCCAGCACTCTCCCTTTATTTTCAGTGTACCTGTTGACATCACATGATGAACCTGGCTGCCCATGTCTCGCCGATCGAGGTACCTTTCAGACCTCCACGTCTACGAGGGTAGGAGGGGCATGCCAGAAAAATCTGGCCATGCCGCCCACCCCTGCTGGAACACTTCAGGGTGCTGGCCGGCTGAAGGGCAGGGTGCACGTGCAGTGTGCTGGAAATCCCAGCATGTGCATGGCTTGGAGGGTGCTGGCCAGGAAAACGATGCATGAACTGTGACGCAGCTCACCAAGTCCAACGGCCTTAAGGCTTGGGAGAAAAGATGTAGATAATAAAGTCCAGTGAACGGGTGCTTACCAACAACACAAGGGTTTATGTGAGGTGACAACAACACGTGAGTGTGCGAGATGGCCTCAGGGCCTGGGAAGGGGTAGGGGTGGGAGGACGATGCATGGGTGCCTTGGCGGGGAAGGATGGGAGAGGCCGCGCCAGGCTGATTCTCGAGACAGCTTAGCTTTCCTACCCAACCCAAGCACCGGCGCGATGGCCCGCGAAAACAGCAAGGAAGGGAATAGGTTAGCTTTTCTCTAACCTGCAACACACTTCCGACAGTATGGCACAGCCCACACGCTCTAGGACCTATTGCGATCTGGGCATTCTCTATCTAGATTGCACCTCCGCTCGAGCATATGACGTCTATGTATTCATACAAACTAGCACAGCCGGCCACCACGCGTTGCACAGAAGGGCGCCGACACTCCACTCAAATGGCACGGCACATCCTATCGTTTCAAGCGGACAACACGACCTGCGATGCTTGCTCAAATATTCTAGAACTTTTTTTGTGGCAGGCCAGTGTGCGGGCGCCAGCATACACGTACCATGCCGACCTCGTCCGCCAGCACGCCACCGATGCTGTGCCAGGGGCAGCACAGGGACTCCTTCCACCCGCGGGTCTCGACGCCGACCATGAACCCGAGCGACTGCCGCTGCGTCTTCTTCAAGGGGACGGGCATGCCAGCTGGCGTTGCATGCTCGTCCGGCCGCGGCGCCTCTTCCAGCTGCCGCATCCACCACTCGGGGCTCTTTCGGTTCACATGGATGTCGGTGGCCGCAGGGGTAGGGGTGGCGCTCGGGCTAGGCATATGCCGATGCGCAGTAGTGGGAGCCGCGCTATGCGACGTGCTGGGAGGGGCCACATGGGGCCTCGGCGTGACAGCTGGAGTCGGCGGCATGGAGGGGCGGGGAACAGTAGCTAGCCCACCGCTCGCGCTGGGGGCCATTCTCGGTATGGGCGCAGGGCGAGGGTATCCGGTGTGTAGTGGGGCGGTGGGTGCAGGCGGCCGGACTACCGCAGGCAGCACGGTAAGGGGAGCGGGCGGGTCGTCCGCACGATCCTCCTTACACACACGCCCGGCTGCCACCCCAGCGGCTCCCCCAGCTCCTTCCCCCACCCCCACCCCCGCTCCTGCACCCAATCCCGCACCCACTCCTACCCCGGCTATGCCCCGGGCGTGTTCCCGGGCTGCTGCTCCGCTGGAAGGGGATGGGTGGAGGACAGCCGGCTGCAAGGGGTGAGGAGAGGGCCCCGCCGGCCTGGCCACACCCACGCGGAACCGCGGCACTTCCGTGCGCGCCCTCTCGGCGCTGCTGCTGCTACTGCGCTGGAGCAGGTTCTGGAACGAGCGGGGCATCCCGTGGGGGAGCGCCGCGCCCGTGACGCCGTGTGTCAAGGGAGCAGCGGAGGAGGGGGCGGCGGCGGAGCGCTTGAGGGCGATGCGCCTCTGTGCGCGCAGGTGTACCCATTGGGCGGAGGAGCTCTCTGCGTGGCAGTGGCCCTGCTTGGCGTCGCTTGCGCCACGCCAGTAGGGGCATTCGGAGCACTGGTGGCGGGGGGGGGATGAGGCGGGGGATTGAGGGGGGGACATGGTAAACGGGGAGTGTTATGACGTTTCAAACAAATGGTCGTGATGCATGGTTCAGACTCACGCAGTCAAGGCCGTGTGATGTTATCACTGCCATGCTAGAGAACCGAGAACCGGGCACAGTTAAGGATGGAAATGACTAAAGCGCTCATCAGTGTGGGGTGAGAAAAGTAGCTGGCCCAGAACGGGGACGCGAGTGTTGAAACGAGGACCGAATTCATAGGCATGTCGCAAGCACTAGAATGAGGATGCGACACAGGTAAGTGAACCGTAGTACCTGGCAAGTGGAACTCCTGTGTGGGAAGAGGGTGGGAAAGCAGCATCCAAGTTACCATCCATGGTACTGCCGCATGCATCTGGCTTTAAGCGGGTCGCTACAGCCAGTAGATACATATGCCTTAGCTCGGCAGCAGAACTCGAGCTATGCTTTCTGCCTGGAAATCCAGAAGCATAGCGGGAGGCAGCGTGCTTCGCATCGCAAGCGAGATAGCCCTGGATGAATATAGGTGCAAGTTTGAGAACGTACCTTGACATCACACACGTAGCAATAGCAAAAATCGCAGTAATCTTCATGCGCCGACTTCGAGAACGGTTTCCTTGCGCAGTCTGGGCGGCTGTGGGGCCAGTCCACGAGTGCCTGGCGTTCAGGTAAGGCAGACGAACAAGGATTTCATTAGTGTTGCGGGCCTTTCATTTTAACTTGGTTACAATCAATGAGTGATTGTCGTTAGAAAGCAGTCTGCAACAGGACCGTATTGCAGGCGTGACACTACAATAGGGCGTACGTTTTGTCCCCGAACTGCTGTAACCTTGATGTCGTCGCCGTCGTCTATGTCTTGAGGTACAGAGGCCTTCCGGACTGGATCCGCTGGTGCTTCAGTAAGAATTTCGCATTCGCCTTCAAGCGCAGAGGATTCTGGCGCAGTAAAACGTCTCCTTTTCGCATTGTTGACGTCAGACTTCTTGTCCTTACAGCTAAATTCCTCCGCAGTAATGCAGACACAGTCATCGTCGTTATCCATTTCGGTCGCCTGAAAGGCGTGCAATCTCAGCTTGCGGCAAGCTTCTGAGACATTTTGTGAAAGGAAGTGTGCCTCACTCCTCTCTGTACACGCGTGTCGATTCTTATGTCAAAAGAACTAGTGCAAAGAGATTACAGAGCTTGGGGTAACCCCCCATTTGCAGCTGCATATAGTAGCTGCACCAGATAAATACCTACCATACTGATTTCTGGTTCTTTGCTTATTGCCATAGACGTCAGGTCCCCACAGCAACAACCAGCAGAAACCACGAGAAGAATTGAAATTTTAATTTCGCGCCAGAGCGCACGAGGCAACGAGGAGCCCGAGCAGGAGCCACAGTCACCATCACTGTAGCGTAACATTGTAAAAACTGTGCTGTACAGTCAGGGCCTGAGAAAGGTGCTACTGTAGGACCCTGAATAAGAGATCTGGGTTCAAGCCATAGAGATCTCCCAGGCAGAACCCCGAGCTGCGCGCAGGGCACGCAGGGCCTCGTCCAAGCAGTACAGTACGTACAGACTAGTTGTCCTTGATCAAGGCGTCCTGGTCTCCTGGGCTACTGTACCAGGTACTGGCTCGGCGTTTCACGGCGCGTTCTAAGTATGTTGATCTTCCGTACTGAAACTGCTCTGCAACCATCACTGCAGTTCTGCGAGCAAGCTAACTAGCGCTCCTAGAATATAGCCTCCGTTGTCCGTCGTAAGGTGTAATGACATTGTGTGACGCCGTCCTTGCTATGCAAATGCAGCACGTCTCAACTGCCCTAACAAAATTGCCGGACAACGGCAGCCAGCACTTTTGGGATCCGAGCGCAATGATATAATCATGGCGGTACGCCGGAAATTTTTGTACCTTGCTTAACGTCGCCAAGCGCGACTTTGTGATGGCCATGAGGCTGGAAATGGCGGCCGTTCGTGAAAATATGTATCGTCTTTCACTCTGGTTTTCCTGGAAGCGGCCACTTGTGACGTCATCGCTTCTTTTTTCGGAGGCGCCGTGTTTGGCAGGTGGTACGTGCCTTTGAGATGCTGGCCGGCAAGGTCCCGGCTGGCTTCTTGGAATGCATGGTGCCATGGATAACGCTCCCTGCGATTGGCCGATCGTGGACGTTAACCACGGCCAAGGCGGTTGATCCTGGACGTAAAGCTGCGGGATAGTAGTTATTATTTTTTTTTTATTTTTTTTGCCAGTAGGCAGGGCAGCCTTTTGGCTGCCTGGCGTGGCTTCCTGCCTGGCTTGGGCTCGATTCTTATCAGCACATGGGCCTTGGCGGCGAGCCTGGCTCGCGGCTTCATTATGCTGGCCGGGAGCGCGACCGTGAGCCAGACAGGAGGGATCGCCCTCCGCTCGAGCGCCCTATGTATGGCCGCAGCCCCAGCTTCGGCTCGTTTGGCCCGGTGGGACCTGGCATGGACCGACTTGCTCCCTCCAAACGGCCCCGTAAACCCCTCGACGCGCCCGGTGAAGAAATTCCTGGCCCTTCCCCGAGAGGCTATGGTGGCGAGCGCTTTGTGGCGCGAGACCACCGCGAGCGCGGCATGTACGGCGGCCAGATGGACGGCCCCATCGACCTGCCCCACGCGGAGCGCCACGGCGGCTTTTACGGCGAAGGAGGCAGGTTTGGTATGGGCCCCAGGGTGTCCGGAGGGGGCATGGAGGGCGGCCCTAACATGTATGGCCATGACATGGACATGGCGCGCGGCGGAAAGTATTACGGTCCCAACGTCTATGGCGGCGAGTTCAACCGCGGCCGCGACGCGGACGACCGCTGGGGGGGCCCTGGTAAAGAAGGCTGGGACCGCGACCGTGACCTCCCTGGCATGATACCCCCCAGGGGTCGCGGCCCCCCTGAGGTTTTCAACCGTGATGTCGGCCCCCGACGCGTGGGCTCCTCGGAGCAGCTGGCGGCACGGGAGGGGGAGCGGGGCTTGGCCCCCCGCCGGGAGGGTCCCGAGCGTGACGGCCGGGAGTTGGACCGGCGCGACCGGCAGGGGAGCAGCAGCAGCGTGGGGGGGCGCGAGACCGAGCGAAGGGGGCCGGTGGCGGACGACAGGGACGGGGCGACCAGTGCAGGACCCGCGGGGCTCATGTCGCCCCCGAGCGGTAGCGGGACGTTGGCTCGCTGGGGGTCCACGGGAGCCATCCCCTCATCCATCCTGCCATCATCCTCATCAGTGTCCGCGTCCGCAGCGGCCGCGCCCACACAACCCAAAGCGAGCACCGCTTCGCTAGGGGGCGCTGGTTCGGCCGGTGGTGGGGGCGGCAGCAGCAGCGGGGATGCCCCCGGTAGGGAGGCCGGTATAGGCAGCCTTTCGGGGGCCAAACCGGCTGCGGTGGCGGCGGCAGGGGCGGCGGCAGCTGCGGCTGCGACCAGCGCCCCAGGGACCCTGGGCCGGTCCTTCTCCGACGGCAAGCTGCTCGGCCAGTATGGCGCGTCACCCGAGCCCAAGGAGAGGTTTGGTGGTGCCAGTGGCGGCGGTGGCATCAGCGCCAGCGGCGTGGTGGCCTCCGCCAGCGACGCGTCTCTCTCCTCAAAGGACCCTGCAACGGCGTCCCTGCCAACGTCCGTCACGGGGCTTAACCCGGCGTCAGGCGCCCACGCTTCTGGCATCCACGCGTCCGCCTCAGACAGCCTGCTGAGCGACGCCCCCAAGTTCCTCTTTGACCTGGGCACGCCGGGCGGGGCGAAAGCGTCGGCGGGGGCTGGTGGCGGCGGTGGGAGCAGGCTGGGGGATGCGGCGGGTGGTGGCGGGAACGTGGGCACGGTGGGTGCGTCGGCAAGTGACTGCGGTGCGCCCGCGAGCACCCCAGCCAAGCGCCCGCGCCTCGGGTGGGGCCAGGGCCTCGCGGCGTTTGAGCGCAAGACGCCCGCCAAGCGCGGCGCGGAGGGCAGCGGGGCCACCAACAACGAGGAGGAAGGGGAGAGCAACCGCGGAGGCGCGGAGGCGTCGCTGAGCACAGGGACATCAGGACAAGGAGGGGTGCTCGGCGGGGGCGGGGGCCTATTTGGGACAGCCACGGGGGGCGGCGGGGGGGCGTCTGCCAGCACGGCCACGTCCCTCAGCAGCGGGCCGGATCGTGACGAGCCCCCAGCGAGCATGGCGCGGCTGGGTGGCGTGTTGGGCATGTCGTCCCTGGCCCACCTGGGCGCGTCGGTGACCGCGGCGGCCGCCTCCTGGTCGCTGGCCAGTGCGGGCGGCAGCGGTACGTTCTCCTTGTCTGTTGTCGCGGGGGACAAGGCGGGCGGGTTGGGCGGGCTGGAGAGAGTGCCGTCCCCTGCTGGTGGCCTGTCCACCGTGGGGAGTGGGGGAGCGGGCGCCAGCATCACTGGGATGGCAGGTGACGCGTTGACGGCGGCAGCACTTAGTGGTGGTCAACCCGGTGGCAGCGGCGCGGCAGCAGCAGGTGCGGAGGAAGGGTCCCTGGTCAGGACCAGCTCGCTCCCCTCGCACGCGAGTGACGCAATGCTGGCATCTGCGGGGCCAGGAGGCCTGCCGGGTGGCATGGGTTCCTCTGCCGTTGCGGGTGGCAGCATCACCGGGTCAGGAACGGGCGCGGGCGCCGCTGGTTTGTCCTCGTCCTCTGCAGGTGTGCCCACAGCTTCCCTCACGACTGGGTCGGGGGTGCTGCCGGCGTATGGTGCAGCCGGCGGTGGCGTCGGCAGCAGTAGCGGCAGCGGGGCCACCAGCGGGGCGCTACCCGCCACCGCACGTCCTCTCTCTGCGGCCAGCTTCCTCGCCAGCCTGTCCACGCCTATCGGGGGCGCAGTGGCGGCTGCAAGTGGCCTGCTGGGGGGGGACAAGGGCGCGGCGGCAGGCGGGAATACCCCCGGGCTGTCCTCGGGCGGCCTTGCAGGGATTGGGGGCGGCGCGGCTGGAACGGGGGCGGGGGCGTCCGCGGGCGTTAGTGTCTTGGACAGTGTCCTTGGCCGCGCGGGTGGGGTGCTCCCACTGCGGGGCGTGACAGGGATCAGTGGCATCACAGGCATCGGGTCGGCGGGGTCGGGCGGGCTGAGCGCGGGCCAACTAGCAGCCGCAAAGGCGGTCGCCGACGCCGTTCAATCCTCGTTGTTTGCCGCCACGGTGACTACTGCCGCAGCCACGGCCGGCCCGTTGGGAACCGTAGGGGTCACCCCCGCGTCCCCCGGGGGGTTGCCGTTGCCCCTTCCCTTACCCCTGGCGTCAGCACAAGGGATCGGCGCGGGGGGCTCGTCCGGTTGGCCCTCCTGGCCGCTCCCGTCGCCCCTCGGTGGCACGCTCGGGTCCAGCTTTGGCGCATCGTCCGCCAGCGCGAGCGCAGCGGGGACAGCGGGGGTCGCGGCTGGTGGCAGCGTGGAGGCAACCCTGCCCACTGGCACAGCATCGTCCTCTGGTCCTGGGTTGCTGCCATCGTCTGCCCCCGGCTTGTACGGGTGGCAGTCCTCCTCGGTCATGCCCTCATTCGACCTGACGGGCCGGCAATTGTCTTCAGGAGCGCTCTCGTCCGGTGACGCGAGCGCAGGGGCAGCGGACCGGTCCGCCTTGTCGGGGGCCATGACAGCACCGTCATCGTCACTATCATCATCCGGCGCGAGGCTTGGCCCTACCAAGGGCGATGCGGCCGTGAATGGCAGCATTAGGGCAGAGCCCGCGGCTTTGAGCCAACCAGCGGGGGGGAACAGCGTCGGCACGCCCTCTGGGTTGGCAGTCAAGATGGAGGGTGTGACAGATGGTAAATTGATCGCAGGGGTGGCACCGGGTGTGACGGGGCTGCCGCCACCATGGGCTGACACAGGCAGAGCAGTAGGCACCGTGGTAGGGGTCTCGGCGCCGATACCTGCACCCGTGGGGCCCGTTCCTGCGGCTGCACTAGGGCTGCCAGGCGCGGCCGGCGTGGAGGGGGGTCAGGGACGGGCGGGCGCAGGCGTGGGCGTTGGGGCAGGGGCGTGTGCTGCCCCTGCGGTCACCAAGGATGAGATCTTGCGGCGCATGGAGCAGGTGGACCGGGACATCGAGGAGCTGGAGGAGAGGCTCGCGCACAGGCAGGGGGGCGGCGGCAGCATGCCGGCAGGGGGAGCAGCGGCTGTGGAGAATGGGGCCGGGGGGGGCGCGGGCTCTGCAGTGGCAGGGATTGGGGTGGACGCCGGGGGCAGCCCCACCGGGCAGGACGCGGGGCCGGCGAGATTGGAGGAGGGCGTGGCGGCTGATGGGGCCAAGTCCCCCACAAGGCCTGCGGATGCCAGTGTCGGGGAGGTGGGTGCTAGTGCAGTCGACCTGGTGACGCGGGAGGCTGGCGGCGAGGATAAAAGCAGCGCGCAGGTTGAGGGTGAAGATGGTGCGCCGCTGACTTCGGCAGGGGATGCTGCGCGGTCGGAAGGTGCTCTTGCGGATGCCAGCACAAGGGAGGCCGAGGGTGAGGAGGTGGTCGAGGTGTCCCGGGGGAAGGGCGCGCCACTGGGTGAGGGTGGAGCTGGGGCTGAGGGGCAGGGTGGTTCCGAGGGGGGGACCACAGCCGCGGCGCCGGTTGCTAGTGTCGCGAATGCCTCAGCCGTGGCAGAGGACAAGGCACGTGCGGCCGACGTCAAGCAGGAGGAGGGCCAGGGCGGGGCGGGTGACGTGGCGATGGCGGATGCGGTCGGACCGGGCATGCCATCACCAGCACGAGGTGCGCCTGGAAGTGGCAGGGACGTGTCAGGGGGCAGCGGCGATGTCGACATGGTGCCCTCCGATGATGTGGGTGCTGGGGATGCACACGTGCCCCCCCCCTTGGTGGCAGATGGGGGCAGAAAGGAGGACTTGGTGGTGGACGCGGACAGTGTCCCTGCGACCGTGTCAGGAGCGAAGGATGCAGACAGTGCGGTGCCACGTGCGGGGGATGAGGGCGGCCAGGGCGCGGCGGCACCTGTGAAGACGGAGGCGGAGGAGGTTCCTTGTGCGAGCGCGCTGGTCCCCTCGCTGGCCCCCTGTGCCCAGCCCCCGCGCCCGTCGATTGATGCTGCGGGCAGCAGCGAGGCCATGGAGGAGATGCCGGGGATGTTTGGGCACGACGCGAGCGCCAGCGTCGGGGACCGCCCGCCGCTCACGGGCAAGGGCGACGGCGACGCGCTGGGGTTGGCATCCGTGCTGGGGCGTTCTGAGGACACGGGTGCTGGGGATGAGGGCAACGAGGGCGAGACCAAGGAGGGCGAGGCCAAGGGTGAGGGCAAGGCGACCGCCAAGCTGGAGGGCGATGTGGTGGCGTCTGCCAGCGCGGATATCGCGGTGGCGCCTGCGAGTGCCTCTGTAGAGGGTGAGCCGGTGCCCGTGGACGACATGGTTGGCGATGGGGTGGCGCCGCAGGTCTTGCTGGCGGTCGCGGATGGCCGAGTGGAGGTGGCAACAGGTGAGATGCCTGGCATTATCACCTAACCCTAAACATCCACACCACCCTAAACCGTAGACATCCACACAAGCTAGGACTTGGATGCCAAGCTCTTGCGTTATAGCTTGTAAGATTGTCGTTGGGTTGGGATGCCTCCTGCTGCTGAGCTTTTGGTGGTGCTCTCTGGTGCTGATATAAGGGTGGGAGTTGAACACAATCGTGCTGACCCGTGTGCAAGGCTAGCAGTTTGTTATAGGCCCGCCTACGAGACCAGCAAGAGGTAGTTGTGTGGCTTGTGTTCTTTTCGCAGGTTTTTTTCACTTGGTTTTGTACGGATGCACCACCCTATATATATATGACCACCCTATATATATATATATATATATATATATACATATATATGACGGTGTGTGCCGCCATCGCTGTTCCGACTTCTCTGCTCCGAAGTGTGTTGCTGCCCGTAGGTCTCGTAATGTTCCATTTGTCACTTGGCATCGGATCGAACATGCTGCATAGCAGAAGAGTTCGTATTCTACAATTATCATACAGCAGAGCGTTCCTTCTTTTGGTTTCTTTTTCGCTAACAGTTCAAATGTTTCTCCCGGTTGCCTGTTGTTCCCCATATCATTGGCATCCCCGTCCAACAATACTTATCAATATCTACTCATGGCCCTCCCATCGCCAGCCACCACCGCCAAGGAAGAATCCAAGGAAGACTCGCCCGAGGGCGCCGTTGGCCAGCCGCTCGCGCTGCTCCCCGCCACGCCGTCGGAGCCTGTCCCGCCATCCCCCCCTGCGGCCCCCGCGCTCTCGCTGCTCACCCCTCAACAAGTGATCGCAGGCATCCTACTCTCCAACATGGCGCGCGCGGCGGCTGCCGAGGCCATGTTCGACCACTTGCTTCCGTCTCCGCCACCGCTGGCAGTCATCCCGCCGCGCGGCACACCCGCCGACAAGCTGTCTCTTAAGGATGGCCAGGAGGCCAAGGAAGGGGAAGCCGGCA
Source organism: Mesostigma viride (assembly GCA_009746045.1). Classification (NCBI taxonomy): domain Eukaryota; kingdom Viridiplantae; phylum Streptophyta; class Mesostigmatophyceae; order Mesostigmatales; family Mesostigmataceae; genus Mesostigma; species Mesostigma viride. Next base: position 221,460 of record RPFO01002078.1, read on the forward strand.
AGGGCACGGACGGCACAGAAACAGGCGGGGCCAAGGGCTCGAGGGATGGGGACGCGGGTGTCAAGGAGCCCACAGACAATGAGGGCACTGCGCAGTACCCGTTGAAGGGAAACTCAGCCAGCAGACCTCAGGGTAATGGGGGTGCCCTCACCTCCCACAAGCGGCCGCTCCTGGACGCAGCCACGCAGCGGTCCCTGGGCCGTCCCCTGGCGCTCCTGATGGCGCTCACGTCGGCGCAGCCGGTTGCCACGGTGCTCCCGCCCTGCCTGCTGGCCCCCGTCACTTCATCCTCTCTGCTCCCCCCGCAGCTGCTGCAGTCGCTGCGGCGGCGCGCAGCTGTCTTCTACTCGCCCTCGGAGCTGCCTTCGTACCACGCCAACCGCGCCACGCACGACCGGCTCGCCCCCACCATCCTTCGTGTGATCAAGGCGCGGCGGGAGCAGGTGGTGGAGAAGGAGCTCACGCTGGCGCTCCAGTACCGGCAGCTGCGGGAGACGTACAAGGCCCGCATGGCAGAGAGGGGGGGGGCAGGTGCCGCCGCAGGGGGCAGCGCGGGTAGGGGGGCGCCGGGCGGGCGTGGTGTGGGCGGCAGCAGCAGCCGGCGTGGGGGGTCGCGCATGCCAGTCATGCCGGGCCCCCCGCTGGGCCGGTCGTCGTCAAGGCTCTCGCGCGTGTTCTCGGGATCGGTGCGGAGTGATTACGAGGAGGCACAGGTGAGCCGCCGGGGCAAGCAGGGATGTTTATTGGGATGTTTACTATTAATGTGACAGCCATTCAATGTGTGTGAAGGATTATGGTTTGGGAATGGTGTTAGGAGTATCGGTTGCGGTTTGCCGCTGCCTCCTCCTCACTGCCCTCGCATACCTTACTATGGCCGTTGCCTCCTCTTTGGAAACCATGTCCCCTGCGTGGCACCCCTCGCAGGTCCTCAACTACCTGCAGGAAGCGGAGCGGCTTAAGACGCTCGTGCGCATCCCGCCCATGATCCTGGACGAGCGCGAGAAGGCGGCGCGTGCGTTCCCCTCGCGCAACGGCCTCGTCGAAGACCCCGTGGCCGACTACGAGGCGGCCAAGCTGGTCCGCCCGTGGTCCGAGGCCGAGCGCCGCATCTTTGTTGACAAGTTCCTCATCTACAACAAAAACTTCCGCAAGATCGCACGGCACCTGGAGGGGCGCACCACGCAGGTAGGGGAAAGAAAGGGCATTAAAAGGGGAAGAAAAGGGGATGAAAAGGGGATTAATAGGGGATTAAAGGGGGAATAATACGGGAGGGGAAGGGGAATACGAGGGGAGAGAAGGGGAGGGAAGGGAAGGGGAAGGAAGGGGAGGGAAGGGAAGGGGAGGGGAGGGAGGGGAGGGGAGGGGAGGGGAGGGAGGGGAGGGGAGGGAGGGGGGGAGGGAGGGGAGGGGAGGGGAGGGAGGGGAGGGGAGGGGAGGGGAGGGGAGGGGAGGGGAGGGGAGGGGAGGGGAGGGGAGGGGAGGGGAGGGAGGGGAGGGGAGAGGAGAGGAGGGGAGGGGAGGGGAGGGAAGGGGAAAGGGGGGGTATGAGATGCCGCTCCCGGGTCGTAATGTGTTTGTCGTTCCTAGTTGCTGTCATCAAGCTGCCCAAAGAAGGTGTGTCATGCCCTGCTTGCCGGAGTCCATTTCTTTCTGTGCTTTCAATACCTCCAGTCGCCTCTCCCGTCATCCCTTGCTGACCTGGTTGGTATCCTAGCGGCTGTTCACCCCGCCCGCCCGTCCACCCCTTGACCCTGGCTTTGTCCTGTGTCCGCTCGCCTGGTTCCCTTTCTTCACTCTCTGGTCGCCCCGCAGGACTGCGTGCGCTTCTACTACCTGCACCAGAAGGGGGAGGACTTTGACTGCCTGCGCCAGCGGCAGCACCCCGCCAAGAAGAAGGACGTGCTGACACATGGCGGGCGCGGGGCCGGCGGGGGCGGCAGCAGGGCAGGGGCCACCCCGACATCCCGTGGGACCGCGAACATTCCCCCCTTGGAGCGCGGCCTGAGTGAATCCGACCTGCAGGCGGGGGGGAACAAGGGCGGCGGCTATAACACTGGCAGCCGCACCCCTGCCCCGGCCGCCACCCCAGCTCCACCCGCGTTCACCCCCGCCACATTCCCCGTCACGAAAGCCCGCCGGACGCCCGTAACGAAAGCCAGCATACCCGTCGGGTGGCGTGCGTCCGGTGCCGGCGCAGAGACCCCCAACGGGGGGGCGGCCACCCCCGCGACCCCTGGCCCCAGGCCGAGGCCAGGCCCATCGGGGAGACCTGGGCCTGGCGCAGAGGGTGCCCCTGGGCCTGGCCCCAACGGGTTTGTGCAGGACGGCGGTGGCCTGGAGGAGCGGGAGGATCCGCCCTGGGGCGAGGACGAGCACCGCCGGTTTGTGGCCGCGCTGGTTGAGGTGGGGAGGAACTTCCGCGCGCTTTCGAACGCGGTCGGCACGCGCACCGCGTTTGAGTGCAAGGCCTACTTTGGGCGTGGCCGCAAGCGGCTCGGGTTTGACAAGCTGGTCGAGCAGCATGCCGCCGCGGTGGCCGCAGCAGTGGCGACGCCAGGGCCGGCGCCGCGGTCAGGGCGTGACGGTGGCGGGTATGGCGGCGGGGACCGCTACCGCGACCGGGACCAGGAGGGCCCCGGCGTGATGGACCATGCACGGGGCATGGGGCCGGATGCCAGCGGGGAGTTCTCAGTGAGCAGTGGGGGAGGGGCCGCGGCGGGGGGTGGGGTCGGCGGTCCAGGCGTATCCAGTGGAGGGCTGGAGGGGGTGGCGGGCACCGAGCCGCGCTGGGGCCACCACCCCCGTGGGGCGCGCGGCGGGCGGGACCGGGACCGGGACCGGGAGAGAGAGCGGGAGCGGCTCCTGGGGCTGGACGAGGGCGCAGGGTCCCTGCTCTCGCTCGCGCAGGTTGCGTGCGAGGGCGGCGTGGGAGGGGGCGGGAGAAACGCTGGTGATGGAGCAGTGGGTGGCATGGAGTACCTTAACGGGACGGGCGGGGGGGATGCCATGGGAGCCTCTGTGGCCGGGGGTGGCCTGCGAGGCGACCCGGGAGACGGGGAGCGGGTCGCGTCTGGGCATGGCCGCCCCTTGGACAAGGCGGGGGGCATCCCGGCGGCGGCGAGCGGGAGCGGCGCGCCGGGCGCGACTGGCGGCCGCGAGAAGCGCGTGGTCACCCACTGGACGGCGGCGGAGAAGGAGATGTTCATGGCGCAGTACCGGCGGCACGGGCGCGACTGGAAGGTTCTGCAGGAGGCTATACCGGGCAAGTCCCTCAACCAGATCAAGAACTACTTCCAGAACTACAAGGCGAAGCTGGGGCTCACAAACCTGCAGGCACTCGCCGCGGCGGGCCCGGGGGCGGGCGGGAGCATTATCCCCCCCGCGGCCACGCCGGCAGCGGCGGGAGGGGCAGCCGCTGCGGGCGCAACGGGGGAGGGCGACACGGGCGCCGGGGCCGCACGGGCAGGTGTCCCTGCCCCCACGCGCACACGGAAACGCAAGAACCACGACATGCCCGCGGGCGAGACCGGGGTTGGGGCCCCCACGGGCAAGCGGGGCGGCGCCACAGTGGCAGCGCCTGCGGACCTTCTGGCGCCGCCCCACTCGTCCATGGGCCCGCCCTCGCCCTCGCATCGTGCGTCGTACAGTGCCAGGGACAAGGACATGAGCGGCATGCCGGGGGGAGGGTCGGCAGCGGCGGCGAAACCCCCTCGCGCGTCATCTCCCGCGCTTCATTACGACGGGCTCCCGCAGCCACCTGGACCAGGGGCGCCCGCCCCTGCGTTCCATCGTCCTCTCTACCACACGTCACCGCACCTGCCGGCCTCGGACGACGAGCGGGACCCGAGGGGGATGGAGCACCCGGGCGTTGGGGGGGATCCCCACACGGGCACGGCAGGCGCGGCGGGTATGCCCGGCATGGGCGGCATGCCGCCGCCTTATATGGGCATGATGTACCCAGGGTCCGGCAGCCCCCACCTGGCACCTGGTGAGGTCGTGGGGGCTGGAGACCGGGCCGGAGGCACGGGGGGCGCGGGACCCGGTGGCCACACGGCGGCCTACATGGACAGCATGTTTGCGTTGACCCACCCAGGGCTGACTCGGCACGGGATGGCCCACCATGGCATGTACCACGGCATGCCCATGTCGTCGTCGCTCTCTGCGGCGGCAGGTGGGATGCCCTTGGGCCACGGCCGGCACGTGATGGGCTCGCAGGAGCTACGGGGGGGGCCGCAGGGACTGGCGGGCGTGATGGAGGCCCGGGGGGGGGGCAGCGAGCAGGACCCCCATATCCCGCCCCAGATGTCCGTGCACTCGCTCACGGCACAGCTAGCCATGGCCGCAGCGGCGGCAGCAGCTCCCGGGGGTGGTGGCGTGATGGGCCATGGGGCCCACCCCGCGGTGTTGGGGCGGGGCTATTACGACGACCCGCGCTGGCTGGGGCACCCGCACGCGCATGCACACGCGGCGGCGGCGGCAGCAGCACACTCACACGCGGCCGCCGGGCAGCAGGCGGCTGCAGAGGCCCATTACCGGGCGGCGGCGGCAGCGGCGGCGGCGGCGGCGGGCGGTCGGCAGCATTACGCGCACATGCTGCAGCAGTACTATGGTGGCGCGCTGATGAGCCCTCAACAGCTGCTGGAGATGCAGCAACAGCAGCAGCAGCAGCAGCAAGCGCCACTGCCGCAGCAGGACAGCCCGCGCTCGCCCACGGTCCACCAGCACCCGTCCCAGCACATGCACCCGCACCACGCGCCCCCGCAGGCGCATGGGTATGGCAGCCAGCACATCGGGCCGCACGGCAGCGGGGCCGGGGGCGGGGCCGCTCAGCCCTCGGCCCAGCCCGGCGGCGCGAGCACTGTCAAGCTCTTTGGCCGCTCGCTCTGGCTCCCCTCAGCACTTGCCAACGCGTCCTCACACGGAGGACAGGCCGCGTCCCATGGCCCCCCGGGCATGGGCATGGGCGCGGGCGGCCCCCTGGAGGCCCACGCGCACGGTATGGTGGACCGCTGGGGGGGGTACCGCCAGGGGGGCGATGCCCCGCTCATGCGGCCGCGGGGCGAGCACGGGCATGTGCGGGCCATGCCAGGGCATGGCCGGGGAGCGCCTGAGGACGAGGAGGAGGAGGAGGAGGACGAGGAGGAGGCGGGCAGGGAGGGCGGGCGGGGCGGCGGGCGGCGGCAAGGTGAGGAGTGGGGGGATGCCGCGGGGGCGGCGCCGCGGGGCGGGCGCGGCCGCAAGCGCAGCCGGGCGTGGGAGCGCAGCGGGGAGGAGGATGGTGAGTATGAGGGGAATGGGGGTGGGCGGCCCATGCCCATGCCGCGCTATGATGCTGGCAGGGCGGGCGAGCGCGGGCGCGGGGAGGAGGAGGCGGACGAGGAGGCGGCGTGGGCGGCGGAGGAGCGCGAGGCCGCGGAGAAGGCAGCGGCCGCGCGGGAGGTGGAGGAGGCAGCGCGGGCCCACGGTCGGCGTGGCGGGGAGGAGCGTGCGTGGGGATGGGGCGCGGCGCGTTCCGGCGCGCTGATCGCGGATATCGAGCACCGCAAGCCGCACGGGCACGGCCACGAGAGGGAGAGGGAGGACGCGGCGCGCGCGAGGGAGCGCGAGCGCGAGTGGCAGCGAGAGGCGGAGGAGCAGAGGGAGTGGCAACGGCCACAGCGGCAACCGGCCACGGAGGAGGAGGAATCCCCGCACCGACACCGGTTGCCGTCCTCCCCTGGGCGCAGAAGGCACGCGGAGCACCCTTTCATGGATCCCCCCCACAAGCATTACCCGCCGGCGCAGGAGGGGCCGCGGGCGGTGCCAGCGCGCCCCGCTAGCTCAGGTAACGAGGAAGGGGAGGAGGAGGAGGAGGACAGCGCGGATTGGAGGCGGGAGGGGCCGGGGACGGCGGCCGCGCATGCTGCGCACCGCGGCGGCGCGTGGCAGGGCGGCGAGGGGTGGGATGGCCGTCCTGCCGGTGTCGCGTCTCCCCGGCCGAGGTACGCTGGCCGCGGGGCGGAGGAGGAGGGTGCCTGGCGGTACGGGCGGCAACAGTATGAGGAGGGGGCCGGGAGGACGGCGGGCTGGGATCGGGATGGCCGTCCGCGGCATGAGGCGCGTGGGAGGGAGGAGGGCGACGGGGATGAGCGGGAGAGGGCAGAGGCGCGGGGGGGTCACCGGGAGGAGCGTGCGCCAGCAGGCACGGGCGGGAGCGGGGCCGTGGGGAAGGGGTACTCGCGTCCGCGCCATGCCCGCTCTGAGGAGGAAGAGGAGGAAGAGGAGGCGGATCGTGGCGCGCCGGCCTCTCAGGAGGAACATGGGGAGGCAGAGTGGGCACGGCAGGGGCGGCTGGAGTCGCGGGGAGAGGGGCGCGCACGGGGTGGGGACAACGAGGGGAAGGATTACTTGGATGCGGAGGAGGGGGAGGGGGAGGAGATGGAGGAGGAGGAAAGGGAGGACGAGGAGGAGGGCGAGGAGGAAGGGGCGGTGGGTCGGGGCTGGCGGGGTCGTCCGGGTGGTCGTGAGGTGGACGTTGGGGAGGAGCGGGGGGAAGAGGTTGGCGGCGGGGAGGACCACGGGCGTGCACGGTTTCGTGGCAATCGCCCGGATGCCGAGGGTGAGAACATGAGGGAAGATGGTCGGTACCAAGGGGAAGGCGAAGACTGAGGGGAGTGCGGGCCATGTTTCGCGGGTATATCTGGCTGGCTGCTTGCGTTGACAGCTGGTGCTGTCAGGCCATTGACTGGTGCGGAAGAGGCCCGAGGTGGTTGGGATGGGTTTCTGTGAATGGATAGTGTCAAATTTGTTATTCTGACCTGTTATCATAGTGAGACACCATGCCATGATGGCCGAGTATCTTCTATCATTAATAAGACAACCTGCGCATAATCGTGGTACTCAACGGCGGATATACTTAAGGTCTGAAAACAGCAATTGTTTTGTTAGGCAGTTCTGTAGTTTTGTTCCATCTTTCTTTTGGGGTTATTCTTGCTTCAAGTAATGTATTCATGTTTCTGAGCAGCATCACAGCAGGTGCTGTGTGTATCTGCAATAAAAACGTTTTGCACTTTGCCGGCTCCTCTGGTTACTATTGGGCAACAGTACTCCGGTGCCCAACAGTTAACTAATAAGAAGCTGACAGGAAGCAAGCATGGCGGACTGCAAACTGTGGTGTAGCCTACCATAAGGAGGGAAGCAGCACTCAGTACGGCTACCTGACCCACATTCTCGTGGCGAAGCTGGTGCGGCCGGTGGGGAAGTGGACTCAACAGCTTTTGCTGAGAGTAGAGCTTTTCGATGCATCCGAGGTGGCTTACATTCGGGATCAACGCTTGGTGGTGGTCCGCAGCGCCGCGAGGCACCACGCATGCACGGCAAAGCTAGTGTGGCCAACATCTGTTTGCTCCGTTGGGTTTGTGCTGGACCCACGGCATCAACCCCAGCTTTCGGTCATTCACTGCAAGCTGCCCCGTCACCTGGCAACCGGGTGGGCTTTGGAGAATGAGTTTTTCCAAAGCACGCCGACAAGGTGGCAGGAAGACATCAGGTACTTCCCACCTGAGCCGCCCGCTGAACCGCCGCCTGCGCCAGTGAGCGAGCACGGCGGCAGGACCTTCACGCGCAGCCCCGCCTCGCAAGAAAAAGAAGCCGCCCGATGAACGGCAGCCCGCGCCGGCAACCACGGTGGCAGGACCTTCACGCGCAGCCCCGCCTCGCAAGAAAAAGAAGCCGCCCGCTGAACGGCAGCCCGCGCGCCGGCAACCACGGCGGCAGAACCCTCACGCGCAGCCCCGCCTCGCAAGAGAAAGAAGAAATCTGAGGCTTTAGCGCCTGCATCACACAAGGGGAAGGAGCCCATGCCCCCGTTGCGCACAAGTGCACGCGCGCACATGGTCAGGGACTATAGAGAACAAACCCCTAGCAACGAGGGGAATGACAGTGATTTTAACGGTAGTGATGCCAAGGATGATTCTGATTGATGTGCTAGCGCCAGCATTTTGCGGCCTCATTAGATGCTGCACACAAGTGGAAGGAGCCCATCCCTCCGTTTTGCTTTTGGGTGTGCAAGGCTATACGGAGACTATCCCTCTAGTATGAGGAGATTGACATGTTGACAGTGGTGATGGTATGGATGAGTCGGATAGATGTGCGAGGACTGTCCTGTTTACGTTGACCAATTGCAACATCCTACTCACTTGATAATCATGCCGATATTATATTGAATAAAGATGCATCATTCATTGTTTGGGCCTAAACTGACTTGTTGTCGGTTCAGCCCAAGGTTGTATTTTTTACCACTTTTGTGCTCGTCGTGGTGTTCTTTTTACCACTTTGGCCACTTTTACCACTTTTTATCACTTTTTACCACTTTTTATCACTTTTTACCACTTTTTACCACTTTTTACCACTTTTTACCTCTTTTTACCACTTTTTACCACTTTTTACCACCTTTTACCACCCTTTACCACTTTTACCACCTCTAAGGCCGTGTCTTAGGTGGTAAAAGTTGCTTTAGGTCGTATTTTTTTATCACTTTTGATCACTTTTTACCACTTTTATCACTTTTTATCACTTTATACCACTGTTTAGGTGGTTTTACCACCCTCCAGGTGGTAAATAGTGATAAAAAGTGATAAAAGTGATAAAAAGTGATAAAAAGTGATAAAAAGTGATAAAAAGTGATAAAAAGTGATAAAAGTGGTATTTTTTACCACCCCGGCCTGAGTTCCTAGTGCCCACACCACCTTGACCCGGCGCGTCGCCTCCACCATAAATCCATAATGGAACCGCCAGCCCGCGCGGAGGTCGTCGACCAGAAGACCGTTGACCCCTTGCTGGGGGTTGACGGAGCGCCGATGCTCCTGGACCCCGGCGAGGACGGCGATCTTGTTGTCGGCGCACAAGGCGATCAGCTCGTCGACGCGTTGGCGTGCTGGGGTGCCGCCGCTCGTAGAAGGATCTGCAGGGAGGGTGCGCACATTAAAGCAGCCTTGCAAGACCAAGAATGGGCCGTTCCCCTTTTAGTGGGGGGGTGGGGGTGGAGGTGGGGGTGGAGAAGGGTAGTGCTGGAGGTGGGGCCGGGTGGGGGTGGAGGGGGTGGGGTGGGGGGAGGGTGGCGATTGGGGTTAATGCTTGTCAACGCATGGAGTCTTTCTTTCAGGGCGGATATGCGTCGTCTCCGTCCTGTCTGGGGTTGCCGACGTGTCGACTGAGCCTCATCCCGCTCAAGGCGGGCCAGGAGGCGTGTGAGGCTGGTAAACTGGCGGGAAGGTTGACCGTGGCGTGCGTGGCGACCTTGCATCCTGGTCATGCTCGCACGGTGCGACATGAGGATGGAAAGGGGCTTGTTTATTAATAAAGGCTGCACATGCCCAACAAAGCCTATTGTACCGCGAGGCCGCGAGGGTGTGCCCTTACCGGGCGCCCTCCCCGGCCATACCGGGGACGTGCGTTGACGACGACGATGCAGTTGGGGCGTGCATGCTTGGGGTGTGGCTTGTGCCGCTTGTTAGGAGCTTGCACAGCCGTGCGCTTCCCGTCTATGAAGAGAATGGGGGTGTCGTTGACAAGGCGGACGTAGGTGCGGATGCCATCGCGTCTAGCCTGGACCTCTGCATCGCTGCCGGCCCAGCAAGCCATTCTTGATGGTGATCTGGGCTGGGGGAGAGTAGGTCGTCGAGGCTGGGCGCGTTTCGCCCGCCCAGGAGCTTGCGGGCCGGCTGCAGGACTTTCACCTTGCTGGCCACGTTCGTGAAGGTCACCCGGATTGGGCCAGGTTGGCTTGCCATCAATGCTGCCGACTCAATGCGGATGCGTTCGTTGCCCAAATGAAGCCGGCCCACGATGAGGCTCCGGTTCAGGCGTTGTGCAATTAAGCATGAGGTCCGTTTCCGGGTGCATGACGTGCTACCTCGAAATAAAGTACCACAATACTGCGTGAGCGGTGGTCTTCCTCGACTGCGGTCTTGTGGGCCGCTGCCCCCCTCCGTGCAGCGTCCGCCATCATGTTGGCAATGTCCGCCTGCTTCACCATGGTAGCATAGTATAAAGTGGGACTTGCGGAGGCGGCTTGCTGGGGCGAGGTGGCCAGGGCTGCCTTAACCTCACTCAGCCATGCTGGTGCGTAGCTCGGCGGTATCCTGGAGCAGAGCAGTCATGATAGGGCGCCTAGCTGGGCTGCCATGTCCTCGACTTCCTGGTTGAGCTGTAGCAGCTCTGCTTCCGGCCAGGTAAGCAATTATTAGGAGTGTTGGCGGTGCCGTGCTCGGCGTACGTCTTGGAAAGCGGCAATGAGTGCCCGGAGGCAAGGGGCCTGCACGTGCCAGGCTCAAGAAAACAGAACGGCGAAGCTGGGGCTCATACAGTTTTGCGATGTCTTCCACTGAAAATATGGTGTCGCCTGGCGTGCCAGGAGAATAGATCGAAATTTCGTGGTCGGCCAGGTAGCGCATGCAGCCGGGATGGCCTGCGCCTGCTCGGCGGAGAGCGAAAAGAACTCGTGCTCGGATACAGCCAGCCCGGCCGGGCATGAAAGACGCCGGGTTAAAAACATTAACGTCGTCGATAGCGTGGTGACCCAGGGGGTCTTCCTCACGGACTACCTCGCTGGAAAAAGGAGCCGATGGCGGAGGGATCTGGCTATCCATCTCGTCGGCTGGTCTGCAGGAGCAACGCCGCTTGGAGGATCGAGGCGTAAATGGCCACCTCATCAGTCGGTGGCTACGTCGCAATGGTTTCCGCAGCTTCGACTAGTCACTTGCGTAATGGTGTTAGTAGGCGCTGAATCCTCCCCATCGGCGGGAGGAGGGGAGGCGGCTGATGGGGATTCCTCCATAGCTTGTATCCGGAAAATACGAACTGAACGCTGCCTGTGCTGCGTTTTATGGTATCGTGCAAAATCCGCCTTGGGCGATGGCTACCGAAAATTATATCATCGTAGGCGAGTCTAGCTACTGCAATTTACCCGACCAAATTTCATGCTCGAATGCAAAAGTTATGAGCATTCTCGATCGGCATCCATAGCTCGTCACACCGTAAACCGGTAATCCTCCCTGAAGGGGTTGGGCTTGTCATTGTTGGGCCCGGGGTCCCACACCTTGTGTTGTTCTTGCGCCAAAAGCAAAGCGCGACGCATCATCATTGCCGAGGTCCAGAGGAAGATACACCGCCCCACCACGGACGACTGCTTTGGTATACTCGTGTCGCACTTTGAAAACCGTCTCGTTCCGGACTGATAGTCCATATCGCGTATAGCATATTTGTGTGAAGCCATACCCGGCCCATGCCAGTTAACTATCTGACAACTGACTCTTCCCCTGGGGTCCCCACAATACCGATCGAATATGATACAGAGCACTGATAGCGCTAATGTGGAATGTATGAATAGAGCGGTCCCCGCCGCATGCGCACCATATGTTAAACTAAACAACCATTGCCACACATGACAGTCCGCCGGCTCACTTGGCTATAGAGAAAGCGGTTGTCTCCTTGATAGAGAAAGCGGTGTTCGATTGTTTCCTAGGGGAAGGTGCACAGGGATCATCAGTGTCGGTCGGTCGCATCGGGGTGAAACCGACCGGACTCATGCTGAGGGCGCCGGTCACGTTGACCCCAATTGCCCGTTGCTGTCTATGTTGAATGTCGGTCGCTCTGCAGTCCACCGACCAATGGGTGATCGACCGCCAGGGTGATAAGCTTAATCCAATTGTCGGTAGCCACGGCATGCCATTGATTGACTGCGGTAGAGCTTTTCCATGATCTCCTGGGACGCAACAGGGTGTTTGCTTGTATTCCTCACGGTGACCTGACGCGTGTCACCTGGTTTCCCGGTTCACATACAGCTCCCTTCTAAACATATCACCTACCACAGTATCCACATTGGGTAACCAGCTGGTCGATACGTGGTACCCCTTTACCTAACGATATTTCCATTTACCCAGGATTTACCCGGAAAAAAAACTGTACTTTAGTTCCAACTGATTACAACCTTTCGAGATCCGCTTGTAATAGCGAATCCATTTGCCCCGATGACAGCGAATCTAATTGCCAGCCAACAGCAACGAAGGAAACCAGGCGTGCCGTCAACAACGTGGACGGTGGTACGAAGACGCTGCATAAGCTTCCACCGCATTACACTCATCTGAACACGAACCCCTCGGCCGTATCCAAGCGTCACGTGACTGACGTGATGCAGACTAAACAGCTGGACAGTGGACAGTTGTGGGATGAACCATTTGCACCGCGACCTTCTTCCGAAATATCGCATTTATGATATCGCATTTATGAAATATCGCATTTATGAAATATCGCATTTATGAAAAGCTCTCAATTTTGGCAGTTATTCCGTCGGCAACCCATGATTGCAGACTGGGCCGCGGTTCGGTCCCCTTCGGCAGTAATTAACAATAATTGTATGATCGAGTTTTGTAAGTGAGGAGGATAGGTCCACGCTGGCTGTGGCTGTGGCTGTGGCTGTGGCTGTTTATGGCTGTCGATCCAGTTGATGACCGTAGTGTTGAGCTGCAGCTGCACGCAGGCAATATATTGCGGAGCCAAACCGGCCCATGGATGAGTAAGTTCACGTCGTCATGGACTAGTCTGCAACGTACACGTACTGACGCCGACGCTAGCTGACGCTACGTCAGGATTTAGCACATGCGCATTCAGCCGACCTTTCAAAGCCATGTACAACATGCAGTGTGTTTCGTATATACGTACGCGCGGGTGATTTGCGGACACGCGGTCGAGCCGACTTCCAGAATCGCCCCATCGTCTGCAGCGTCGTTTTTTCTCCGAGGATACTGTAACTAGCTTCCCTGGTTAAATGTACGTCATCACCAGCTACATACTGGAGGCCTGCAAGTCTGCGGCGAGGATGATGCCGCATAATGGCGGGGTCCAACAAAGGACAGGTTTTCTTCTGTCCCTCGGAAGCTCGATCTCTCATCGACTGATCATGGTAAAGGCGCGGCTGGTGCTTCTGCTAGTGATCTGTGCGGCCATTATGATCACAGCCATGCTGACGTGGAAGTTCTCGCTGAATGCCACGGAGCGCTCCTGCAATAACGTGTCGGCTCAGCTTCGCCAGGATGTGACACAGAGTGCGATGGAAGCATTGACGGTACGGGTACCATGCTATCGTTATTCGCATTCAGGCCATGCATGTTGCTGCGCCACAGCTCATTGTATTTTTACCTGGAGGGCTAGGGAGCTCCAAAAGTGAGAGAATGTTGAGAAATGCGATTCCGTCTACATCCGCCTGGATGTATCGGTGCAACCACTGCTTATCTGCCTTTGTAAACCTAGCTCTTTCCATCCGCAATTTTCATGCTAACAGCTAATGCCCATTCCAATTAAGCCTATGCCGCTTACTGGATGTTAGTGTCAGAGTAATTCGCTGCGTACATGTGTCAGGCCGAGGGCATTATACACGGGTGTTTGCACCCGGCGTTTGAGCCAACTTCAAGTTCTCACAGAAGCCTTGGACAGTATGCAACTCTGCATGCTGCCAGCTTTCCTGTGGTCACCGCTGCCAGCATTCCTGTGGTCACGGCTGCAAGCTTTCTTGTGGCCATGGCTGCCAGCTTTCATGTGGGGGATCACTGCTGCCAGCTTTCCTGTGGTCGCTGCTGCCAGCTTTCCTGTGGTCGACCACTGCTGCCAGTTTTTCCTGTGGTTGCCCACTGCTGCCAGTTTTGGGCTAGGAGTTAGCCAACTCGTTTTGTTCGCAGTCGCGTGCGCACCTGTAAAGCTCGCTGCCAAGCTGCCCTTCATGCTCCCTAGCCCCAAAAGCTTTGATGTACGTAACGTCCGCGTATTGTCCTCGCACGTACGTTAGGCATGTGCCCTGAGGGAGGAGCAGCCTTCATCGGGGCAGCACCAGCCCACCAGTTTGGGGACTCGTCTCGGGATTATTTTCCTTGCGCAGCGGTAGGATAGGAACCCACTCTGTCTCTCGCCTTATCTGTGGCTAGCGACCTTACAGCTTCCCTCGAATTTATATACTAGGCTTTGATGTACCCTGGTGGGGAGATTGGCCAGGCTGGGCGCATGGGACCATGCAGATGCCATCCCGTTCTCCCCAGCGCACGCAGCGCCCACCACACTCGTCAATGACTACAGAAGGTGGGGCCGTGCACATCGCCCCACTCACGCACCAGAAATTCCTCCCACTTTGAATGGTTACTCTGCCGCGCCGAGTTCACGAGCATCGGTGACAAGTGCCGCCCAGTTACCCCTCACCCGGGAACCGTTTTTCTGGTGTGCATGCCGCGTGCCCCCGCATTCAGCATACATACTGTCATGACTGTCATCATGCTGGGTGATCACGTGCTGCTGCGCGCGTGCGTGTGGCTCTTCCCCTCTGCACGGATATGCATGCCCCTTTCCTGTGCCTCCTTACTGAGCCACTAGACCCTGATGATTCGTGCGGCACCCACAATAAGGACGCTTCGCAATACTCGATGTGGTACCGGTACTGGCATGCCCCCCAAATACCCCGCACAAACTTCGCCCCCGAAACCGCACGGTTTCGACCACAGGGTTTCCTAATGCGCACGACCACCGCATCGCACAGCCTCCACCGCGCGATGGACGGCCTGGGCACCGACTACTCTGCCGAGTCCTACCCCACCGTGCTCCTCCCGCTCATGTGGGGGGTGTTCTCCACCAACCCCGAGTTTGGGACGGTCCACATCGCGACGCAGGCAGACGACCAGGGAGGGTACCGCCGTGACGGCCCTGAGGCGCCATTGCTGGGGAACCGGGAGGCCGTGGGAGTCCCGTCTCTCCCCAATGACACCCGCAGCCTCACGTATGGGTACATACCGGATCCTGAGACGGGCCGGCCGCGCACGGACGGCCCCAAGCTTTTTTTGTGCGCAATCAACATCTCCTGCCCTGAGGTCATGGACCCGGCACTGTATGTCCCCGCCACGCTGCCACCGACAAAAGGGGCGTCGTGGCGGGCGGGGCTGGCGTTGGCCAAGGGCAAGATCAAGATGACCATTGGGATGAGTAAGTGGAGGGTTATGATGAGCATGAACGGGTCAGTAGGTGGAGATGGGGATGCTCGATCGGAAGGATCAGTGAGTCGAAGAGGAGCGTGAGGATCAGTGAGTGGAGGAGCAGGAGGAGCATAAGGAACAGTAAGGGCAGAATCAAGATGAGCAGTATTATATTAACCCTAGACCTTAGACTCTAGACAGTATCGTAGGGGATTGGTACGTGTATGAGGCGGTGGGTGTCATGTGCCCATGTCAATGTGCATAGCCAACTTGTGAGCTGGCTTGAGACCGTCAGTTTGTAACAAGGGTTGCTTGAACCCTAACTAGGGTTGTTAGAACCCAGTTCCCAGCACAGTTCGATGGGACTTCCCTGTAGGTGGCATTATGCCCAGCTCAAGTGCCTGTGCTTGCACCTAGCATCTCTTTGACAAGGGTCCAGGCCTCAGACGGGGAAGCAATGTGACCAGAACTAGCCATCTAGCTTCCTGCAATGCTGGGACGTGTAAAGTGGGTGTTTTTGTACTAGATTTCTACCGCAGGTTTCACCGGGATTTCCCACACCTAGGTACCCATTTTAGTTCCTGAAGACCTGTATGCCAGTATTAATTGTTCGTCAGCACTGTCCATTTCGTGCATTGCCGTGTGGACATTCATAGGTGAGGCTTGCATGATTTTACTGCTGAGTCGATTCCCCAGACTTTGCCACCGGGAACACTAGCCATATGCTTGCGCGTTGGCAATAAACTCAGGAGCCTGTCTAGTATTTTGGAGCGCTACTCTCACGCTCTTCCTAGGGATAGGGTGGCCAGCTCAGTAGCCGTGTCTAGTGACCAGGCGGCGGGCGCATGAGCCGCCAGTAGGTGTTGGGCATTCCACTCACGGGCAACGGTTCGCTCGTGTTTTGTTGGGTCTCTGGCAAACGTCCGTGGTGGTGGTGGTGGTGGTGGTGGGGCGCAGTGTCCAATATCTGCAACCAAACCTTCAGGCCGTGTCGAGTTTTCGAGACAAGGAGAACCAACAGGTGGCATGCAGTCCTCTCCATCGCCTCCTCCTCCACACGACTTCGGGAGTTCCTGCAGAGCACCTCCCTCGTGCGCCACTTCAACGGCCACATATTCATCGTGGAAGGCGCCAGCATGCGCGTACTGTCCGCGACCAGCGGACCGCTGTACACGCCGCCGGCGGCCCCCGGGGGGCGCCCGACATTCCTCTCCGCCATGGATTCGAGCGATGATGTCATCCGTGAGACGGCGAGGTAGGCAGCCCCTGCGGATAAGAGAAGCTTTTCTCTCCGTTCCCAATCACCCTACCCACAAACTCATGAGGTTGCAAATGTAGGGAAGATAAGACTGTGTTGAAGTTGCTATCACAGGGCGTCGTGTTCGAAAATGGGGGTAGGGGGGTGGGGGTGGGTGGTGAGGTGGGGTGGGGCGGGAAGAGGTGGGGGGCGGGGATGGTGGTAGTACCGGGGGGGGGGGGGGGGGGGGGGGAATGGGGGTTGTAGAGGTTGAAAGAGCGTTGTTCCCCGGACGCAACTCAACGATTATTCTTGCCAGTTACTCGCCACCGAGGGGTGTCCTGGTGTGGCTATAAAGAAAGGTCAAGGTCATCAAGAGATGTGCTTAATTGGGCTTCCATCCATCTGCGTGATAGTCTCCTTACCTTGTGTGCACTGGGTTGGGTTGCCGGCTTTTGATACAGGGTCGTGAACACGACGAATGGGGCGCAGATGTTCACGCAGCCCATCCAAACACGCGCGCGGCTGAGTGGCCACGGCGTTTACTATATCAATGCGACACCTCTGGACTATGAGGGCCTGCAGCTGTTGGTGATTCTGGCGGTGCCTCGAGAGGAGTTCCATGGAGACCTTGCCGCGTCCCGTCGGCAAGGCCTCATCTTCACCATGGTCATCGTCTTGATCATGTTCGTCGTGGGGGGCCTGGCCATGTGCCTCTCCACCACCGGTGCGAGCAAGAAACTGGAGACACAGGAGAAGGACCTCAACGAAGCATCTGCCGCGAATAGGGTACGCATGTTCCTGAGGTAGAGCACACAAGTACTCATTGGCTGCCCGTTTATCATCCACCCACCTGCCAGTAGCGGCGGGCATGGGGAAAGTAACTATCGACCAGCGACAAGCGGAGGGCAAGGCAGCTAACCAGAACCATAAGCAACAGGCTTGTTTATGAGATCATTGCAAACTGTCTTTGAAAAAGTAGTCCTTTTCTTCCTGCATTTGGCGTGTCCTTTGTTGCCCCTGTATCCCGCCCCACCCACCCTATTCCCCTCCAGTTCTTTCCCATGAATAACACTGGCTGCAGCTGTGGCATGGCGGAAGTAAACAACGATCCGAACTACGGGAGCTGGCTCCTTGAGTGTTGGGCGGGAGAGTGGCCGTCCCAGATACTCTGAGACATTCCTTATGATTCTCACCGCTTTGGTCACACGCAAGGCTAGCTGACGCGGCCGTTTCTACGGCTCATAGGCATGTTGGGAGCTCTGACGGGAATGCCTGTGGGACCTTGCACGAAATTTGGCTTTATGTGACTTTCAAAGTATTGGGTTTCTTGAATGGTTTCAGATTACCACTGTTACTTTCCATGATGCCTTGTGCAGCTCGTTACGTTGGTACTTTTGACGCCAACCCTGTCCTCCTGCATACTTTTCATCATTATCTTCCTGTTAACCATTGGACATGTCAGCAACCCTGGGTAGTAATACCAGCAGCCTTGATTGGGGTTGCGATGGCTCTGGTCCTTGCAATGCCAGTCCGGTGCCAGATTCATCGTAGACCTAAAGGTATCTCCTTTCATTGTGCCATGTGTGCTTGCTGGCAGATGCTAGTATAATGTCAACTCAGCTGTTAGCATGTTTCGGGGTGTGCATGCTACCATTGCCCATGGATCCGGCGTCGTGCTTTCCATTTTGTGGCCGGGAAGGGCATAAAACCTCAGTGAAGATGTGCGTCTGCGTCTGGCTTATGCGCGCATATCGATTCAGAAATGGCGGTGCTGGTTATGCTTGACTTTGCCCACCTGTTTATTGGCCAATCGCTGCCCTTGCAACCCTGCCGTGCCCAAAACAGGCGCTGAGGGAGCAGCTGCTGGTCATGACGCAGGTGTACGCGGACGACTGGGCACAGGTGGACATGGGCACCCCCCTGGAGAAGCTCACGGCGATCATAAAGCAGCTGCGACCGGGCCGCTTCCTCTCGCACGCGCAGGTGCAGCAGATGCAGGCGCTCATCACGGCCGACGACCTGCACAAGCCGCAGTTCCTCACAAATATTAAGTCCAAGGATGCGGGTGACAGTGTGAGCGGTAGCCTCAGCCGTGTGGACAGCGAGACGGGCAACTGGATCGAGCTGATCGCGATGGGGAGACGTGTGGGCCCTGAGGCCAGGCAGGATCCGGTGGCCAGCCAGACCCCCACCCGTAGCCCCCGATCATTCGCCCGTAACGTGCAGCGCATCTTCCGGCAGCTGCGTCGGCGCCCGTCCCTTCTCTTGGACACAGGAGGCGAGTACACGAGAGCGTCGGGCAGCAGTACCAACGCCAGCCCCTCGGGCTCTGGGCAGCATCTGGCGTCGCTGCAGGACAGTGGAGTCGACGCGGCGCCTTTGAGGACAGATGCGGCGGCCTCATCGCCCTGTGCTGACGACAAGAGGACGGGCGGCAGCAAAGACCGTGTCCACTCGTTCTCGGGCCATCAAGCCGAGCCTGTCCGACCAGCCAACGTGCGTTTCCTGCACCTGTTCGGGCACACGATGGGGAGCATGGAGCCTCGCACCCTGCAGGTGATGAGGAGGGTGGCCATGCTCTCACTACCGGCCGCAAAGGCGGTGTGCGGAGGGGAGATCCCTGGGGCTGCAACCCCAAGCATTGCCCAGTTGCGGCAGGTCGCGGGGATCATGACCGTGCGGCAGCCGATTTCAGCGTCGGAAACCAGTCTCGGGTCAGTTGGTCAAGGCAAGGAGGCCAGCGGCGGGCACTCTGGGGTTGCCAACCTGCTGGCCCCACCCAGCCCGGAGCAGCAGCAACAGATATCGCTCCTGCGCACCATCGGCGAGTGGGAGTTTGACACGCTGGCGATGGAGGCGGTGACGGGGGAGGGCATCCTCCCCCTCGTGGGCTACACGCTGTTCCTGCGCGAGGGGCTCATCTTGGAGTTTGGCATCGACGAGCACAAGCTGGCCAACTTCCTGCTGCAGATAGCGAGGTGGGTTGACCCAAATTGTAACATGTAACTTGAAGGCTATTGTCAACTATTTGAAACTATATTCTGCGGATAGCGAGGTGGGTTGACCTAACTGGTGTTTGTATTCGCAACTAGCTAATTATTTGACCAGCACACGCTGGTCAACATCTTGCTGCAGATAGCGAGATGGGTTTTCGCAACTAGTGTTCTCCAAAACCATGTCAAAGTTGATTAGCACAACCCTGCCAACTCCTTGCTGCTGATGTTAAGGGATTACCAATCACAAAAGATCGGTCTGGCTCCAGCGTTGCCCGGCATTTTCCAGATGGCCCAACCAACATTGCTAGAAGAATGTGCACCAGCTGGCCCATGATGAGGGCCAAAATTCACTGTGACACGTGTTTGTGTGTGTGTGTAATTGTGTCTCGAATCTGGGCCGTATGCTGTGTACGTGCAGAGGGATGGACGCCCACCCCTACCACAACGCGGGGCATGTGGTGGATGTGACAGCCAGCCTGGTCCACATTTTGGACCACAGCGGCGTGGGGGACCACCTCCGCGGTATTGACAAGCTGGCGGCGCTGTGTGCGGCGCTCATCCACGATTACAAGCACCCAGGTATGAAACATAGCTTGCGTGGAGTCAGTAATGTCTTTATACGATTGTTTGCATTTCCAACAATACCTTTATCTGTTATATTTTTTTAATATTGGCCACCACATCACCACCGCCACCACCACCACCACCACCACCACCACCACCACCACCACCACCACCACCACCACCACCACCACCACCACCACCACCACCACCACCACCACCACCACCACCACCACCACCACCACCATCACCACCACCACCACCACCACCACCACCACCACCACTACTACTACTACTACTACTACTACTACTACTACTACTACTACTACTACTACTACTACTACTACTACTACTACTACTGCTACTGCTACTACTACTACTTATACTAATACTACTCCCCCTCCTACCACCCACTCTCCCCCCCCCCCCCCCCCCCCCTCCTCCTCCTCCTCCTCCTCCTCCTCCTCCTCCTCCTCCTCCTCCTCCTCCTCCTCCTCCTCCTCCTCCTCCTCCTCCTCCTCCTCCTCCTCCTCCTCCTCCTCCTCCTCCTCCTCCTCCTCCTCCTCCTCCTCCTCCTCCTCCTCCTCCTCCTCCTCCTCCTCCTCCTCCTCCTCCTCCACAGGCTGCAGCAATCCATACGTCTCCTCGTTGCCATCCTGGATGCAGTCTTGCTGGTCTGATGCAGGTCTTTATATTTTGCCAAATTTTCATGACTGTAGCTGCTGCTATTACTACCAGTACTAGGGTGGCTAGTACAGGGTGCTACTTTTCGCCAACATGCCGCGCTGGCAAGCCTGTCAGCACACACCACATGGGTAAGGCTGTTTCTCCTAGTGACTGACGCCAGCAGTTTTCTGCCTTGGCCCCTGCGTTGGCACAGGCGTGAACAATGACTTTTTGAGTCGTACGAGGGACGAGCTGGCGACCATCTACAACGACAAGTCGCCGCTGGAGAACTACCACCTGGCGGAGGCCTTCCAGCTCCTCTACTCCAATGAGCACTGCAACTTCCTGGATGTAAGGGGACCCTCTAACAGTGTACTCATACTATAGATGTAAGCAGCAGCGCATGGGCAAGGGGCTCGCGTGTGGTCACTCCCTTTGCAAGATCTCAAAGCCTGGTTGCGGGCGTCGCTGACGTGAATTGTAGGGTTTCTTTCACGGTCACGGTCTCTCTCCCTCCGCCCATGTAATGCGGACCTCGGCAAGAGTGGCCTTGTCACCCTGTGTCCAACGGCTGCCTGGGAGAATCCGTCACCGCGGGGCCTCTACATAGTCTCCAGGAGAAAATACTCATGTGTGGGGTTATGTTGACATTTCATATTTTTGTATATGATGGGGTACCTCATACCGGATAACATGAGGGTGGCTGCTTGCTTCCACCGACAGATGGTCCAGAGGCCACGTACACGCGAGCATCGGTGGCGGAGCAGTCGATGAGCCAGTAAACACTTGGCAAGGGTTGATGTGTTTAGCATCTGCCAGTAAACACTTTGCAACGGTTGATGTGTTTAGCATCTGCAGGCTGTGCCGGTGCTGCTGTCCCCGCTCCTGAACTATCCCCTGCCTCTCGCACCATCCTTCCTTCAATATCTCCCCCTGTTCAATATCTCCCCTTCCCCGCTCCCTTTCCCTCCATGGCCACGGCAGGTGCTGAGTGAGAAAGACTTCATGGAGGTGCGCTGCATCATGATTGAGATGGTGCTGGCGTCCGACCTCAAGCGCCACTTTGGCGTGCTCGACGCGTTCAAGGCCAGGGTGTCCCAGGAGCACGCCTGGGACCTCAAACGAGACTCCGACCGCATTTTGCTGCTGCAGTTGGCGCTCAAGGTGGCCGACGTGGGGTGCGTGCGGCAGCTTTACTGTCAGAGATGTAGGCTCACTGCTTTCCATTGGCTTCAAAAGGAAGACAGGCAATTGGAAATTATCGCTATGTGTGGAAAAAAGCAGATGGGCCTGCGTGAGAGCCGTGCGCATGGATTGTTGTTCCCAAACCATGTGACCGTCTCAGGTATTTTCTGCGGCCATTCTGAACCGCAGGGCAACAATTTTAGGTATTTTGCAGTTGCGCTAGTAGTCTCTGGGTACCTGGGTCACCTCCTTGCTTCCAGTGGCAGTTCCTTCTTGGTGTAAGGATGTGCGGCACGCAAATTGCTTGCAGTGTGTCTCATAGTGGCGTTTAGACTACTGCGGCCGCACGATGCAGCAGGAGACCGCCAGGTTGGGTCAGCCCATTCTTGCAGGGAACCCTTGATCTACCTGTTTCATGTTTCCAGACTATTTCAGAGCGAGGAACAGCAGCGAGCTCTTGCCTAGGCATTGATACGCTGGGCACTGGGCAGTTAGGCTGCCGCAGAAGACGCCCAGCTGCTTCCAGCACCATGGTGATCATCATGGAAAGCCATGGCATAACTGAGGACCAGTTCTTCCCCTTGCCACATTCCTGCAGGCACACCGCCAAGCCGCTGAGAACTCACGTCGCCTGGACCCAGCGCGTGTGCGAGGAGTTCT
The DNA here is from genome assembly GCA_009746045.1 of Mesostigma viride. NCBI lineage: Eukaryota > Viridiplantae > Streptophyta > Mesostigmatophyceae > Mesostigmatales > Mesostigmataceae > Mesostigma > Mesostigma viride. The sequence continues at coordinate 243,755 of RPFO01002078.1, forward strand.
ACCAACAGGGAGGTCGGTATAGCTCTCATCCGCGAATGCTGTGTTTGAATAGGGATACCCGAGCGACCCTGGAGACAGGGGGGTCTCGCTACCAGCCGTGGATAGCACCCCGCCGAGAGCCATCCAGTACTTTTAGTATTAGTAGAGGTCATCCATGCAACCCTAACTCAAAACCTGCGCAGGGGTGCACACCGTCAGGGCATACAGGCAGGCACCAATCTTCTCAAGCATGTCGCACCCGCCAAGTCTTGGTATCAAGCGTCTGTGGCGGCGGCGCGGAACAGTCGCGGGTCTTTTGGCCCCAAACCCGACTCATGTGTCCTCTCCCGTTTGAATGCCAACCAAAGTCTACTTTACTCCACCCCATCCTACTCTACCCTACACCCAACCCTGCCCGACCCGACCCAACTCTACCTAACCCGACTCGCTGTCACTGCCGTTGCTGGCATCAAGTCACCCCGTCGAATGTAAATCGGCCAACGCCAAAGTCAATGCTGCATACCTACCCACTGTTTCATTCCCTTTTTCTCTCATCGAGTCGTGCCTTGCCCGCCATGAGCGCTCTCTGGCACAAGTGTGTGACTGTGTCAGGGGCTAACAAATCGACAGGGCGAGTGTCATGGGGACCCTTCGCAGGGATCCAGCTGGAGGACCCGGGGACAGTGGGGGTAGCTTAGAAACAGGAAACGTGGGTAATGATAGCTTGTGGGTAGGCTCACGGTCTACCCACAGTGCACGTCCCAGGTAACACGTGAACCGACAGCTGATTTTGAGATGCCACTAACCGCACGCCGCAGCCAATTTTGTCCATCCCACCCATGCCTTCATCCCTTGGTCAAATAACCCCTTCTTTTGCCAGACGGGGAGCGTGCTCTCGACTTGAACGTGTCCCCCTTCATGGACCGGAAGAACAACAACTTCGCGCGGTCGCAGGTGGGTCCTGTCTTCTGTGCAAATCGTTATCACAACAGGTATTTGAACCCGTGACAATTCATCTCGTCTCAACCAGCACCAGCACAACATCATCTCGCCTTTCATGGACCGCAACGGCAATAGCATGCCCGGTCGCAGGTGGGTCGCTGCAGGTAGCCAGGGTACCACCTGGTATTCCACACACACACACACACACACACTCACTCACTTGCACGTACCCTCAACGGCTCATTCCTGACACCATACCACATGGGAGGCCATCTCCGACCACCCAATCAGTCTTATCTTTCTTGTTCTTGCTGTCCCTGCCTCTTGGCTGGACGAGGAGCGTTTGCACTCCATCCTGCCAGCTGACGGTGAAGATGGGCAGGACATGGTATGGGAAAACATGTTTCTGATACAAAAGAAAATTATGTTACTTGGCTGTTGCGCTGGATAGGGGTACGGGTACGGATAGGGGTAGGGATAGAGATAGGGGTAGGGGTAGGGATTGGGATAGGGGTACGGGTAGGGATAGGGATAGAGCTTGGGCAGTCGATAAACAGATAGACAACAAGAGTTCTTGAGGTCCTGGTGTTGCAGGCGCGATGCAGACAGCCCCGTGGTCGCAGACAGGCCAAAGCAGCGGGTGGGCGTGCTTTGCTTTTGACCTTTGGGCGCAGCTTAGGAATGACTTGGTGATGTTGACAGTGGCCCTAATGTTCCTGATTCCACTTTGAATGCCTACTTGCCTTTCCCTCTGGATTTCGCGTGGCCTCTGCTATACACCAAACTTCAATGGCGGCATCGATGCATCCCGTCATACGTAACGGGGCTCACGTCCATCCCCAACAGCTGGGTACGTGAACGGAGGAATAAACAAAGACTGCCTAGAGGGGCCTTGTTCCCCTTTTCTGCATGTTAGGAGCACCTGGCAATCCCATCCTGCGCCCTTTGCATGGCTATCGTCCCACTTGGGTAGTTGCAGGGGCACATGTCCACAGCGCAGGTGGGTACATTCGATGTTTCCACAGGACAAAGTCTGATGGGCTGGGTGTGCCCAGCTGCCAAGGGAGTACGGCCAGGGAGTACGTGGGCCTGCTGCCATGAACAGTGTCTGCCATGGTGTGCATGGAGCAATTAAAAAGAGCCGGATAGTCACCGCCTTAGGCTCCCCTGTCTGCACCGCCAGCATACCCTCTGCATCGCTAGAACTATTTCTGCACTGCCAACATTTTTTCTGCACCGCCAGCATCCCTTGGTCTCTTCACCTTCCCAAAGAAAAGGTGATAGTTGCAAGTGATTGCGGAGACCGTGGCCTCTGCGCTGCTGCCTACGCTGCTGGCGACGACGCTACGAATGCTATTTCCAAGCATGATGTACATCAGGAGCCCCTTTCTGTTCCAGGGGAAGAAAGAAAACTTTTTCTTATTCTTGCCAACAAGTGCCGTGGTGTTACTGCGCGGCCAACACAACTGTCAACACCAGAACCACAACTGTACCCATGCACCACTGCCGCTAACGTCACCACCTGTCTGTAGGCCTTTTGGGTTCCTTCGATCAGATCAGCAAACCACACCTTCCAACTGGGACTGTGTATGGTGCAATCGAGGCGTAGTAATCACAGAGCAAGGGGCGATGTCAGATCTGCTCCTGCAAGTGGAATGGCTTCACTGGCTTGGCACTCACTAGGTTTTTATCTGTGCTTGAGCCAAGAAGTTGAGTGTGCCTTGGGAATGCCTGAGCTGGACCTTAGTACTTTGAGGCTGATCGCCTGCTTTCCATTCCTTCCTTTGAGTAAACCGTGGACAGGCATGTGTGATGATGCGCCTTGAGGGATGGCCCAACCAGCATCACGTTGCTGAGATGCAGAGCCCATGCCTGGAACGCGTGCCTGATCGAAGTGTTGCGTGTGTGTGTTTCACTTATCAACAAGCGACTGCGCTAGTGGTAATGACGGGGACAGCTGGCCACCTCTCCCTAATGGTGCTGTTGATAAGGCCACGTGGACCGTTATTCGTGCTTATGAATTGCGCGGCGTGTCCGCCCTTGCATGACCCTGCCTATCCGCAGGCTTCCTTCATTGGACCTACACTGGATAAGATCTTCCTTGCGCTTATGTGATCGTTGCCTTGCCTCTCTGGTTGTCGCACGTGCCTATATCCGCAGGCTTCTTCCAATTCCTGGCGATGCCTCTCATGGATGCGTGGGTGAAGGTGAGCTGGCTGGTGCTCAGACCGGCAGATCTCCCAGGCACATCAACCAGATGCGTTGAGGTCTTAATTCCTTGCAACCCAGTACTGGCGAGTATGTGCAACCTAGCATCATATCTTTGTGTCTTCCTCCCATGTATTGTGGCTTGTGGGGACCGGCACATGGTTTTCTCCCCTGTTGCTTGTCCGGGTGTGCTCTTCCCTCAATATACCGCCATCGGGACTGCCATACCCGGTTCCTCAGACTCTTCCATTGGCACACCTTTGCTTCCATTGGCACAGCCCTATTGGCCAGGCAACCCCATAGAATAGTGTGCCACACTGTGATAGAATAGTGTGCCACACTGTGATAGAATAGTGTGCCACACTGTGATAGAATAGTGTGCCACACTGTGATAGAAACGTGTGCCACCCTATTCCATCAGCAATGGCAGAACTGTTCTTTTCTAGCAGGTGTTTGCCGCCGCTCCCTGTAAGGTGTGTGGGCATGAGCCTTATGACCTGTGAGGGGGTGGGGCACCAAACCGTGCGTGCAAAATGGCACCGCCAGACGCTGCACATGATGTATGTTATACAGATGTGCAGTTTACCTGAACAGCGATAAGTAGCGCTTACTGATTTATGACATCATGACAGTAATGACTGCCGGTCATCTTGCAAAAGTTCCCTTCTTTCTCTTGGTATGTTTACCCCTTGTCTCCTTGTCTGGCAGACATATAATCCGGCCAGAAATACAATGTCATGCCTGGCAGCAAATTGTCTATCTCTGGTCATTGCGGACATAACGTCTGTAACCAAACATGGAAGAAATCTTTCAACTTTCACCTGCCTCAGCTAGTTGCGCAACAAACATTGACACCATTAATGTCAGCTCTTGGTTGGATCAATACTTGGGCGCTCACGCGGTCGGTGAAACTAACTCTAACGTACAATGGTGTGATCCATACCTGCTTGACGGTTGGTGATACTTGCGCTTTGCAGTCATTCCCAAGATCCGCCCACCTCCTGTCTCACATGTCGGCGAACATTGAGCACTGGCGACGGGAGCTACAGTCCGGGACGAGCAACGCCGCGCAGTGCTTGGTCAGCCACAACTAGAACTAGTCTAGGCACAGCTGGGAGGTGGCATCCACGTGAGCCAACGTAATGCAGCGCGGTCAACATACCCCGGCCAGAATTGTTTTGAGAAGGCATGTCACGTAAACTGATTGGTCACTATTGTTATGGGACAGGCATGACAGGTATATGTTATATGGCATGGATACACACGTGTCACATCTCAGTGTGGCAAGGGATATGTATATCTTGCCGTGAGTCCACACTCCACGAGGGTGACAGCCTAACAGGGGCAGCTTCCTGTAACGTACTGGGTGCTGCATTGTGCCATCTGCTCATGAGTGACCATGTAAATTACATCCCTGCGCGATGTAGATCAAGGTTTTGCTTGTATAGTAATCGAGTTAATATGCAGGTGTCGTCCATAAGGCAGCTCTTGACTGGATGAATCCGCTATGGAGGGACTATTCCATACAGACTGTCAAGAATATTGCCGGTGGGCATGCAATTTTGCAGTGTAGTGTAGTGTAGTGTAGGCTATATGCCATATGTAGCATATGCCATGTCTACTAAGCTGGAGACCTGTTGAGCTGCATTGGCAGGTGCTAGTTTAGATTGTACAATAATAAAATTGAGTATGCTAGCTGGCAGAGATTCTTGCTGGCCGGCCGGGTTTTTCTTGTCACCAATACTTGGCGTCTACTCTGGACAGCTCAATGATATTATAATAATGGCCAGCACATTCTAAAGATGTATTTTTTCCAATTATAATTCTTTAATATACAGGAACAATTAAGACCATATAAGACGTACGAGCTCTCGAGGACTCACTTCACGCTGGACGACGACCTGACCCTGGCCCATGCAGCAACAACGGAGACGCGAGCTATGGCCGACCTACCTCCAGATACGGCAAAGCGCAGGGGGGAATTAACCGGTATACTGGAGGGGGGACGTCATCGATCCACGTCGACTACAAGCCTTGGCAGGCACCCCCAGTCTAGGGAATATAGCAGTAGTGCAGATTAGTAAGGCTTAGCCTACCCCGCGGCCCCAGCGCATGTGCGCCCATAATGGCCAATTAATTAAAATCATAGCTCTGTTGGGAGCGCATATGTAACACATAGCCCTGAGAAAGGGGCATCTATGGGTTTGTAATACAATCAGGGCTATAACCTGCAGGTGGAGGATGTACAACTATCATGCACCTGCTCTGGGTGCACAAGGTGCACCTGCACCGCCATGATGGTTCATGCCTCCTTAACAAGCACATGCACCCAGGGGGGGCTTGAGGAGGGCCTAGAAGGCCTGCATGACATATGGGGTGGAGGGTATGTGGCTAGGCTGTAGCTGGTGTACACATGGCATCTCAGCAGAGAGTAAATAATGGCCATTAAATTAAATTAAATTAAATTACAACATGCCGCCGTGGGGAGGACATGTAGCACATATTCCATGATGGATGGGGTGGAGGAAGCCGCGTGATCGAACTATACTAACTCTAAGCTATCTAGAAAAACCTAACTACACTACTCATCAAAACGCCGCCTCCGCTTGGGGGGAGGTGGCTTGCCCACAGGGTCGGGCGTGTGCGCCTTGACAATCTTCTTCCACCGCGTCTTGTCCTGCATGACAGTCCAAAGACGGGAGAGAGAGTGGATGCGGTGCTCAAACTGGGCTGGGACCACTAGGTCGTCCAGCAACATCTGAACGTAGTTCGTGACAGGTTTCCCTACCCGTTTGGGAATGTCCTCTGGGCCAGGCCAGGTCAGAATGTGCCGCCCTGGCTGGCCAAGCCGCTGGGGGCCGGCCAGACCGAGGGTGGTGTCGACCTGGCTGGTGCGGGCAAGGTGTCCTACAAATGCTATCCTCCTACAAATAATGGCCATGGATGATGCATTTAAGAATTTAGCCACGCCCTGCCTACAATGGACCCCCCATGGATGGCTGCATTGAGAATGAGCTCAGCCCTGCCTATACAGAGAGTCACTCTCTGATGAGAACTGAGCCATGCCTACCAGCTTGTGTATAGCCACGTTGATCTTCCCCCACCATGACAGGCTCCCCTTAGCTGGCCGGTTGAGCTTGATAGATCATGGGGGTGCAGGTGCCCTGGTGCACCGGCCTCGAGCAAGTGTCGTTTACATTCCCACCCTTGCAGGAAGTAGCGCTTAGAATGTATTAAAAGCCATATGCCCCTTCTCTGGGATATGTGCTACATTTACTCTCAACGGAGTTATATGTTCCTAATTAATTAATTAAGACGTACGATTGCCATGTGTCCAGGAATAGTTGTCTTACTTAATTAATAATTGATTTATGTGCCTAGCTAGCTCCACTGCACGGTGCCGGAGAACACAACATCGGGTGCTCGATGTACGTGCTGTTGCCTTGCACGTAACTTCTCAAATTGCATATTATTGATGACATTGCATGATGCATGTAACAAAGATTAGTGGGCAGGCCGCCCGCCACCGTGCAGTATAACTTGTAAGTACTTGCGTGTCATGCGCATCCAGGCATGCCATGCACGGAGTACTATGCTAATCTCATTAGAAAAATAGTTGTGTGCTAAAGTTACAAATAACGTCTGCATCATGCCCTGCAACCATATACTAGTATATAGTCACTAGAGGAGGGTATAATAATCCTCGATCATCCGAGCTGTCCTCTACTGTAATGGCAGACAAGGCGGTAGTGCGGCATGCACATCAAATTTTTTTGGCTTTTTCTGGCCAAAAAATTATTTCACTCGCTTGCTAAAACATGTTGAACCCAGGTTTTGGGCCCAAGCGAGCACATATATGGTAGTAGTGTTTACCCCCCAAAATTGGGGGTCATCGGACAACCCTGGCAAGGTTAACTGTGACGTATAACAGCATAAGGTACATGGTTTTTGACATTTTGGCCTATGGAGGGGCATGTAAATGACATCAATTGCTATCCTATGGACTGTCATGGAAACTTGAACATAAACTGCATGAACTATGATGGATGAATATGCTAGCTTACATTGACAGGACTCAGTTTGCATCCAGCTTTTGATGTGTTTGTGACCTTTGGCAGCATCAATATCCCATTTTTTTGCTTTATGATACAATTTTAAATGTATAGAATGATTTAATCATTTTAAACCATGCATTGAAACTTTACAAGCACGCTTAAGATATATGCATGATAGATCATGAAAAAAGTTTGGCTTGGTAAGAAGCTCAATTCGTGATAGAAAAAAAGCATTAAGTATGACGTTATCACTCGATTTTCATGCATAATAATTAGCAAATCAAATGATCAAACACAGTTAGGTCATATGTTGTACCTGATGTTAATTTATACATGTCTGTAGAAGTGGTCATTTCGATGCATAACACATGAGTTACTACTGATTACAAAAGCTGATTACATGATAAACAAGCGCATGCTTACAAGGCCCCACCGTGCATCAAGGCGCGCCAAAGAGCAACCAATCATGGCAGCGTGAGTCAGAGCACACCACTACATCCATCCATGCATGCATATTGCTGGGGCAGCACCATGATTGTATAAAACACCATGCCACTGCCTAAGACTCCAGCATTGGTACAGCCCGCTGCCGCTTTATCGTCTGCCTCTCTCTCCTACTTGGGCTGCGCTGCATGGAGGCCTGGCATGTGATCTAGTTGAGTCCTGCGCTGCTCCATTGTCACTACTTGCAGCAGCGCACCCTTGGTCTTGCCCTTCTTGTTCGAGGCCATGCAGGCGCCCATCCGCATGCGTGGAGGTGGGGGGGGGCTGGCATGCATGCGTGGGTGTGGGGGGGGGCTGGCATGCATGCGTGCGGGGGGGGGCTGGCATGCGTGTGGGGCCGGGGGGGCTGGCATGCATGCGTGGGTGTCTGGGGGGGCTGGCATGCATGCGTGGGTGTTTGGGGGGGCTGGCATGCATGCGTGGGTGTGGGGGGGGGCCATGGCATGCATGCTGTCGCGTGGGGGGGGGGAGGGGAGCTGGCATGCATGCGTGGGTGTGGGGGGGGCTGGCATGCATGCGTGTTGGGGGCGGGGGGGGGCTGGCATGCATGCGTGGGTGTGAGGCCGGGGGGCTGGCATGCATGCGTGGGTGTGCATGGGGGGGGCTGGCATCAGCATGCGTGGGCCCGCCCCACCGGGGGGGGGGGGGGGCTGGCATGCATGCGTGGGTGGGTGGGGGGGCTGGCTGGCATGCATGCCTGTGGGGGGGGGGGGGCTGGCATGCATGCGTGGGTGTGGGGGGGGGCATGGCCATGGTAGAATTGTAGCGGCTACCCTCAGGGGCAATAAACTCCATCGATCTGCGGACTTCGACTACCCTGCATTCTAGCAATGGGCTGCGGTGGGCCTCAGCTGGTTACTACGACGACCTGACCCCCGCTCAGCAGCAGCAGCTAGCGACGCGACCTGTTGCCGGAATACCTCCGCCACAAGCAGGACCCCCAGAAGCCCAAGGTGTTCTGGAGGGGCGGGGACCTGATGATCAACCACAAGATGTGGACGCCCCCTGCGGGCTAGAATAGCCATGGCTTGTTTGTAATCCTTGGTAGACACTAGCTGCCGCCATGCACTCAGGCCAACTTAGGTCAACCCGCCATAGCCTTACCTTAGCCCTTGTACAACCAGCCATGCTACGTCCTGGCTATCAGCTTCGCTTACTTGCCCACGCTCTTTGTTATGATACGCTCTTTGTTATGATATGTCGCAGGTCTCATTGCACCTACACTGAACTTGCCGGATCGTCTATCGTGTCCGATGCTGCTGTGGCATGCCTCTGGCAATGATGAAGGAGAAAGGGGGTCTCTCGGCCCTTTCTTCCTGTTGTGCACATATCACTGTGGGTTTTCACCTTTGCGGCGTGCCAAATCAGATCGAAGAAAATACACTCCGGTGCTCCGTGACTCCCCAGCGGGAGCACGAGTTTAATTAATTAATTAATGGGCCGCGGGGCCCGTGAGGATCGGTAAAACAGGAGCATGCCCCTCAGGAAGCCTATGCTTATCGCAGACGGCAGCCCATTTCTCCTTGTACGTCTATCATGCGGCCGCGGAGTACAGATAGTCCCAGAAGCCCTGCATCCTCAAGCAATCATTGTGTCACACAGGTCCGGGTTGCGCCGTGTCGGTGCGGGGCGCGCGCAATTAATTAGTTTGGCAGTGGGTTTCCATGGGACAAGGGGACCCTGACATAGGAGGAGGTGTCTACCTGGTTGGCCAGTCCTCAGCCCGCCCGCAGGGCTCACATATCGGTATTCACCTGGTCTGTGCGGGCCGGCTTGAAGATGGCCGGCAATTAAGAGGATCGAGGCGGCGGTGTCGGATGGTATGGGTACGTACCAAGAGGGAGCTCACAGTAGAGCTCGGCCTGGGTGCGGGGCTCTTGGTACGAGCGGACGCCGAGACTGTGACGGAGTGCATAATTCGAGTGACAGTGCCATCAAGCTGCTTGCTCAGCGGCTGCATGGTCCAGGCCGGGCCCACGCCTCGCAGCCGTAACTGAGGAGGATGCTGATCGAGGACAAGGGCCATAAAACAGAATGCGCTTTCGCTGCTCACTCAGGTAGCGACATGTCCAGAACCTGTCGAGGCGGAGCTAGAGCCGCCCAGGCCTGGCCAATAATGCGGGAGTCGTCGGTCGTGGAGGGGAGCCAGCTGCCAAGGAGCTTGTTCAAAGCGGGTCGCCGGGGGGACGTGGCGCTGCCGTCCAGCATGCAAGAGGAGGGTGCATGGGTGGGCCGTGGTCCCAGCTACTAGCGGGCAAAAGCCGATGGCCATGGCCTCCGTTTTCGTGCTAATCATAAGCCCCACTGACCGCCTGTGCTTCAAGTGACTTCTTATTGTGTCTAGCCCGGTGGAAGGTCCCTTTATACTCGATCTGTATTGGCGCACCCATGCACGTCATGCATGCAGTCAACTGCTGATTAATTAATCAATCAATAGTACTCCGTGGCATGCCTATGCGCATGACACGCAAGTACCTACTTAATTACTCGGTGGCCTGCAGCTGGCCGGCCAGTTGTGGCAGGGAGAGAAGCTAGGGCGCCCTCCCGCCTTCTCGTTGTGCATACCCCGGGTTGAAGGTTGCTTTACTCTGTATCATGGCAGCCACATGATCGGCAGTCACGTGCTTACGTTTGATTATTAATATATCCCCATCTAGCACTATATAGTTGGGGCATGATGCAGACGGGGCCGGTTGTGGCCCGTGAACCCTAGCTGGCCGGGTATATGCCCCTAGAACCCCTCAGACTTCCCGGGAGAAGCCTTTATATTCTCCTGGGCTATCGTGGGTTAGCATGCAACTTACCCCCACACCTGCCATCATGGCCGAGCGTACAGTCGTCTTGGATAGTCCGGATGGTCAACGCGGAGATGCTATATGCGCGTCCAGACCTGGGCGAGTGAGTCGCGCCACTTGCCTTCACGGGTGAAGTATCCGCGTAGAAAAGTACCTCATCGGGTGCTCCGTGGCTTGCCTTCAGTGCATGTTCACGCACTTACTTGCTTACTATGCAGACGATATTTGTCTGTGTTTAGCTTTTGTGTATAATTATATTCTTCTAATGAGATTAGCATAGTACTCCGTGGCCTGCCCATAGGACTCCGCGCGCATGACACGCAAGTACTTACTTATGTAGCCCACGGAAGCTTCTTAAAAAGCTTAAGCTTACGGAAGCTTGGGCCTGCATGCACCTCTAATTATATATCCGCCTTTGTTGATTGGTTTGATAGGCGCCCACAAGTGATACAAACCACCTGGTCCCACCGTTCTGCGTCTTACGCATGCAAATATTAGTTATGATTTGGCTCCCACCGCCACTGCATCAACGCGCAGTCCACCCCGCCAACAGATAGCAGCCACCCTTGGAACCCCATGCGGATGCAGCGGACTCTGTTGCAGTGGCCACTGCCCATGCGGCCAGCCACACTTTGAGCTTTCTCCTCTGTGATAGGATACCGATACACGCGCGCACGACCCTGCGACACACAAGAATAACGCCAACACCGTCAAGAAGATATTTCATCCTCGTGCATTGGACAGCAATTAGAGAATGAGCAATGAGGGAATGTTGGGCTGTCACCTTTTTTTCCCCTCACAATTTGCACATTGGCCTGTTGGGCATGACAACTCAATTGCTCATGGGAACGACACATGGAGCAAGGGGAGGAGGTCCAGCGGGCAGCCATCCTTCTGACCAAGGGCGCTATTCCTCAACTAGTGACGCTGGTTCCTTGATAGCCATTTCTAACGGTGTCATAGCTAGCCCACAACTTAACAACAAGTCAAGGTCATGACCTTGCCATCGCTGGCCATCATCCTCTCACACAAAGCCAATCTCATAACTGCCTTGACAACAGCCAACACATATATGTAACACTAAGTGGTAAGCGTACTACTAGGTGCTTGCTATTCATCCCCCACGGCGACAGTGTTCATAGGTCAACAGGTAAAGTAGTGGTATCTGCAGATAGGCACGTACTAGTTTATCCCCGAAGTAGTGGTATCTGCAGATAGGCACGTACCAGTTCATCCCCCGAAGTAGTGGTATCTGCAGATAGGCACGTACTAGTTCATCCTATTCATCCCCCACGACGACAGTGTTTGTAGGTCAACAGGTAAAGTAGTGGTATCTGCAGATAGGCACGTACCAGTTCATCCCCCGAAGTAGTGGTATCTGCAGATAGGCACGTACTAGTTTATCCCCGAAGTAGTGGTATCTGCAGATAGGCACGTACCAGTTCATCCCCCGAAGTAGTGGTATCTGCAGATAGGCACGTACTAGTTCATCCTATTCATCCCCCACGACGACAGTGTTTGTAGGTCAACAGGTAAAGTAGTGGTATCTGCAGATAGGCACGTACTAGTTCATCCCCCGTGGCAATGAACGCCGCGCCCCCTACGCCCTGGCCCGGCGAGCACGTGCAGCGGTGGACGCAGGTGACCCTGCCCGCCGTTGCAGCGCTGCCCCCACCACGTCCCCCCTGGGAGCCGGCCGTACGGTTGCCAGCATTTTTCGTGTCTGCGGAGTCAGGCCTGCGGAAAACAGGTCACACACATCACAAGAATGCACGTCCGGTGCTGAGAGGCGCTTTGGGCTGGTAACTTGATGTGGGACTCAGAACTTGATGTGGTGACGCCCTTTTTCTTCTTCTTCAGGTGGAAGCATGCCGCCAACATGGGTGCCCTGCCATCATGTTTGTTGGAAAACCGGGTGAGGCTCATTCATGGCTCCATCACGCGTGCCTATGAGCCTATACTAGAAAATGGTTTCATGCACCCCTTCCCCATTTCACATACCAATATACCTACCGAAACATCCGCATGCTCGAATCTTTAGTGGGGCATCTCGTGTACAAGCAATGGGGTGCATGTTCTCATCCAGCGTGCGCACATGCGGACATGCCCCTTGAAACTATCGCTGAGGTGCCTGCTTTAACATGCTGTCCTAAGCAAAGTGCCCCTCCATCGTTTTCTGCGTAAGTTTGCGGAAGATTTATCCACGGCAGTCTCCGCGGTGGGAGACAGCCCAGTCAATACGCGAGCCTTCAATAAACAGCTTGTCACCCTGGACCACGGTGAAACGCCCAACTGGTGCTGCCATTACCTCGGCAACCTAACGGCGACTAGCACTGCTTCACTAGCTTGCTCGTTGAACATGGCTGGGGTACCAAAACTGTGCTCCAGTCTGCTTACATGTGGGTGATGCGATGAAAGGTCATCAGTAAAACATTGCAAATCACCTCGGGGGCCTGGGACACTTACCTTAGTGGCCACAGCCCTGTCACGGGCCACCCCACGGGGAGTGTCCATTCCGCCCACTCCTTGTCCCTGGCCAGCGACGCAGGGACAAGGGATCCTGTCATCGCCTCCCAAAACAGCAGCTCGAACGCGGGGCCGCTCGTCGCGCTCTGTGATGCCGGTGCCATTGGTGGAACCGACGCGTTCCGGTCAAGCGGTGACATTGGTATTGTGTATAGTGCCGTGTGCACCAAATAGAATAGAAACGAAAGGGCATGCATGCAAGAGAAGCAAGAGCATAGAGAGGATGACAGCAGTTGATAGGGGTGAGGGGGGTTGATAGTGTTCATTACAAGAGGAGAACCAAGAGGGTAGAGAGGATGACAGCAGTTGATAGGGGTGAGGGGGTTTGATAGTGTTCACAACAGTGAAAGCTTTGCATTGAAGCCGTTGGGCCGGAAAAAGGTCGCAGCTTCGGCTCTCATGCAAAGAGCTGCGCCGAGCACTGGTTGCGGTTGTGCGCATGGATATTAAGGCAGATGAGTAGCCAGCAGAAGTAGTGAACAAAGCAAGCGACCCCCACCCAGAAAGTTGAAAAGGGCATGCCGGAGCAAACAAACATCAAGTTTCCAGAGCAGGATGAAGCCAAGAGCGTGTACAAGTGAGCAGTCGAGAGGCTTGACAGATAAGCATGCACAATAGTACCTAAGCAACCTTAAACTGCAATAAAATACAGTTGAAATATAATACCTTAAAGCAGAATATTTGTAACCGATGACCCACCTAAGCAGGTAGCAAGTGTGCGCCCGTCATGTGGCATGTCCACCCATACCTGAATGAGGTCGCCCTCTATCGACCAGTCAAGGGCCGCGATGGTAGAGCCTTTGCAGTGCCGCCAGAACTGGGAGGCGCACGTGCACGGCGTGACGGCTTTGTCCTGGCCCGCATTCGAGCCATTCTTCGCCTGCTTGCTGCAAACACAGTCAGCAGCAGCAGTGGCAGCAGCAGTGGCAGCAGCAACAGCAACAAAGGCATCATGGTGCGGCAGGACAGGCCACGGAGGATGCCAAAAGGAGACGCAGTTTTACCCGACGCAGCCAGCAATCAAGCCGCTCCTGCACGCTGAAGGAAGAGAGATAGGTTTTGCATGAGTGTCTACTCCACAGTCGGATACTACACAGTCGTGGGAGAGTCGGAATTGTAGACGCCCCGATCGTGTCTGAGCAGTCACATTTGTTGGTAGACGAAGGGGCATTGAAAACCTGAAGGGGGCGGGCTGGGGCCAGTTGGCATTGGTAGGGCGCCCGTTAGAGCATGACTCTACGCCAAAACGGCTGCCACAAGCGGCATTACCCGACTCGGGCAGCATGCACGTCTGTACCCGCATGCTTCGTTCCTATACACCCTCTGCCTCCACAACAAGCCGCGGATGGTAACGTGGAATTGCATGGTACCTGGAGGTGGCCTTGAAACTATCACACCTACCAACATAGACACGCACCAATCAGAGGCCACAAATGATCATGGGCACAAATAGATGCGCCGTGAATGCGCTACTCACCTGCTCTTTGCATGAGCTCCCTTCTGCTGCGCCCCCCCTGACGCGGGCCCCAGCTTGGCCTGCCCTCCCGAGAAGGGCGGCGCGTAGCCGACCACGATCCTGGCACCCACAGCCACTCCCCCGCTCGCAGGGTCATCGACCCCAGTCCCTGGCCCACCCGCCCTCTCCACCGCAGACACGTCCCAAACGCGCACCATGCCGTCCCTGGTCCCGACCGCCAGGTGCCGCCCGTCCGGGCTGAACACGAGCGCAGATACGCCCGCAGCGGCCACCGACCCCTCGTCCAAGGAAGACCCGGCCGTGTTCGTGGTGGCAAGCCCGCCCCCTGCCCGGGTGGCGCTCCCATCAGGCCCCGGCGCGCCCACCAGCACGTGGACCGTGCGCTGTGGTGCAAAGGGCACGCCCACGGTCGCCAGAATAAACACGGCGCCGTCCGACCGGCCGACGGCAACGAGGGAACCGTCGGCCGACCATGCGGCGCACCGGAGCCGCAGCAGGTGGCCATGGGGGCCCTCCTCCGGCACGGTGCCACCTGCTGCGACCGCACCAGTCGAACCGACGGGGGCCGCGCCGGTCTCGCTGCGGCTGCGAACCGCTAGTGCCCTCTGGCCCGCGGGCATAGCTGCCGCTTGGGTGTTTTTGGCGCTTTTCCCGCTCGCGTGCGGCGGGGCCGCATCGCCCTCTGGCATGACCCTATGGCCAGCATTGCCGTGGCGGGTGTTGGAAGGCAGTGGCCACCCCAGGAAGCCGCGGGCGATGCAGGCGCGCAGTTCCATGTCCCAGAACCGGACCACCAGATCATCGCCCGCGGTGACCGCTAGCGCCCGCGACGGGTGCAGCGCCAAGCCACACAGCTCGCGCGGGGACGGCTTGCCGCCCGCGCCACCCCCTCCACCGCTGGTGCTGCTGCTCCTGGTGCTGTCTGTACCTTTGGCCGCGCCCGCCGTCGGCGCGCTGAAGGACCCGGACGCGTTCTTGGTTGCCGACGCGGCGTTGGTGGTTGTCACGTGAGGCACGCCACCCCCGTGACCGTCCAAGATCCACTGCACCGGTGGCGGATCCGGCAAACTCGAGGACCCGGGCGAGAGGGCGGGCATGGGTGCCACGCCCAATGCCCCCACGCCCTCGCTATCACTATCGCCGTCGCTGTCACTGTCGCCATCAGCTCTTGCTGCGCTTGCTTCTGGCATACGCACGAGCCAGTCCATCAGCGCCTGCAGGACCGCACCCGATGTCAACCCGATGAGGCAGTTGGATCCGTCGGGTGAGATGGAGAGCGAGCATACACCCCCCATGCCGTCTCGCCCCGACCCGCCTGTCCCAGGGACCCCTGAGCCCAACGGTCCTGATTGGGCAGCACTTCCAGTGAACACATTCGTGCTCCCGCCAGATAACCCCCAGGGGTTCGGCGCCCCCCCCCGCGTGCCACCAGCGCCGCCAACCGATGCACCGCCAACAAGTTTAGCTCCGCGTCAAAGACACAGAGCTCCCCCCCCCTTGCCCGGCCGCTCCCTGAGACAATCAGCCCCCCGAACCGGTGAGGGCAGCAGCACAGCGCGGTCACGCCGCCGCCGCTCCCCCCCCGGTGCGCCGCCACGCTGGCAACTACGGCGCAGCTGCCAGGGTCCCAGAGCTGCAGCCGTCCCGAGGCCAGCCCTGTGACCACGAGCCCCTGAGGGTGTGCCGCGAGGCAGGTGACGGGCGACAGCTTCCCCTTGCCCTTATCTGGCTGTGGGGGGGGTGCTGGTGTGTGGGGAGGGGGAAGCGAGGGCTTTCCGGCTAGGTCATGCGTGGGTGGGGCCATCCCGCTGTCGCCCTCGTCCTCGCCACCATCGTTGGCATCGCTGTACGGCAACGTGCTGGCGATGGCGGCAGAAGGTGCCTCGCGCGAGGACGGCTGTGACGTGGATGACGTCATGGGGCTCGGGGACGCGTGCTGAGTGTTCGCGGACAAACCTTGCGGGGGAGGCGAGGGCGGTTGCGGGCTTCCTTGGCTGGCGTTTGGGGTCACAGTGAGCGTCTGGGTGGTTGTTGGGGTGGACATGGTGGTCGAAGGCCCCCCACTGGCGCCACCTGGCGAGAATACGGAGTAGTGGTACATCTCCACGACACCCATCACGCTGGCATCCGTGGAGGGAGGTGAGATTGATGCGGCCGCTGCGGAGCCATCGACAGGACTATGAAGGCGGGCACCCAAAGCGCCCCCGCTGCCAGCTTTCCCTCCCGACCCGGGAGCCAACTTGCTGGCGGTGGCCGCTGGCTTGCCTCCACTGCCACTCTTGGCATTGGTGGCGTTGCCGCTGGCTTTGCTGGTCGACCTGCGGCTGTTGCCTGCGGCGCTAGTGCCAGTGTCCCTGCCGCTGCCACCGCCACTGCTTGCGCCTGCGCCATGACTAATACTACCGCCATTCATGCCATGATTGGCGTTATGACTGGTGTTGCCGCTATTTAAAGCGCTGCCGCTCCTATTGGCATTGCCACTGTTGCTGCCCTTGGCGGGAACGGAGATGCTCTTGCGCGCGCTGCCCGGCGCGTTCCGGGCGAGGATGGTCGCGAGGCCATCCTTGGGAACCACGTAGAAGCGCACGCACGTGTCGGACGCCAGCGCAAACTGGGCGTCCACGTCCACCGCCAGCTGTTGCGGGGCCGCATGGTGACGGGCGGAAGAAGCGCCACTACTACTGTTACTCATGGCGGTGGCGGGTCCTACCCCTCCCGGGCACAGGAACAGGGCGTCACGGACGCGGCCCATCGTCCCGCGCGCCCGTGCGACCTCGGCCCCATTCTCGGTGTTGTACAGGACCAGCGTGTGGTCCACGTCGGCGCACACGACCAGCAGGCGCGTCCCTGGCGGGTTAAAAGCCAGGGACGACACGCCGCGGTCGTGCGGGTGCAACGGGTGGCCGCGCCGCTTGAGCGTGCGCGTGCTCCACAGGTGGATGCAGGGGTCCACGCTGCGGCGGTGGGTGGAGGCATGGCGGCGCGGGAGGCAGCACGGGGGATGACACAGGCATAGAGCAGAGGGGTTACTAGGGGACGGGAGTTGATAGGGGCAAGGGGTTACTAGGGGCAACGGATATTACTGGCAAGGAACAATAACGGCAAGGGGTAGTAGACGGAAGGGCTATTAATAGCAGCGATGGCCACGCAGGGACAGACAGTGCAAGGGAGAGGCATACGCTAGCCCGGTTAATCATTTGAATATAGACAATACTTCCGGGGGGGGAACGAGAGAAGAGACTAGTTTGGGAGTGGAGTAGAGTGAGACGCCTGCGTGAAGACTGGAAAGAGTGAGGGGGCCTTTTATGAGGGGAACTTTCTCCGTTTTAAAGGAATTATATTTAAATTATGGTATGTACAATATACTTCATACACTATGGGAGTATTTGCATCGTGGTATATACAATATACGTTGTGGGAGTACTTAAATAGTGATACTACTATATGCATTATGCATCATACATCATGGGAGTACTTGCATTATGGTCGACAGAAGCCTGGCACGAGTTCTTGGACTGTTGCTGCATGCAATCAGCCAGGCAAGGAGCCTGGCACTCATCAAGGACTCATAATGGATCTGGACATGCGTAGTCACTGTTTCCTGTGGATACTTATTTATTTATGTATTTATTTATGTATGTTTTAATTTATTTATGTATGTATTAATTTATTTATGTATGTATTGCGTAGTCACTGTTTCCTTTGGATACTTATTTATTTTAATCAGGTCAAAGTCCAGGGAGCCAGTCACGTTGACAGTGCAACTGAAGGACTGCTGCTGTTGGCACGCAAGTGGCTCTACTATTGCTAGTGGCGCTGGTGTCAATAACAACATTGCAGCTGCTAGCCATGCCACCACTATGGGCGTAACCATAACAACGGCCTGCCACCGCATACGACCATAGTGTCAAGGCTGGCGCAGTCTACTATAAGGTATATAAGGTGATACTATAGGTACGCCACCACTATAGGCATAACAACGGCCTGCCACAGCATCAAAAATTGCGCTATTGTCACCGCTGCAACCTACCCTGAAGAGGCCCCCCCAGGTGAGGGCTGTTGGACGGTGGCTGCCAGGGAGCTGCCAGGGTGTAGTGCGAGCATGCCAACGTCAGCATTATGGCCGGTGTAGAACTGCTGCTTGTTGCTGACGAGGTCATGGACGACACCCAGTGTGGCGACAATGTATACCACCTGCAGGGTGGGGGAAAAAGCACGGAATGAGCAAACGAACAAGATGGAAGGGAGGGTAGCATTATCAGAAGATGGACTCCGAATGGATAGAGTGACGGGTGGAAGGGGGGGTGGGCGGGGGGGGGAAGGGGGGGGGGGGAAGGGGGGGGGAAGGGGGGGGAAGGGGGGGGGGAAGGGGTGGGGAAGGGGGGGGGGGGGGGGGGGGGGGGGGGGGGGGGGGGGAAGGGGGGGGGAAGGGGGGGGGAAGGGGGTGGGGAAGGGGGGGGGGGGGTGGGGAAGGGGGTGGGAAGGGGGTGGGGAAGGGGTGGGGAAGGGGTGGGGAAGGGGGTGGGAAGGGGTGGGGAAGGGGTGGGGAAGGGGGGAAGGGGTGGGGAAGGGGGTGGGGAAGGGGGTGGGGAAGGGGGTGGGAAGGGGGTAAGGGGGTAGGGAAGGGGGTAGGGAAGGGGGTGGGGAAGGGGGTGGGAAGGGGTGGGGAAGGGGGGGGAAGGGGTGGGGAAGGGGGTGGAGAAGGGGGTGGGGAAGGGGGTAGGGAAGGGGGTAGGGAAGGGGGTAGGGAAGGGGGTAGGGAAGGGGGTAGGGAAGGGGGTAGGGAAGGGGGTGGGGAAGGGGGTGGGGAAGGGGGTGGGGTCGAAGGGGGCAACAGCGGATAGGTTAACAGATAGGGACCCAGGGAGAGGGAGGGCAGGATGAAGACACGAATTGAACAATTACAATAGCGCTGCGGACGTCGCAGGAATGATGCGATGTCATCATCGGAACGGCAGACCATGGCTTCCCGTTCACAGTTGCGCAACAACCGTGGACAATGCTGTAATAGATTCATTTCAGGTCAAGCATTGTGAATACCATCGCAGCAACACGGTCTTGTCAGAACGCAAATGCTAGCAAGCTACAATCGTGCATCACTATAGTGTCAACGTCCGTGCGCCAGCTGTCTCCCAATACCCCGCACCAGCCCAGATGTCGCATGTCATGCGTGTGGCTCAGTTACTAGGCGGCCTATTTCACGCCATGCATCACGGAGATACTCACACATGCGATTGATTGGTTTGAAAGTGCTAACAGACGTCTCGCACGTTGCCAATGTGCCACCCACTTCACTGTTGACTAACTAAGCATCCATCCACCTAGCTGGCCATAGAAGACAGTAAGTATCCTGCCACCTCATTTACTAACTAAATGCCCACCCACAGGACGGTGGACGAACCCACATGAACGTGATCAGCCCCCCCCCACCCCCACCCCCACCCCCACCCCCCCCCCACCCCCACCCCCCCCCCCCCCCCCCCCCCCCCCCCCCCCCCCCCCCCACCCCCCCCACCCCACCCCCCCACCCAC
Source organism: Mesostigma viride (assembly GCA_009746045.1). Classification (NCBI taxonomy): domain Eukaryota; kingdom Viridiplantae; phylum Streptophyta; class Mesostigmatophyceae; order Mesostigmatales; family Mesostigmataceae; genus Mesostigma; species Mesostigma viride. The sequence continues at coordinate 263,773 of RPFO01002078.1, forward strand.
CCACCCCCACCCACCCCCCCCCCCCACCCACCCACCCACCCACCCACCCACCCACCCACCCACCACCCACCCACCCACCCACCCACCCACCCACCCACCCACCCACCCACCCACCACCCACCCACCCACCCACCCACCCACCCACCCACCCACCCACCCACCCCACCCCACCCCCACCCACCCCACCCACCCACCCACCCACCCACCCACCCACCCACCCACCCACCCACCCACCCACCCACCCACCCACCCACCACCCACCCACCCACCCACCCACCCACCCACCCACCCACCCACCCACCCACCCACCCACCCACCCACCCACCCACCCACCCACCCACCCACCCACCCACCCACCCACCCACCCACCCACCCACCCACCCACCCACCCACCCACCCACCCACCCACCCACCCACCCACCCACCCACCCTCCCACCCACCCCCCTACCACCCACCCACCCACCCCCCTACCACCCACCCACCCACCCACCCACCCACCCACCCACCCACCCACCCACCCACCCACCCACCCACCCACCCACCCACCCACCCACCCACCCACCCACCCACCCACCCACCCACCCACCCACCCACCCACCCACCCACCCACCCACCCACCCACCCACCCACCCACCCACCCACCCACCCACCCACCCTCCCACCCACCTCCCGGTTGCTCAGGTACTGCGCCGCCTGCGCCGTGTCCCACCCACGGAAGCCATACACGTGCTCCAGGTCCACTGTGATGTCGGGTGGCATCGCCGACTTGTGGCCCTTGAACTTGGAAGGGGGCAACGCCACGTCCTGATGCGGTGCCATCGGTGGATGGCATGCGGGATGGTCGCCATGCAGGATGGGGGCCATGCGTAGGCCAGTCAGGTACCAGGTGGCACGTGAACGGGGATGGCACGAAAAGGTCAGCATTAAATGATGTTCACGATGAGGTGACCATTGAAAAAGAAATAAATGATCCACTTAAATATATAATAACGACTAAGATATGATGATATTGATCCCTCCTCCGGCCCTGCCCCCCCCCCCCCCGCCCCCTAGCCCCATTCTACCCCCCTTCCCAAAGAGTGCACAAGTAAAAAAGGAGGGGCACAAGAAAACAGATGTGCTGTAGGAGAGAGCAGTGGGGTGGAGAGTGCAAGAGGAAGGTCAGCCCTAGGGTCTAGGCCTGTCCAAATGTTTGTGCACATCCCACTCTGCATGATAGAGAAAAGCATACACCAGGATTCACAACTAGCGGGTATCTCTGTACCCCACACTTTGAAAGTAACATAGGGGGTTACAAAGACCGTACAATGCACTAGCACATGCAGCAAAGCGCCCCAGTTGTTGCTGCTGCTAGCTGCAATGCTGGCGCGGCGTATATAGCACAAAGCGCTGCGGCTGTTACTGCCGCCAGCGGTAATGATGGCGCAGCGTATCACAGTTAGCGTGCCCCTTGGCGGTGAGAATGCCATTCCGAGCAGCATGACTGATAGTGCAGCAGCTGTATGCAATGCATCCGACATGCTATGCAGTGGGCATAAGGAGCATTGGTTACGACACAGCTGCAGGGAGCCATCCTTTGCAGCCCGCGATGGGAGGGGAGTCGGCGACCACGGCGCATGATTGCTACCATACTGCAAGCAATTCTGGGCACACTCACTCGCCACGCTCCCTCCCTAGTGGTGGGAGGGAGTCGCAGGGGCCTCGCATCCCCCACGGCAGGGGTTGGCTGCTTTGGAATCGCTCCTGCGGCGCTCCCGGCATCTCTAGGCCCCGCGGGCGGCTCCGCGCTGGCGCCATTGACTACGACGCGGGTGGTCGCGGGTGTAACGCTCTTCGTGCTCTTTCCCCCTGCTTGGCCTGCTGCCTCGACAGAGGCGATACCATCAGTGGAAAACTTCCCAGCAGCCGAGGAAGTGCCAGACGGGGAGCGTGGGAGCGTATGTGACGCGGGCGGGGGGATCGAGAACTCGGTGAACCTAGGGGTCCTGGGTTTGCTGGACAGGCAGCCCATAGCTGACAGGGTCTCAACCCCGCAGCACCGATGCGGTCCTACTCAATGGAAAGCAACATGTACATTCCAGTGGAAGTTCGACGCATTGCCCATCTGCTTGCATTCTCAAATTCCGCGTCTCAGTCCGTGCGGCGAATAGCCTTAAAGAGTCTTGTGGTACAGTAGCCCGCCATAGACCTAGACGGACCGTTCCGGCAAGTTTTATTACGCAGGAACACCACAAGGGAGTATTAGTCCCGCATAGACTAACGGGATCCCCGTAATAACATACGCGTTTACATTTGCGGGGAATGTGATGGAGGAATACCGGTCAGACGCAATTGCGGAGTACCATTCGGACCAATATTGCACGTGGCTTTACTTTTATGCACACTTTCGTCGGAACGGAGCAACCCTTCGACTCGTAATGTTTGCGGGAAAACGCGGTGCGTTCTGGGATGATTATACTTAACCACGGTATTCATGAAGCCGTGAACGATGGGCTCATGCTCCGGCAAAGTACAACCTTATACACTTCGCCTACCCGTTTGGTCGGCCTTTCGTTTACGCAACGTATTTTGGCGGGTGTGGCCAATTAGTAGACTACAACGGGAACGTGAACAAAGCCCCTCCGGTGCTGCCGCGTGGAACGGCTTCGCGGTACGACTTGGATCGCAGCGTGGTACGACATACGTGACTTATGACAGGCGAGAGCAGCGCCTGCACCGAGCAGCCGAGCACAGTGCACATCACGCTTGCATCTGCACCTCAAATCATCGATTAATGGGCTCAGCTCCTTTCCATTCCTAATTTTTTTCAAACGCGGTTTCAATGCGTGAGGAGCCACGATCGGCTGCACAGTTTGTGGACGGTAATTATCGGTAGAGTCGTAGCCATAGTATTGGGCAAGGAATGGGCAAATTTAGCGGCAGATCAACCAGGTGAAGGTCGCGGCGTCTGCCGATCTGGGAAGGCAGCAAACAGCGCGTGCATTGCTTTACTGACTTTTCACTCCTGCACATTGCTTTGTATTGACGGAGCTCATGAAAGTTTGCATACCCGATCTTAGCTATCGACGCGCGCCTCGACGCGAGCAAGCGTCCCCTGACAGCGCAACGTGTAAGTGATAGGGCACACCAGACAGTTCTTAAATGAAGCGGGGATACGGGCTCAGTCATATAACTTCCCAAGCTACGTTTTTCTACGCAACCGCACACGGTTTATGTTTTGATCATCTTGCAATAAAGCTGGTTCTTGCCGTGACCTCTCGCCGTGACAGGTAACTCGCCCTCGTGCTGAACGCACGCACCCAGTACTTAAAACAGTGCGCAAGGCCCGACAGTATCAAAGCCCAAAGTCGAGATGGCGTGAAATAGTGGGTCGACCAGTGGCGGGCACACAGCTCAACCTATCAGCTGTCGGACCGCATGGATGTGATCCTCAAACTGACTGATTCTTTGGGTTGAGTTTCTTGTAAGGACCAGGAATGGCAAGAAAGTTATCCGTAAAGTTGTGAAGGGCGCCCCTCGTGCACATTCTGATTGGTTTACCAGGTGTGCAGACTTGATCGTGGCTGATGGTGCCAGCACATGGCCCTCTGCACTTTGTCTCAATTGTTCATCCATCCAATATCCATCCATCCATCCATGCACCCACCCACCCACCCACCCACCCACCCACCCACCCACCCACCCACCCACCCACCCACCCACCACCCCCACCCACCCACCCACCCACCCGCCCGCCCGCCCGCCCGCCCGCCCGCCCGCCCGCCCGCCCGCCGCCCGCCCGCCCGCCCGCCCGCCCGCCCGCCCGCCCGCCCGCCCGCCCACCCACCCACCCACCCACCCACCCACCCACCCACCCACCCACCCACCCACCCACCCACCCACCCACCCACCCACCACCCACCCACCCACCCACCCACCCACCCACCCACCCACCCACCCACCCACCCACCCGTCCGTCCGTCCGTCCGTCCGTCCGTCCGTCCGTCCGTCCGTCCGTCCGTCCGTCCGTCCGTCCGTCCGTCCGTCCGTCCGTCCGTCCATCCATCCATCCATCCATCCATCCATCCAACGTGGGCAAGCCCCCCCCCCCCCCCCCCAAGAGGAAGGGGCGCTTTGCTGAGTAGAATAGTTAGGGTTTTGTAGATTAGATTAGCTTAGAGTTAGATTAGTTCGGTTTCGCGGCTTTGCCCACCTCCATCCATCCAGCAAGCGAATATGTGCTACATGATCTCCCATGCAACGGAGTCATGTTATCAAGGAGACAACCAGCGCAGGCCAGAAATCGGGAGAATCATGTTATAATTTAATTTGATTTACTTTGATTTTAATCTCATTAGAAAATAATTACACGAAAGTTACACATTAAATATACGATTGTCTGCATCATGTGCATACCCCAACCAGATAGCTTCTGCTGTCTGCCGGAGCTAGAGGGAGGTCGGCCATACTAGCTCCCGTCGCCGTTGTTGCTGCGCCAGGGTCAAGTCGTCGTCCAGCATGTATCCTCAGGCGTAATATAACCTCGATCCACCTGCATGTGGACTTCTACTCTGCATTCTAGCAATGGGCCGCCACGGGGCCCGTGGGGATGAAACAGGAGCATGCCCATCAGGAAGGTGCTTATCGCAGACGGCAGCCCATTTCTCCTTGTCTATCATGCGTCTTGAATATCTGCTCAATGTGTCCGGCTCAACTGCGAGGCACATAACTAATTATCGCAGCTAGGGTTGGGGCATGATGCAAACCATCTTTGTTTTGAACTTCTGTGTTATCACACAACGAGATTAGCATAGTACTCCGAGGCATGCCCCCGCGCCTGGTATGCAAGTACTAATTACATAGTAGTATTATTAAATGGTAATGGGATATTGACCATCAAGTGGCCTACCACTGCTGGACACTAGACAGTGGCGGTGTAACGCTACTGGGAATAACCATTTGCACGTTGGCGATCCCTGTGTTGTTTCACAAAGCCAAGAGCGTTGCTAACATGTTTGGCGCTCCATGGGTGACACCAGGGATACCGCAAGGCAGCGAGCAAATTACGGACAGCAAGAGCTAAGAACAAACACATCTCAAGAATGCCAGGGTTCGCTTCAAGGCAACATAAAGGAGCCCCTTGGGAAGCTGGTCAGAAGTGATGATTCCCCGGCTGTAACAATAGCCCATGGGTGGTGGGCCAACTCTTCAATGCGCAACTTGATGGGGATTGCTGGAGCTCAGAATCTGCTTTCCAACCTTGCTGCATCCACTGACTTGCCTTAACTGGTCTGGTCAGAAACTAGTACTTCCGCAGGCTGTCTCCATTACTACCTCAACCCACCGGTTCTCTGGCCTCCATCTGGAGTGCTTGCACCCCGACAGCTGTGGCCCACCAACCTCGTTTCTCATGCAACTGGCCAACCAAGGTCCCCGCATGGGTCGGCCAATGAACGCCCCTCACTGCGCGCTCATCACGCCCTGGACCACCTCCACGATTGCCTTGCAGGCGGCCTTGAGCTCGGCCTGCGTGTGCGCCGAGGAGATGCACACGCGGATGCTGGGGCCGGGAGCCATCGTGTCCTGCGGGGTGTGCTTGGCCTGCGCCAGCAGAACGCCCTTGCCCAACGCCTGCGGTGGCAGCGCGTGATACAGGCCGGTGGGAGAAAGAGGGAACAAGGGAGGGACAACCATAATGTTCAGGAAGTGGAGATAAGCGTATGCACAACTCCGATCACCATTGACCATAAACGCAGTGGCCATTACCTCGTGGGTTCATCATAAAACACACGGGCATAGCTGCATGCTTCCGAGAAAGCCTCAAGCAGGAAATAGCAGCATGCAACCTGCTTGGCAAACCCAGGGCACTGGGTTCTACAGGCCCCAGTCATGATCACACAGGTGCTGCCTCGTGCAAAGAAGAAACAGCTACAGATGTGCTATCACCACCGTCATCACCAAGACACGTGCCACGCTACCCTTAACCCACGACGCGGAAATGTCGCCTATCCGTGAAATAGTGGCAGCTTTTTTTTTAATGGACCCCATTCACACCAAGCAGCCCGACCATGGCCTGACAGAGGAACTTACATGTGGAGTTTTCACATACTTTATAGAAGTAAACATCTCCCTCTGCGCAGCCTCATGCCTTGCGCGCCACAAGATGCGGTGCTAGTGCTCCACGGCTTCCCGGCGCAGGCAGTTAGAACTCGACGAAGTAACCGTAACTAGGTGATTATGAGGAAAACGAACCGACAAACCAGTTTAGCGACGACCGTGCAATAACCGCCCGGCCACGTAGCATCCACCACGCCACGCACTCACCTCCTTAAGGATGGCCTGCAGGCACACCACGTCCGTGTCCTCATTGCCACTGGGCTTGGCCAGCCGCAGATGCTTCACGGGCGAGATGGCGTCGCCAACCAGCACCATGCCCTTGAGCTTGGACAGGCCTGGGGCAGGGGGGGTGACCAAGGAGCACCAGATAGGGGAAAGCAATGGAGGAATAAGCGAGTAAAAAGTGAGTTCAGGGGGAAGTACTTTTAGGCAGGAAAATTGTGAGATATGGTGTCTGCGGTGTCCAGTAGGCTAAGACTTCATTATAGGATGTAGTAAATCAATGGCTTCCCCAAGAGAAGCCCCTTGATGATAATCAGACAAGAATATGTGGCTCCATGTACACCCAGACGCGGCCAAACAATTTACAACATCAGGCACAGGACACAACGAAGAGGCTGGGAAGGTCCCGGTGTGGGCAGCGTCCAAAGTTCAAATAAAACTATCAAGCATATAAAACTATCAAGCAAATAAAACTATCAAGCTAACTTTTACTCAACCTCCCCACCACCACCACCACACCGCCCAAAAATATATGAATCACAGCTCATTAACTCGTTGGTCACTGCCGATAGCAACTACTAGTGTGCGTGGCTCTGGAATCATGCCCACCACGGCGGCTCACCCTTGTGGACGAGCGTTGCGTTGGCGGCGAGGGCCTTGAGCCTCGCGGGCTCCTTCTCAAGGATGTCCAGCGCGGCCAGCGAGGCAAACGCGGTGTAGGGCGGCAGCGACGCGCTGAACACGTAGCCCAGGCCGCTCAGGCGCTGCGCACGCCGCATTGGGGGGGGAGCAAGGGGGGAGGAACAGAGGGAAAGAGAGAAAAGGGGTAAGGGCAAGAAAGCCTGCGAGAGAGACACCCGCGGGAAAAAGCACGGGGGCGGAAGGGAGCGAGCAGGATGAGGTTCAGGATGGGGGACAGAGGGGCGGGGGCCAGCAGGCGAGCGATGGTCAGGGACAGCAGCACGCCCGTGGTAGCTGGTGGGTAGCGTAGTGGCTGGGCAGAAATAGCCACAGGCATGGCCGGGGATGGCACAACCACCGAGATACCTGTGCTGCCATTTAAAAGTCAGCAAAAAAACTTGGGGGCAAGAGCCCCTGGCACCACAAAGGGCAGTGGCAAGACTACGATTGGCTAAATATCCATGGGTGACTCGGCAGCAATGCTTGCCGTTTTTCCTGGTCAGCCCCAGCGGGCATGACGGATGCCTGGGAAGCTGTTCGAGCACCACCTGGACAAGAATGGCCATCATTGAGAATCATTGAGAGAGACACTTGTGTGAGAGGGGAGAGACGCAACGAACACTCCAAGGCTTAACTCCAGGAGCCGGCACCACTGGCAAAGCTTGTGCGCTTCTTCCAGACAAGCTTGCTCACTAACGGGCTTGCCTTTCTCGCTGCCCCTCAGCTCGTTCAGGCATTACATCTACCAGTGGATCTGAGCATCTAGATGTAATGGCGTCGCTTGCCAGCAGAAGACATGGGGTTGGTGCAAACGGCGCAGTGAGCAGCTCTATTTGCTAAGCAAAGAGCGGGCATCCTTGGCACTATTATCCAAAAAAAGCTCCCCCCCCCCCCCGCCGCTCACCTGGTGGTCCACCACCACGTGGGTGCTGCAGCAGAAGCCACCAACTGACGCCAGCGAGTGGCCCATCGCGGCCGTGATGATGTCCAGCTTGGTGGTCTGGGAGTGTATGCACGCGCAGGGTGGGCCAGGGTGGCCGCGCGGGCAGAGCCACAAAGTGAGGTGCGAAAGCAGGAACATGAGCGATCATTTGGAGCCTATATAGGGGCATTAGGGGGGCACTACCAGGGAGCTGCAAGCAGTGTGAGCTAGTATTATACGGTAAATACGCCGTATTATACAATACGGGGGGGTTGGCGTATTGCCGTATTGCTTATAAATGTAATACGTGATAATACGCGTACAATAGGCGTATAATACGCGATACGGCAATACGCCGAGGTTTGGCCGTATTGCTGTATTGCCGTACTAGCTCACACTGGCTGCAAGGTGGGTCCCACTTCTTACCTGCTCACGTTGGCACCCAAGGCCCGGGATGGGGAGAAAATGCATTTGTATGAGGGAAATGCGCACGCGCCTTCCGTCAGATGGTTCAGGCTATCGATACCGGGAGTACTGGCGCAGAAACTGACGTGTCTTTTGACCCGCAGCTGTGAGGTGACCTGTAGCATCCTGGTCGGTAAATGCAATGCTGTCTTCACTTCCTTTCAAGCTTCTAGATCTTGTCAGTCTATTCACTGCCATGCATCCGCATACGCGCCAAGTTCCGCGCTCCCCTCTCCCATTCCTCCCACCGCCGTACCGGCACCCCGAAGTGCTCAGAGATGCCGCGGCCGGTCGCGCCCAGCACGCCAAACGAGTGGCTCTCGTCCACGATCAGGCGGTAGCAGAAGCGCTCCTTGAGCGCGATGATCTGGCGCATGGAAACGGGGGCACGATGCAATGAGGTGACCCAGGAACTTTGTTGTTAGCAGAATGCAAAAATCGGTCGACCACCTTCCCCCCCCAAAAAAGAGAGAAGGATACTTGCACTCCTGTGATTACATTTGTCGCAATGCGATGATACTACAGGGCCGTATGCAAGGTAAACAAGGTAAAACATTCCTTTTTTCCCTTTTTTTTCTACATGAACGGGTATCAGCAAACTAGGGAAGCAAACGGAAGAAAGAATGTTGAATGCCAGATCAAGGACTAGTCAAAGACAGGAGGGCATTTTAAACTGTCATTCTGAGCACAAATAGAAGTCAGCGCGTTCGTGCATCTAGCACATGCTAGCTTCCTCGCGATACTAATCTGTCAAAAAGTTTTCTGAAAGTTGCATGCTTTCCCCAAAGCCCAGTAAACAAAATGATGATGACATGGCCACGTAATCTCCTAGGCATGACCTGGTACCATTCCATGGACTCTTCTATCACGCATTGCCACCCGAACCATGCAAAGATGTGAAGACGTCCACTGCGCCCTCGCATAATGGCTGATATCACTTGACATGGATTGATATGGACACAAATGGACGATGAGAATTTCCATGGCTCACCTCGGGCAGGGGCGCAATGTCTCCGTGGTTGTGGTAGATGCCCTCGATCACGATGAAGCGGCGGTTGAGCGCGCGCTTCTTGGCCTTGTCCTCGGCGGCCACCTGCAGCAGCACGCGCTCCAGGTCCGCCACGTCATTGTGCTTGAAGAACTTGAACGTGGAGCGCGACAGCACCAAGCCTGTCTGGATTGCAAAGTTGGCGCCCGCGTCACTGGGGGGCGGGCACGGGGGCATGGGGGGATGTGTGTGGGGGGAGAAGCACGGAGGGTTGGGGGGACGGGGAATGAGCCAACGTGGGGGTGGGTGGGGAAGGAGGAGAGAAATGGGGGAAGAGAGGGGGGGGGGGGGGGGGGGGAAGGGGCGGCACCTGGCGCGAAGCGAGGTGCTGATGCATGGATCACCACCAGCCACTTGCGGTGAGTGCGCCGCTACCTTACATCCCCGCAGCCTTGCACCACACTTACCCATCCACCCCAGCCCCCCCGTATCTGCACCAAATCCTCTGCACAATGCTCGTGCCGCATTGATCTAGTCCATGCAAGTCCAACTCTAGGTGAAGCACTCGCACCTTCCCGCCAAGCCTTACATGGGAAACGGTTGCCCGCAACAGACAGCATCGCGCCAGCCACGATGGGCCTTCCCAGGGATACAAACTCCACCGAGTACAACGATTCCAGGGGCCTGGAAGCCGCAGTGGCATGTGGCCCTTACCAGATGATGAGGTCGCCAGCCTTTGCAAACGCGGGGATGGTGGAGGAGACGGTGGCCATCCCGTACGAGTAGAGGATGGCCTCCTCTGTGCCCATGAACTGGGCCAGGCGCTTCTCCAGGTCCACGTGCACATCTGGGGGGGGGGGGGCAGGGAGAAGTGCGGGCAGACGTGGGGGAGGCAGGATACGTGCCAGATGAGGACGGCAAGCAGAGGTATGGAAAAAGTGGTGGAGGGTCATGCACCTGCGGTTCAGACTCTTTTGAAGGAGATTACACTGCCCTTCTTGCCTGCTCCACATAAAGATTGCTCCATCCCAGTCAAGTTTTGCATTGAAATCAGCCATAAACTTGGTTTCATGATTGTTCTTCAGAACAAAAAAATCGAGGAAAAAAGGGGATTGACGCCCTTGCCAGCAGCACCCACGCGCCACGCACCAATGGTCCCGTAGAAGCCGCGTGGCCCGCAGGAGCCGCACCCGTACTTGTCGATCCCCTTGAGGACGGTCTCCTGCAGTCGGCCCAAGGATGAAGGAATACAACGATAGGGGACCCGACGATAGCGACTAGTTAGCATCATTTGGAGGTGGCATAGAGTTCTAAGGGCGGCAATAGAGGGACATGTTAATGCCACATAGGATGGGTGGCATGGCTGGCGCAGCGCAAACCTCTCAAGTCGAGAGATTCCGGGGAACCGGATTTGTTTCCGTTTCCATTTCATTTTGGGTTACTGGCCTCGAGCGCGGCGCTGTGAACCTGGACTGGTCCGGATCTGACTGGGAAACGCTACCAAAAGCCCGTCATGACGGACTTTTGGGAACAAATTTTGATCATGCCCAGAGCATCTTGGTGAGCCGGGATACCTTGCGCGCGCCGGTTTTCCGGTCATGCTCGTACGATGTCGCACGCCGCCAAAGCATTTTTGCATCCCGCGTCACTATTTCACTTCAGCGAGCACAGAATCAGGACCCCTAACGGAATCTTGCTTTCCGGGTACGCGGAAGCTTGAGCTAAAAGCGGCTCATGGGCCAAAAGGAGTTCAAATCCCCCTCACAACCCAAATAGGAAACGGAAACGGAGTGGTTCCCTGAAATCTCTCGAGTGCAGGTATTCCAGCGCTTAGGTATGAAACATTGGCTTGAACAGCATAGCCTTATTGTTCCAGAGATAGTAGCCCCGATGCGAGGTCAATGGTCTGCGTCACGACAGACGTTACAGAATCAGGAGTGGCAGCTCAAGGACATTAGCCAATCACCTTTCTCCCTGCCTCCACAGCCCAGCATTATCGGCAAAGAGCTGGCACCCGTAGTGGATTTTCACAAAAGGCGACATGAGCCCTGCCAAACCCACATAAGTATGCCCCAAATGCAGGCATTACCTGCCGCTCTCACGACCAGCCCAGCCACCCGCGCACCCTTGAGCACTCGCCCCTAAAGCCATGCCTTATGAGGAGTGTCGTTGGAACATGATTTCCCCCCCTGAGGCTGGGACGGGGGGACAGGCTACTAGCTGCTGTGGTTGGCCCTACACACCCTGAGACTTCCTTATAGTCGCCCCAATGGCGGTGGCCACGGTAAACAGATTATAGCATTGCATGTAGGTGACCTGCCAACGAGGGCAGAGTAAACTAATTAAAGGTTGTTCTTTCCCCCCTTCAGAGAGTCATTCCCCCCCTCCCTCCTGCCCCCCTTCCCCGCACCTGCACATGCGGCTCCATGAGCATGCCCAGGTAGTTGAAGGAGACCAAGTTGACCGCCTCCCTGCCATCCTCCAGGGTGCACCTGGGTGTGCACGCACTGCAGGGGCCAGCCAAAAACAGAGAAAATGAAACGAACAGAAACTAGGACATATTAAGGCGATGGAGAAAACAAGGCACTGGCACCCTACTAGGCATCATGCTGGCACCCTGGTACTTCTACTGTTTAACACTCCCTCTTGCCTAGGGGAGTGGTTTCCAATAAATTTCCCCCCATTCTTCTAACAAGTGAGATTCAGAGCTGGGAAATGTGCAAAGATATGGCTATCACAGGTGTTTGTAGTGGCAAAGCCAATTTTCCTCTGACCCTACCTACTGGTTGGTGAACAACAGGTTGGCTTGCCATATTTTCATAACTGAGTCCAACAAGGCATAGCACATCAGGGAGCAGAGAAGAAACTTTCCAGTGATCCCTTCTGGGAGCTTTCTCTGGCCACATATCAGTGCCCAGATCACTAAGATGCAAGTGCAAGAGCGTGAAAGCTGAAGTACGTTGGAAAGATTCTGCAAGCATGATCACCAAGGGTCTTACAGAAATCCTGCCAGGAAGGCTTTGGCAGGCCCCATCATAAGCCGAAGGCCGCGACTGAATTGCTGGGCTACCCTCGCAATCCCTGCGTACAGCGCGCAACAGTCTTGCTAGCTGCTGCACCCCCATATGCCACACACACGCTTGTGGCAATGTCCAGGAACGAGGAGATCGAGCAGGTCTAGAATTGACAAGAGCGAAGGTTTATTCTGATGACAAGCTGGGCACCTCATAAAACATAAATTTGGTTTTTAAATGAACTAGGTTAAAATTTGTTTTCTGATCGAACAGTCAGCACCTAACGCAAGTGGGAGACGGTACCTTATCCTGCAAAAAGCAGGTGGCGGGCCTGCATCAAGGCCATATTATCCTTAATTAAACAAGTTTCTCAATAGGACAACTGGCTAGAATAGTAATGAGAGAAAGGAACAGAACATTTGACTTCGTTAAAAAGGTACTACAGGGTAGTGTAGGACTCACCCTTTGATTATAGGAGGATCGCAAGTCTCCTGCCACTTCTTCAATGGCGGATGCAACGAGTCTGGTTGCCATTCCGCACACAGCTGGTCTATTTCCTGCAGCATTCCCAACACAAAAATTGACAAAAAATTTGCCAGACACAGTTTTACATTCCTTGCATAAGTAGCTTTAATTCAAACAGAGTCAAGTGCAATGGCTTGGTTTAGAAGCCAACAGCAGAAGAATGTAACTGTAGCCATTGGCTCTGGGATAGGAACCAAGGTCGCCATTCCAAGATGGTTGAACTATCAGATAATGAGACACAACTTCATACGGACCTTCTCTGTCAGGGCACGCTGGGGCTTGTAACTCTTCTGCAGGAAGAGATACCCGATGACGACAAGGAGGAACAGCTCGATAAGGATATGCACTGCATTTGACGACACGTAAATAGCCAAGGTATACCAGCCGTTAATAGAAGTCTCGTAATGAAATCATGCCGAGCTTGTAAACAGTGCAGCATTGACGGCCCTGAATTTCTTACCATCAACGTTCCAAAATATATCTGAGGGATTCATTTGCACTGAACTCGGTCGAACTGCAGCCCAGAAAATCGAGACAAAATGCAAATGTTGCCCGCTCAATACATAGTAATAACGTGGCAACGTCTTAAAGGCCTGGTGTGCAACAAGCCCTTTGTTTTCCTCTCCCTTTCAGCTAAATGCGAGCTGTCAAACTCAGCTATTGCTGGTGTGCGTGCCACCGACGGGCCGCAGCCTGCGATGCATTGTCTGCATGCTGAAAAAGAGACGCACTCGGCATAACCTGGCAACACTTCTCTAATGTTCCCAGTCCGACAAATAGGCCCTATATTCACTCGCTGGTCGGCGCAAACCGCTGACCCTCCCGGTCCGCCATTCGCCACTGGCGGTAAATGCCCAGCTCGAAACCAATATCGAACGCACGCGTGCCAAAACCTAACTTCTTCGCCCACCGGGTTGATCGCGTGTCCACGCCTTCGCGAGTCGTGACCACACTTGAACTGGCCGGGGCTGAACGGCCCTCGTCATCCGGGACGAACAACCAGGGCTGGCAGCATAACCTTGCGTGACTGCTATCCATACCATTGAAAATGGCGCGGCGCTATTTCGGAACGTGGCGTTGCACAGCCAGCCAGCTCCTGATCCTCAAGCCCTTAGCCCGTGTCTTGGCTGGATTGCACACAGCCGGGAGTCGACTGGAACAGCTAGGACTGGTATTCTCATCACTTTATAAGACCGTGCCACATGGCCTCCGGTGCGTGCGCGCCTGTTCGGTGCTCGTGGCGACTCTCTCTGGAAATGGCAGAAATTTGGCATTACAGTATATCTCGTATGGCTGGCAGAAATGGTGGCCTGTGCTCCCATTTCTGCGGCCGGACAAGCTTCATAATCTCGGCCTTTTGCTTGGATGTCATTCCCAGAGGGCAGGTTTGGCTGATGGTCGACCGGTTGCATGAACAGCAGACGGCTTGGAGGGCAGCGAAATTCAAGAGCTTGTCCACGTACTACTTTCCTCCATCCGCCTTCGTTAGCAGAAAAGACACGTCAATTAGAGTGCTCAAGGCACTGTTATTGAAGAGCGCGATCACAGTGCCGAACATCGGCGTGCTTCCCTCGCTATGTGGAACGAGGTACGTTTTAGGTGAGAATTTTGATGGAGTAACTTGATCCCATGATTGTTGTTGTAAATTAATTACAAGCGCCATGAAGTGCCAGATAAGCTAGCTTCGCTGTAATGACAAGCGTGCGCAATTTGTGAGTAGATCACCCTTCTTTTCAGGCTTACGTACAACATCGGCGGTGCGTAAGCCCTTAGCACCTTGACTGCAACGCTGTGGTAGTAGCGGTAATCGACGACCTCCGTTGTCTTGCCTTTGTCTCCGCGCTTTCACAAACTGTTCCCTCCTCTTCCCTTCCTCTTGCCCCCCCCCCCCCCCCCCCCCCTCCCCCTCCCCCCCCCTCTTGTCCTCCTGCGCTGTACTTGAGACACAAAAACGAAGTAATGCTTGCCCATAGTAGTCGCATTGACTTGCACCCAACGCACACGCGTAACCCTACTGGCACTGTGCTGTCAATCTGTGCAAAATGTGTGTGCATTGATGCCGACGACAGCAGCGTCAGAAATACCTTAACGAGCTATGCTCTGACTCGGCTTGCCACTCTTTGTCAGTGATACTTCCATGAGCTCGGCGTGCATGTGGGGTTATATGGCAGCACAGAAGTTAATTGCGTTTACGACGTGCCGTTCTGGTATTTTTGGCATCGTCTCGCGCCCTGCGTTTCGACTACGTTGGGGCACGATGTTCACCTGCAGCGACATCAAAATTTATCTGGCATGATGGATTTTGTTTGGAGAAATGGAAGTAACCAAGTAACGCAGGCTCATACATGGCAGAAATGTGATGTCCTCACTAAAAGGGTGGTAATACTATAATAGCAATACTAGAATAGCTATAGCAAAAAGATGCACAAATCATCAAACACCAAGCGCAGCTCTTGTGCTGTCAGCCCCATCGCTTTATGCAGAATGACTGACAATATATTCTAGTGCCAATACAGACGATCGATCGTTGAGTCATAGGCTGTCAACATTTTCAGGATGCCTGATGGGGTTTGCTGGAGCGTGTGTTTGTAGGCCATGTAGGTCGTCATGGGTCACGAAGGGCTGGCACTCCTTCGCCCACATGCCATCGCCAAAGGGTTTGCAAGCATCCAGTGTGGTTTGTTTTGGAATAGCCGTGGTTCAAGATGGCACTGTGCTCCCCCACAACCCTCTTTGCCACAAATTCTCTCACTGTCTCTCTCACTGTCCCTCTCTCTCTCTCTCTCTCTCTCTCTCTCTCTCTCTCTCTCTCTCTCTCTCTCTCTCTCTCTCTCTCTCTCTCTCTCTCTCTCTCTCTCTCTCTCTCTCTCTCTCTCTCTCTCTCTCTCTCGCCCCCCCCCCCCCCCCCGCTCCCCCCCCCTCTCTCTCTACCCACCCGACCGACCGACCGACCGACCAACCGACCGACCGACCAACCAACCAACCAACCAACCAACCAACCAGCCAGCCAGCCAGCCAGCCAGCCAGCCAGCCAGCCAGCCAGCCAGCCAGCCAGCCAGCCAGCCAGCCAACCAACCAACCAACCAACCAACCAACCAACCAACCAACCAACCAACCAACCAACCAACCAACCAACCAACCAACCAACCAACCAACCAACCAACCAACCAACCAACCAACCAACCAACCAACCAACCAACCAACCAACCAACCAACCAACCAACTAACCAACCAACCAACCAACCAACCAACCCTCCCTCTCTCCGTCTCTCCCTTTCAGACGGCAGCACAATGCATAATTATTTGACTGCCTTCTTGCATAGTATGAGAGGGGCTGGCAGGCCTTTGGCATGCCTTAGGCTCATGAAGTGCATTTTTTGCACTTTCACAGATGAGTAAGAACATTTACGAGGCCTCAAGGCTGTTTGGGCATGGAAACAGGGTGGTCATTTAGAGGATTTTCTCGCCATTCTAGGAGTTGGTTTGGCGCAAATTTCTGTGCAGTGTAGCACATGCGAAACGGTCCATCGATCTGCAAATACCTCAGTGGGCTGCAGTCGCATGCGCTAGCCATCACACGTGCACAGCAGCTGTCTGCCTGAAGTTTGCTTGAGACTGATGTGGCCGCTGCCCGCTTACTTACACCCGCCCCCCGCAGTCGACGCTATGGATCCCCCCCGAGTTCCAAGGGTGGATGGACAAGCGCGGCGGCAAGCACTCCGACTGGAAACGGCGATACTTCATCCTCAAGGGCTCGTCGCTCTTTTATGCGCCGACTTGCCCGCAGGCAAGCACACCATTAAGCACACCATTTAGTGCCCGCTAACACGCGTCCAAGCGATGGGGGTTACCTTGACAGCATATTTGGCCATGGCTGGCTTTGCCGTTTCTTGATCAAACTCTTTCGGATCGATTGTGACGTAGCGGCGATGGTCTCCTTGAAAGTGAACACCAGGGCCAATCTTCTCCACTGTTCATACTCCATGCATATAGCTCGTTTGCCCGCACCCCGGCGACCTGCCAATAGGCACCCCCTGTCATGCGGTGTCCACTCGGCCTGCTTCTTAAGGGGCTGGCATGGTTCAGTCCAGTTCATGGCCACGGAACCGCCACACCTCGGTGACCACCTGTGTACCTTTACTTTTGTGGCGTGGCGTGTCCTGCACAACCCCTGCACAGAATCAAGGAGCATCGCCCGTTGGGGTGATCCCCCTGGAAGGGTGCACCGTCACCTCCCTGAGTGATGTCGATGAGCAGTCATCTGCCAAGTCGTCCAAGAAGACCCCTCGCTTTGGCTTTATCATCACCCTCAACCCGAACTGTTCAGGGGTGGCCAAACGAGACCAGTATGTGCTGGCGGCACCCAGCACCGAGGAGCGGGTGGGTTGTGTGCAGGAGCTGCCGTGATTCTTGATAGACACCATGGGTGCCCAGTGCCTGGGTGCTATGCACTTTTTGTACCTTCATCGATTTATCGCTGGCTTCCTCCACTTATATTTAGCTTGTAATCGACATGGTACTATGCTGACATGAACGTGGGTGCAGTTTCATGGTTTGAAAGTAGGGATTCGTAAGAAAGAAGGCTTTTGTCGCACCTCTCGCACCGCCCGCTTTTCAGAACTCACATGTGTACTCATCACACACTGAAATAGACCGGGGGTTTTGCAATTTTGGGTACATAATAGAATAACTCGCTCCGTGAGATGCCTTCTTGCTGCATGCAAGATCTTAGTTTCGCTCTTGTTGATCGGGCAACGGCATGGCAGCGCAAGTTCATTCCTCCTGACATCCCATTGCTATGCCGAAGCGTAGGCGAATGAAACAATGCCTTCTTGACCCTTTCTATTGGCTCTTAGTTTGTCAGGTCTACCACCGCTATCTGATGTATATATTTTAACGAGGTAACTGTATTCCTCCTGCCTTCCCATGCATCCTGACTACAACTGCACAAGTGCATGTTACGCTTTGAACGCTTGTCATGTGGAGCTCAGGTGGAGTGGATGTCCCGACTCACCAAGGCCTCCGAAGCCCGCGGGTACCTCAAAGGTGCATGCCGACACTTGTGCGATTCAGCCACATCAATAGGGCATCGCTTATAGGGATGAGCTCATGAGGGTATCTGTTGTCATGACCTTATGGTGTCGTGTCTTCACAGACGGACAATTGAATATCCGGGACAGAACAAATGTGAGGACGATAATCACAATATCATGCTGACAAAATAAAAGACGCCCGCGTTGGCTTGAAACGCCTGCCTTAGCCTGGGATTTGAGCGGAAAGCAGGCAGGAAGCTGTGTATGCTAGCATTGATTTTAAAGTGCTTTCAGTGCTCCCTGTTGTTTTCCGTCCATGTACTTTTGCCCACGCATCAGGACAAGAGCATGAACAGCTAAGCAAAGTGGTTTTTATTAGGCAGGTGGTGATGTGTGTAGAAGCTCTTGGTAAGTATTCCCAGAATCAGCAGTACTCTCAGATTGGACATTTTTGTGTGCAGTGGATGTGTAGTCCATGTCAAGCAGTTCAACATTCAAGTTGTGGAATGTTGCAAGTTTCTGGCTTACTTGAAGTTTTCTTCTGCCAGGCGATGGTATTGCCAGTTTTTGTTGGCTGCTCGGTATTGGTCCAAGGTACTCTTTTGGGGAATTGTGAGCACGACATTGGGAACAATGGCCCTTGCATAACCATCAACGGAGCTTTTCCTCAAGCATGAGCCTGTGGCATATAGGCAGCATAAGGGAGGGCAAGGAGACGGCAGGGAAAAGGGGCAATCTGGTTTTATCCTCGAGGCACAAACTCCACTTTTTGAAGCTATAGCATGGGCAACATGAATGCCTCCCTACGAATATGGAGGCCACATTAGAGAGATCTGCTTGAGTGTAATGATTTCCGGGTAGACGGTCAAGATTGTGCCGTGCATAATTATTTGAAAAGTCGGTGTAGAGTATCTGTAGCACAGCACAGCAATGCCTTGCACTGGTGCTGCGTCTCCACTGTCCCCAATCCTTGCCTGATTCGTGCCGACCAAAAAGCTGTGGCATGCCTTTGGCATGAAGGAGAAAGGGGGTCTCTGCCCTTTCTTCCTGTTGTGCACACACAGGGATTAAAAGCACTTCGGTGCTCCGTGACTCCCCAACGGGAGCACGAGTTTAATTAATTAATTAATGCGGACCAATGCTGAAAAGAGGCCTCCCTACGTCCCCTACACCACTCTAAGTACTGACTGCCCATCACAGTTGCGCCACGCCTGACGGCTGGCGCAGGCACAAGGTCTAGGGACGTACGTTAGAAGCTACCTAGGCCTGCACTTCGGAACCACACTCAGCGTCGGCACAAAAAGGCCGGCCGGTGCAGTACCCTCGTGACAAGCGCTAGTCTTACGCTACCTACGGCAGGTCGGTCCCCTTTGAGCCCGTCCACTCGTCATATATAAAATGAGCGAAGGTCAACAAATGGACCAATGTACGAAGTACACTCAGAACTAGCTGTGCTGGAACTAGCAAAGAATTGAATCCTTCCGTCACCCAAATCCGCTGCTACTGCTGCTACTGTGTCAAAAAAAAAAATGGCATACCTATCTTCACTTCCAGTCATAGAAAAGCCTTTTTAAAAAATCCTCCTGGTGGGCCTGTGAGGGGTGGGTCCAAGGACCAAGCCTTTCTTTTGCCTGAATTCCTGCCAGCGGTTTTGACGGCGTACCCATAGCTGCCCTTGTCTCACTTTTCAATACTCACGGTCATCCACCCTTACCTCCTTGACCTGCCACCACCCAACCTGCGAACAGGTGAGATCCAACGGATGCGCCAGGTGGCGGCAGAACAGCTGCGGAAACTACAGGCTCTCCACCAAAACCTGCACCAGGCTGGCAAGCTTGGAGCCAAGGCAGGCAGCAATAGCCACGGCAATGGCTTTTATTCGGAAACTGTTTTCCAGCCGACAGCCAACGGCCGGCCTCCTGCGCTCTCTGGGTCAGCCAGCCATGGCTCCACGGGCAGCTGGGGGGGCCTGGGCGTCGTGGCAAGCGTCATGGCGGCGGCCGAAGGGCTACCAGACTTGGGGAATGGGACACAATGGGTCGCGGGGGCACGGGGGGCCTCCCTGGGTGGCAGCACAGATGCGACCGTATTAACAAATGGCGGCAAGCTCGGGGGTGATTCACTGGGTGTGTTTGCCGGGAAGTGTGGGGCGGACGAGGATGATGAGCTCGCAGCCCAGCTGGCCAGGAATGCGGAACTCAGAGTGAGTGGGGGAAGCGGTCGCGTTAGCGTGGAGCAAGCATCGTGGTGTGCTAGATTAGATAGGGATTAGATAGGGAACATTATACCAGGTACGTCCTGTAAACTAACAAAGCTTCACGACACTCATTGTGAGCACCTGCTTCGTGGCTTGGAGTATTTGGTCGAGATATCAGAAACTTGGAGCACAGCTGCCACGTGCCTCGCAATTCTGGAGTGGGCGTGTTTTGGACAAGGTGCAGTGGGAAGGCAGGAAGCACATTAGCCTTGTGTATGAGCAGCGAAATTTTCAAATGTGTGAGTGAAACAGCTCGGCATACATGCAATGGCACACTACACACTCCTGTTTCCGGCAGGCATCAACAGTCGCAGTGCCTGTTCAAGCCATTTGTGTGACTCTCCTCATGCACTCGCTTACACCGCGCGCATGACACGCAGCATTCTGCTTGTCCCATCCCAAGACCCAGCCCTGAGGCAGTGGTCCTGACCGCATCCTTTGGATGCCCCTTTTACAACTTCCCCTCCACACAAGAACCGGAGGAAAGGTTATGCTTGGTAGGGGCATGCTGCTTTGTTCTTTAGATTCCAGCATAGTGATCCGTACCATTATGCTTGGTAGGGGCATGCTGCTTTGTTCTTTAGATTCCAGCATAGTGATCCGTACCATTATTGCTTGGCACCTGCTGGCATTTCTTGCCCATCAGGCCCAGACCCGGGTGCTGGCTCAACAGCTGGCCGCAGCGAAAGACACCGTGGCAGTGGCAGATGCCAGCCAGAAAACCCTACCTCTCTCGGTGGCCACCGCCCATGTTCGGAAGTTGCTGGCGGCGGCCCTGGAAGACGCTGCAGAGAAAGAACGTCGCGCGGCTGCCAGCAGTGGGGCCGATGCCACCAAACCGTCCGCACCACGGCCGGACCAAGAGCTGCTTGAGTTGTTGCGGCTGCGCACGCGCAAGGAGGTCGCGCAGCACTTCTTGGCAGCGGCAGGTGGGAATGTGTCACTGGGTTATGCTACTCTTAGAAAAGGTGGTCGTGGTGGTGGCATTAGCAGTTCT
The DNA here is from genome assembly GCA_009746045.1 of Mesostigma viride. NCBI lineage: Eukaryota > Viridiplantae > Streptophyta > Mesostigmatophyceae > Mesostigmatales > Mesostigmataceae > Mesostigma > Mesostigma viride. Next base: position 284,974 of record RPFO01002078.1, read on the forward strand.
GCATTATTGGTTGGCTCAAAGAGAAAACGGACCGTGACTCGCAGTCCACGCCTGTCATAAGTGTTGGCTCTGGCAATCCAAACCAGTTCCAGTTACAGCTTCAGAAGGCCTGCTGCGGGCCGCACTTGGGGAGAGGGGTGCAGGGGGTATTTTGTGGTTTTACAATGGCTTGGCTAGCATGCAGGACTGTCCATATTATAAATCAGTTTAGTGCCAGTCATAGATATTAAATTTTGTTGTCTGTCATAGATATTAAATGTAAGGGTGCGGCCTTGCTGCTCCTCTGTAATGGGCTGATGTTTCCGCTGGGTAGGCTCCTTGATGCTTCGTTGGGGGAAGCCCGACGCCGTATGTTTGCTATGCCTCGTCGTTATTGCAGTCATGATTTGCATTCCGTGGCAGTTTCCTGAAGTGTTCATCGGCTCGGTGATCCACATTTGTTTGCCCTCTGAAATTTCTTTCTTTGGCTGGCCCCGGCCTTGTACTTCTGATTTACGTACCTGACTGCGCTTGTGGTGCCTAGTGGCTGCCGTATAGACCCCGTGTGCTTGCATCTCCCGGTGTTGCAGCCGTATGCTCGCATCTCCCGCTGTCTCAGCGCTCGCATCTCCCGGTGTCGCAGCCGTATGCTTTTAAAACAGGCCAAGCTCCTAGAACTTGTTGTTTTGCCACGTGGCGCCCTTTGCGCGGTGGCGCAGATGGCAAGGTGGATCTGGAGCCCCCCCCCAAGGAGTGCCCCCCGCTGGTGGCCCTGCGCGCTGATGTGGCCTCGGTGGACCGGCTGATGAAGGATCTGTCCAGGAAGCGGGCGCACTTCCAAGGAGTAGACCTGGACAAGGTACCGGGATTACCACTCCATCGAAGGCTCTTGGATGTCTGAAAGAAATGAGGAAATAATAGGCATTGCATGGGAATCGGGGGCAACATTCTGGACGAATGCTTCAACACTTTTTTTCTCGTCGCAGTGTCCTCTAGACCTTGTACACAAATGAGATGTCCTATATGGTGCAGGGTGCTGTATTGCTCATATCTATCTTCCCTTGATCTGCAACTTTTTGTTTCTGGTCAAGCCTTTTTACCTAGCACAGCCCTCTCACCCTCCACACCCACTGACACACACAACTTCCCCAGCCTGCTCAACCTGGGCCCGAGGTGTCCTTCACCAAGAAACTTGACGGGAGCCATGTCCATTGTGATACCGCTGCACGATTTAGCCCTGGTTCCCTGTTCGACAGAAGCCTTGATATAAGCCAGTATGGTTTATTAGATATTTCTGATAGTATTAAGCCCTGGTTCCCTGGTCGACAGAAGCCTTGATATAAGCCAGTATGGTTTATGTGAATGTCTTTTATCGTATAGTTTATTAGATATTTCTGATAGTTCATAGTTTTTATCGTTTGCTATATTCTGGGTATGGATGCTGATTGTCCGGCCCGGTGTACTGAGTGGTATCCTCCGTGGTCCGACGTCAGCCTGTAGAGCCATATGTGGTATGCCTCTGTGCAAGCGCCTATCAATGTGATTGTCGAGGGTATATTCTTGCTGCTTCAAGCAGCATGATGGGTTGCGTTTGTTCTCTAGTATCCCACTCAGGATTCCTAGGAAACAGCTCAAGCGGCCAATTAAAGGCTACCCAACTAAAAGTGGAGTAGTACAACTTCAGATCTTTAGCAGACCCACCATTGTTGTAAATAAATAGAACATTTAATATTTTATAGGCCCTGGTCTTTTATAAGGGGCAGTAGTCAGTGGAGTAGTACAACTTCAGATCCTTAGCAGACCCATCATTTTTGTCCCCTGCTGTTCCCTCTCATTTAGTCAATCTCTACTTACTGTGTGTGATGGTGATCCTACTTTTGTCTCTGGATTGCCTGCTGCACTCTTGCCACCTGTGCTCCAATTTTCCGCAGCTGTCAAAACCTGCAAGAGAGGAACTCTCGCGCGTGGTGGCTGATGCGCTCGATAAAACCACCGCCGCCATGTCACCAAGCACAGCCGCCAAGTCACCAAGCACAGCCGCCATGTCACCAAGCACATCTGCCATGTCACCAAGTACCGCCGCCATGCCAGCAGTTAAGGCTGCCATGTCACCAAGCACCGCCGCCATGCCAGCAAGCACAGCCGCCATGTCACCAAGCACATCTGCCATGTCACCAAGCACCGCCGCCATGCCAGCAATTAAAGCTTCCATGTCACCAAGCACCGCCGCCATGTCAGCAAGCACAGCCGCCATGTCACCAAGCACATCTGCCATGTCACCAAGCACCGCCGCCATGCCAGCAATTAAAGCTTCCATGTCACCAAGCACCGCCGCCATGTCACCAAGCACCACCGTCATGCCAGCGGGCGCGATCCCCAACCAAACGTCTGCCATGGGCCAACTTGCAGCCCCCGCCGTCAATGGTGGCAGCGACGTCCGCACGAGTCCCGGAGACGTCGCCACCAGCAGCCATGGCAGCGCCAGCATTTCCTCTGGCACCCATGCCGGCGTCAGCGTCAGCGGCACGCCCAATGCCAGCGCCAGCATTACGCGCCCGCGAACGCTCCAGGAGGAGCTTGCGCTGCGTGCAGACGCGCTCACCGCACCAGCCAGCAGCTCCCGCGCGCCTACCTCCTCGCCCGCTCCATCATCTTCCCTTTCGCCTGCTGCGGCAGTGGATGCCCCCAGGGACCCTGCCGTGCAAGGGGACGAAGTGGATTCCAGCAGTGCACCGTCTTCCTCGGGCAGTGGGCTCTCATTCCAAGACGAGCTGGCCGCAAGGGCCAAGAAAAGGGCAGAGGCTGCCGCCGCTGCCGCTGCTGCGGGCACCACGACGGCCAACGCCAGCCCCGCAACCAGCACAGGGGCCCCTGGCGACGCCCCGGCGGCCAGCATCGCCAACCTCCTTCATGACGAGCTACTCAGCCGGATCACGCGCGTGCCAGATGTCAACGCCCAGGGTGCCCCAGGGGGGGCGCCGCTGGGCGTCTGGAAAAAGAACCTGGCGCCGGTCCCCAAGAAAACCACCCCCGTGGCCCCGGCGGGGGGGCCCACCCCCGACCAGCCCTGGCCGAAACTGCGCAAGGTACCGCTCAGCGCCGGCGGCGGCACGCTGGATGGTGGCTGGAAAAGTGGCTATTCAGCGTATGGCGGGGGAGGGGTGGCCGCTGTGGGGGTCACGAATGCCCGGTCAGGCCCCGCCACCACCAGCGCAGCGTCAAAGGCTGCACCCATGTCCCAGGGGGACCCTGGGGGGGCAGCAGGACCATCCGGCTCAGCGTCTGCGGGGCAGGGTGGCCCACCGGGCGTGGGGGGGCAGGAGGGCGCCAGCAACGCAGGCGCGGTGGGGACACCGGGCCAAAACGAGGCGAGCTCGGCGTCTTCCGCTGCACATGACACCGGCGGCAGCATCGCCGCTGCGGCAGCACAGGTTGATGCCAGCAACAGCGCCGGTGCGCCGGGGCTGGGCGAGGGTGCGAAATCTGCAGGTGCCTTAGGACCAGGCCAGGGTGGGACCGCAGGCGGCGGGGTTGCCGCGGCGGCTGCAGGAGCTGCCCCCGCTGGAGCAGATGTGGGTGAGAACGTGGGTGCTGGCACACGGCACGCGACCGGTGGCCCATTTTCGGGCAGCGGGGCCACTGGTGTCGGGGGCCAAGCAGCGACGGCTGCGAGCACCACGCTGGGCTTCGCAATGGGACATGCCGGACAAGCCACCGCAGCAACCGTTGGGTTGGATGCCGGCAGTGGGCCAGGTGCCGGCGCCGGCATCAGTGGCCAGGGGACAAGTGCATCACAGGCGTTTGCGGGCCAGTGGACGCGGAACACGGATGGGAATACGCTGAGCCATGCTGGCGGCCGCGCGGTGGCATTGCAAGGGAGCGTGTCGGGTGGCCCGGGTGTGTCCGCGGGGCTTGGCGCAGTGGCAGCCCCTGCAAGTATAGGGGGGGGTCATGCACCCGCTACCAGCGGGGCAATGCCCGGCGGGTACGACGCATCCAACGCGGGTGCTGCGGGCGCTAGGTGGGCGGCCACTGGGGGGCTGGGCGGCAATGCTGGTGGGAGCGCCAGCAGCAGTGCTGGCCATTTTTCTGGCAGCCAAGCAGGCAATTTCGGTGGCGGCAATGCTGGCGGGAACAGTGTTGGTGCTGCTGGTGGTTTTAGCAGCAATGCTGGAGGGAATGCGGGGGGTTATGGGGCTGGTAACCCTGGAGGCGCAGCTGGTGGTTTTAGTGGCAATGCTGGAGGCGAAGCCGGTGGTTTTAGTGGCAATGCTGGAGGCGAAGCTGGTGGTTTTAGTGGCAATGCTGGGGGTTATGGGGCTGGTGATGCTGGTGATGCTGCTGGGGGCTTTCGCGGCAATGATGGTGGTGGAACTGGCAGCTCTGGCGGCAATGCTGGCGGTCATTCTGGCACCAATGCCGGCTACTTTGCTGGGGCCAATACGAGTGGGTACGGGGCCGGCAATGTGGGCGGCAATGCCAGTGCTTTCGCTGGTGCCAATTTTGGCAGTTATGGGGCCGCCAATGCCGGCAACTTTGCTGGCGGGAATAGCAACGGCTTCGGTGGTGGTAGCGTTGGGTTCTCACCAGGCCCACAGTCCAGCGCCAACAGCCATGCCGGAGCTGGCTATGGCCAAGGGGTCGCGGCTCACGGCGCTAGCGCGCAAGGCAACTTTGGCACCGGCACGTTTTCAGGGCATCATGGGGCAAACGTCGGAGGAGCGAGCACTAGCGGTGCCGCTGGTGCATACGGCCCATCCGGGCCTGCGCAAACCAACGTGAGCGCAGGAGGAGCGCCAGGGCCGCAGATGGGGGGCGTGCCCGGTCATGCCACGCATGCCGCCGGAGGACAGTTTGGGATGCCAGGGGTTATGGGAAGCCCAGGTCAAGCTCACGGTGGTCATCAGGGGTATGGTGCCAGCGCACCAGGCACGGGTGCCTTTGGCAGCGGGGCGCCGGGGGGGCCGTCAGGCGCCCCCGCCGCCTTCTCCCACAGCCAGTCCCATGGCGGCGGTTACGGTGGCGTTCCCACGGGAGCCGCTGCCTCTGCCAGTGGGATGGCCAGCTATGCAGATGGGGCCAACAGCGGGGGCGGCTACAGCGGTGGATTCGCTGGCCCAGCGGCTGGCGGCCCAGGGAACCCTGGCGGGGGAGCCGGAAACAGCGGCAGCCCAGCGGCTGGGAGCACCTATACATCAGCCGCGTTCACGGCCGCCCCCATGCAAGGCAGCGGCTTTAACCATGGGCACAACGGCCAGGGTCACCCTGGCCAAGCGGGCGGGGAGGGTGCCCACGGGTTTGGCCCAGGGAATGCAGGTCCCCATGGAGCTCACCAGGGGATGTTCAGTGCAGGTGCCCACGTAGCTGGCCTGGGGCCATCGGCTCCCATGGGTTCGCCATCGCACCCCGGCTTTTCCAACTATGGACTGTCGCATGCCACAGGCGCCGGGCTAGGTGCTCAGTCTGGCCACCCCGGCGGATGGGGCCAGGGTGGGTTTCACACAGGCCAGGTGAGCCAGGGTGGGAATGTCGGTGGGTTTGGTAACGTATTCGGGAGCCACTCGTCCGCTGGGATGGCAAGCAACAGTGGCCCGTATGCCCAGGGTCACAACACGCATCAAGTTGGCGCTAATGCAGGTCCATTTGGCCCTACCTCGACCCCTAGCCAAGCCCAGTTCAATGGGCTGCATGCACACGGCGGAGCTGGCAACAGCTATGGCTCGCCCGCAGCAGATGCCAGCCATGGCATCCACGGTGGATTCCAGGGTGGTTTTGCACCAGCCGTGGGGGCGCAGGCTTGGGGGGCACAGGGCCCTGTCAGCTATGCAGGTGGCAGTGGCCCTGGCTTGATGGGGACGAGCACAAATTATGGTGACTCGGGGCCCAGTGGCTTCAGCAGCCAAGCCATGTACAGTAGTCATCCGTCATTTGGAAACTATGGCACAGGATACAGCGCAGGGGGTCCAAATGCAGGGGGGGGGCTGGGGGGGCCAATGGGGCGGTGCCAATGGGGCCCAGGGTATGGGCCATGCCCATCACAACATCGCTGGCAACGGCGGTGGCCATGGAGGCAATAATGGCTTTGGCCAGGGTGGGCCCCAGGGAACGTGGGGCCAAGGGGGGCCTGATGCGGGCGGTGGGTACAGCCAGGGGCTCGGTGGGGACCCTGGGACGGCTGCCGGTTCGGCATCCACGTCTTCCCACCCCACTGCTGGCATGGCACGCGTGCAGCAAGCTGGCGGGATGAGCAGCTTCCAGAATGCAGGCCCCAGTGCCGGTGGGGGGCTTGGCTCCAGCTCTGGCATGGCTGGAGGTGTTGAAGCCAGTACTAATGGGCGTGACTCTGGACAGGTCCGTGGGAACAGCGCCGCTCTTCAGGTCGGCATTGCCATGAGCGACACCGGCTCCGGCGCATCCGTGGGAGGCGGCGTCAGCTGGAGCAGCAATCATGCTGGAAGTCTTGCCGGGTCCTCAGTTCAGGCTTCCAACCAAAGCAGCCATGCACAAGGCCACGGGGCAGTTGGCCATGGGCCCAATTCTGGCGTCGCTAGCATAGTTCAGGGTGGACCAGCGGCCAGCACCACTGTCCCTGGCAGGGGACCAGCTGACAACGGGGGCCTCGGTCCGCAGCATGGAAATGACGGCAGCACAGGGGCTGCAATAGCAACAACACCCCAGATCAAGGCTTCCATTGCCATGTCGTCAATAGCATCCGATGTCTCACCAGGACCGCCTGTGCTGGCCACGGAAAATGTAGCTAAGCCTCCCCTCACACGTGCCCCTCCTCCCCCTAACGCTGCTGACGCATTTAGGCAAGCTATTTTAAACCGCCGAGCGTGCATTGACAGTGTGGACAATGACTAGAGTCAAGATAGGAACCTGCCCTTTGCAGTTGTCGTTATGTGTTTTTATGCTTAACACAATTTGCTTTTGTTTAATTTACATAACAAGCCTGTAAAGCTTGCTGCCCGCGTGTTTGTTTTTTACACGATACATCACGTTGTATAGGTTCACAACGTGATGTATCGCGTTGTAATCTGACACGTGGCAAACCCAGTACATAGACATGAGATTTTGCTGCTTGAGGATGCAGCTAGGGCTTGAGGGGACTATCCTTACTCCGTGCCAGCATGATTGACAAGGAGAAATGGGCTGTGCCACGGATCTGCGCGATATATAATTAAAGCATCTTCCTGAAGGGTACCTATGATCCTGTTGTCTCCCCACGTTTGTAGTGACTAGTGTAATATGGTTGGGGCATGATGCAGACAATCTATTTGTAACTTCGGTGTAATTCATTTTCTTTAAATAAGAGGTTAGCATTGTAGATCCGTGCATGGCATGCCCATGCGCATTCGTCGCGTCGCTAGGAGCGTGCTGGTCATAACATTGCGCATGTTGCTCGTCATAACATTGCGCATGATGGCTTCGCCACGAGCCACGAGCCACGAGCCACGAGCCACGAGGTAGCCATGGCTGACGGCGGAGCTCATAACTTTCACGTTTGGGCACCAAATTGGGCCGTGAATATCTCTATCACTTCGTCTTTCTAAGACGCACACGCGTATATATATTTCCGAAACTAAAACGCAATATTATGACGAGCAAACGCTCGACTACGCAACACAGCCTGGCGGCTGCGATGAGCCAACAAAATTCGCCTGCCGCTCTTGCTGCAGTTCCGCCCGGCCTGCCAGGCAGCGAGGCCACTACTCAAGCATCGGTAGTGCACTCGGCTCCTGTGGCCTCGCCATCGGCATCGCCTGATGCTAAACGCAGGCGCCCAGCAGAATCGCGCCCAACAGAACCGCGCTTTCGGCCCCAACCTTTCCCGGTCGCCGATCACGACTGGACCAACATGTCCCCGGCAACTGCCATGCATTGCCTCGTCTATGCCGGGGACTACGCCTCGCTTTACGACCTGTGCCTCCATCTGAGTCCACGACATCGATCGCCTCATCCACCCCGACGGCACCTGGGTCAGCGGACCGCCAGCTTTCTGTAATTCGGGTGCCCCCGCCCCCAACTCCAACACATCATCCTCTGCTCCCTTCTCCAGCGCTCTGATGGCGAAATCTGGGCTCCATCCATCTCCGCACCCACACTCCGTTCCATCCTTACGGAAGCCTTTCAGCAGCTGACGTAGCACGTGACGGCCCCCTTGCTGCCGATGTGGCAGCAATGGACGGCACGCTGGCTACTGAGCTCCCTCACCTTTCCACCACCGCCGCCTCCAACTCCACTGCCATTTCCGCCTTCACTGCCGACATCAAGGCCCAGCTCCTCGACCTCGACCAGCGCCTCCAAGCCACCGCCACCGCCCTTGAGTCAGCTTGCACGACACCGCCGGCCTCACCGCCCAGGCGGTGAAGGACATCGCTGCCCGGCCAGCCGGCATCCGCTGGCCTGGCCAGCGATGCTCCCGCCCCCCCAGACCTGGGCGGACTTGCTTAAGCACCACACCACCTCCACCACCTCCACCATCGCGGCGCAGCTCAAGCAACAAGCACTCGACCTTCGTGAGGATGCCGAACTCGACAAGCGCAGCCACAACGTCATAGTCAAGCACTTCGACCAGCCGGCCGACGAGACCTCGACGAGCCTTCTCACGGCATTTAAGCTAGCGCGACATTCTTGCCGGCCCCCATGCAACTCACTGGTGAGTTGCGGATGTCGGCTGTCCGCCTCCCCCGCGCGCGGGGTAAGGCTGGCCCGGCACCCGTGCTCCGCACCTTTGAGTACATGCATGGCGGACAAGCTGTCGTTCCTTAAATGCCGCAAGAATTAAGCTCTCGCTGACTCGTTACACGCTGGACGACTACTTGACCCTGGCCCATGCAGCAACAACGGCGACGCGAGCTATGGCCGGCCGACCTACCTTCAGCTCCGGCAGATCGAGCGCAGGGGGGGAACCGGTGTAGTGGAGGGGGGAGGTCATCCACGTTGACCACAAGCCCTGGCAGGCACCTCCTGCCACCCCAGCAAACTCAGACTAGGGAATATATAACAGTAGTGTAGATTAGTCAGGCTTAGCCTAGCATGTGGCCTACGCGCATGTGCGCCCATAATGGCCCCCCATGGATAACGCCTTCAGAATTTAGCCTAGCCATGCCTACTATAATGGGACCCCCATGGACGTTGCATGAAGCATTTAGCCATGCTCTGCCTATATGCAGAGAGTCACTCTCTGTTGAGCAGCCATGCCCTAGCGCTTGTATCAACATATATACTAAAATTTGTAAAACGCAGCCTTGGCACAATTTTAGCTAACACTCTTTCGAACGGTTTTCGGCTCCAGCCACTCAGCGGCGCGACTTACAGTCCGCTTGACGAATCAGCTGCGCGAAATTTCGTTGCGACCAATCACGAAAAGGTCAAACCACGGCGTCCATGTTATGAGGGTTTTTGTGCGTTACATCCAGATGAGCCATTTGGCAGACGTCCGTATTCCCAGGTGGCTCCTACTAGAAAACTCTGCGATTTCCTGTGTTCGCGAGCTCCAGATATAACCGTCGCAAACTTTTGGGCTGTTGGACCAAACTTTCCATTGACAAAATCCCGTTACAAACGCGCAGGAAGCTCACACGTGGATTTTCCTCTGCTCCACCGCTTGTAAGCGATTTCCCCCTGCTGTCTGCGGGTTTGGCGAGGTCACTCATCCCCGCGCGCATCGCGCTCCCGTGCAGGGGTAGCAGTCAATCTGGAGCTTGAACTCCGCAAGTAGTAGTTCGCGAGCTCCGTCCACTGCGCGGTTGCGCAGTTTGTCCCTTTTTAGCAATGTACATATTGTGCAACAGTTAAGTAATGCAATACGCATTACTTTTGCATACTTGCAAGTATGCAAAAGTAATGCGTATTGCATTACTTAACTAAAATTGGGCCGCGTGGGGAAATCCGGCGTTCCGCACACACCGCTCGTTACCGAGGTGACTCGATTAATTACGACTCGGCTATTCCCAGCCTCCCGCCGTAATCCCTATTTCGACTTGGCCTACCCGGCCTCCGCCAAACATAGAAATCCACAAATATTTCGACTCGGCTGCAAGTATGCAAAAGTAATGCGTATTGCATTACTTAACTAAGATTGGCGTTCGCTCCTGGGGTACCGGGTTCGAATCCTCTCGGAGGCACGGAAATATTTGCGGCGGGTAGGCCTGGGAGGCCGAGTCGAAATATTTGTGGATTTCTATGTTTGGCGGAGGCCGGGTAGGCCAAGTCGAAATAGGGATTACGGCGGGAGGCTGGGAATAGCCGAGTCGTAATTAATCGAGTCACCTCGGTAACGAGCGGTGTGTGCGGAACGCCGGATTTCCCCACGCGGCCCAATTTTAGTTAAGTAATGCAATACGCATTACTTTTGCATACTTGCAAGTATGCAAAAGTAATGCGTATTGCATTACTTAACTGCAACTTCACCGATAATTTCCTTACGTAGACATCAGGCGCCAAGGCACACCTCATTACGCGATCATTCGAAGCGTATCGGGTTCAAATCTTCGCAGGCCTTCCGTTTCATTACGGATTTTTTTCCTTCACCCTTTTGCCACACTCCATGAATCTTGTGGTCGAAACTCTAAAGCTAGCGCGCGCTCCTTGGCGGGACTAGCGCCACTTGGCACTCGATGGAGGTACGTGGTGACTCACATGTCCCTAGCCGGGGCTCCCTGGCCGGGGACCGGCCACAAAAAGTACAAGCTCTAATGTCGCGGGCGAAGCCCGCAAAACTTGTAGCTATATATATTCATATTGAGAATGATAGATTACGGAGGTGAGATAGGCATGCAACATAAGAAGGAAAAACCCGATAACTGGGAGAATAACCCTGAAGAAATTAATAGTAATCAGTGACACGGACATCCAAGGATCACGCTAGCTGCACAAGGTACAACCAACTATACATCACAAAACTACACGCAGCAACAGCGCTGCCGGCCCACCATGCAGGCCTGGAAGGGATCTAGAACGCATGGGTCGCGACAAAGTCGGCTCGGGTGCGGCGGAATAACACATCAGCCATGGTGCGAGTGAGGGCGAGTGACAGGCGCTGCCGCCAATACGAGGACCAGGTGCGGGCCGACCACGGGGCGGTCTGACCCTCGAGGTCGAGGCGGTCTTCACGGCGCTGGCAGCACTCGTGGAAAAACTCCGCTGTCGTGGGACCCATGGCCCCGAACTCCTCAAGGACAAAGGGGATGACCCGGTGGGGCCCCACATTGCCGTAGGAGGCAAACTTGTCGCGCTCAGCCACAGCGGCAGCAGCGCCGGCATCCACAGCCGCCCGGAGGATGTGGCGACCGGAGAGCGGCCGAGCCACGGAGACATCGATGAGCAGGTGGCAACCCTGCCCATCGTAGCTATATATATCTTCCACCCCATATGACACTGCCGGCCTTCTAGGCCAGTTCCCCACGCCGCCCTGTGTGTGCCTGATCGGGATCACATGACCCATCATGGTGGTGCAGGTGCATCTTGTGCACCCAGAGCAGGTGCTGGTTTACATCCTACACCTGCAGGTTGTAGCCCAGACTGTATCTGCCCCTTTCTCAGGGCTATGTGTTACATATGCTCCCCACGGAGCTATGTTCTTAATTCATTAATTAATGCGCATGGCACACAAACTTACCTTACTTAGTTTAATTTTCTTTCTTTCTTTCTTACTTACTTACTTATTGACATTATACTTACTTACTTACTTACTTACTTACTTACTCACTTACTTACTTACTTACTTACTTACTTACTTACTTACTTACTTACTTACTTACTTACTTACTTACTTACTTACTTACTTACTTACTTACTTACTTACTTACTTACTTACTTACTTACTTACTTACTTACTTACTTACTTACTTACTTACTTACTTACTTACTTACTTACTTACTTACTTACTTACTTACTTACTTACTTACTTACTTACTTACTTACTTACTTACTTACTTACTTACTTACTTACTTACTTACTTACTTACTTACTTACTTACTTACTTACTTACTTACTTACTTACTTACTTACTTACTTACTTATACTTACTTACTTACTTACGTACTTACGTACTTACTTACTTATTACTTACTTACTTACTTACTGACTGACTGACTGACTGACTGACTGACTGACTGACTTACTTACTTACTTAATTAACTATTTAATTAATTACTTATACTTATTCTGATTTGGCACGCCGCTTATACTTATACTTACTGACTGACTGACTGACTGACTGACTGACTGACTGACTGACTGACTGACTGACTGACTGACTGACTGACTGACTGACTGACTGACTGACTGACTGACTGACTGACTGACTGACTGACTGACTGACTGACTGACTGACTGACTGACTGACTGACTGACTGACTGACTGACTGACTGACTGACTGACTGGTACTGACTGACTGGTACTGACTGACTGACTGACTGACTGACTGACTGACTGACTGACTGACTGACTGACTGACTGACTGACTGACTGACTGACTGACTGACTGACTGACTGACTGACTGACTGACTGACTGACTGACTGACTGACTGACTGACTGACTGACTGACTGACTGACTGACTGACTGACTGACTGACTGACTGACTGACTGACTGACTGACTGACTGACTGACTGACTGACTGACTGACTGACTGACTGACTGACTGACTGACTGACTGACTGACTGACTGACTGACTGACTGACTGACTGACTAACTGACTGACTGACTGACTGACTTACTTACTTACTGACTTACTTACTTACTTACTGACTGACTGACTTACTGACTTACTTACTTACTTACTTACTTAATTAATTAATTACTTATACTTATTCTGACTTGGCACGCCGCTTATACTTATACTTACTTACTTACTTACTTACTTACTTACTTACTTACTTACTTACTTACTTACTTACTTACTTACTTACTTACTTACTTACTTACTTACTTACTTACTTACTTACTTACTTACTTACTTACTTACTTACTTACTTACTTACTTACTTACTTACTTACTTACTTACTTACTTACTTACTTACTTACTTACTTACCTACTTACTTATACTTACTTACTTACTTACTTAAGTAAGTAAGTAAGTAAGTAAGTAGTAAGTAAGTAAGTAAGTACTTGCGTGTCATGCGCAAAGGCATGCCACGGAGTACTAAGCTAATCTCATTAGAAAAATAATTACACAAAACTGCAAAAGTTCTAACAAATATCAAAGAGACAACCAGCGCAGGCCAGAAATCGGGAGAATCCCTATATTCTAACAAATATCGTCTGCATCATCCCCCAACCGTTAATTAAGCACTAGATGGGGATGTAATCCTCATCCGAGTTGTCCTCTATTGTAATGGCAGACGAGGCGGTAGTGTAGCGCCGGCTATCCTCATGCAGGACCAATAACCTCCACCTGCGGACTTCTACCCTGGCTAGCAACGGGCCGCGGGGCCCGTGGGGAGAAAATGGGAGCATACCCCTCGGGAAGGTGCTTATCGCAGATGGCAGCCCATTCCTCCTTGTCAATCATGCGGGCGCGGAGTACGGATAGTCCCAGAAGCCCTGCATCTTCAAGCAGTTGTGTCACATAGGTCCGGGTCGCGCCGCGCCGGTGCCCGGCGCGCGCAAGTTTGCCAGTGGGTTGCGATGGGACAAGGGGCCCCTGCCATAGGAGGAGGTGTCTACCTGGTTGGCCCGTCTTAAGCCCCCCGGCAGGGCCCACATCGGTATTCACCTGGTCTGTGCGGGCAAGAGGGCCGGCAAAGAGGAGGCGGCGGTGTCGGATATGGTATGGGTGACAAGAGGGAGCTCGCAGTAGAGCTCGGCCCGGGTGCGGCGTTCTTGGTAGCGGACGCCGAGCCTCGGATATGATGGAGCATTCAGTTCGAGTGACGGTGCCGTCAAGCTGCTGGCTCAGCGCCTGGTCCAGGGTCCACGCCACTAAAGGAGGATGCTGAGGACAAGGGCCTTGAACAGAATGCGCTTGCGTCGCTCACTCAGCTAGGTAGCGACAGGTCCAGAACCTGTCGAGGCGGCGGAGGGCCGCCCAGGCCTGGCAAATAAGCGGGTGTTGATGTCGTCGGCCGTGGAGGGAAGCCAGCTGCTTCCCTCCAAGGGGAGCTTGTGGGAGCTTGAAGCGAGTCGCCGGGGGGACGGGGCTGCCGTCCAGCAAGAGGAGGGTGGGTGGGGCTATCCCGCCCAGCAGGGAAGCCGATGGCCATGACCTCCGTTTTCTTGCTGATCATAAGCCCCACCGCCCGCGCTTCCAGTGATAAGCTGTCTAGCCAGAGTTGGGCTGACTCCGGGGTTTCCACGATCGGGTGTCGTGTCATCAGCGTAGATCAGATCGCTCAGGCGGTAGGGTGGGTCAACCCCGCCGTAGCTGGCGTACTCCGTGACCTCGATCCCCGGCGGGCGCCCCTCCACCCGGGCGAAGCGGGCTTGTGCACGCCGCATAATATAGTCCACCATAATGATGAATAGATATGGGGAGAGCACGCAGCCCTGCCACATGGCCCCGGTGTGCAGGTGAAGACCACCCACAGGGCGTCCCATATAACCGTATCGAATGCATGCCTTGGTGTAATCCACGAAGATCAATAGCAATGGCAAGAGGCCGGGGGCCAGGCGGCCCACTTCCTCGATCAGGCGGCGCGCGGTAATAGTGACCATAACACAATTGCGACCTGAACACGGAAGCCCATCTGGGACTCACCTAGGTGGGGATCGAGGCTGGCGCGCATGCGGTTCAGCAGGAGACACATGAAGACTTTCAGCATGCACGCAGCTTTGGAGGCATACGCCGCGGTAGTTGCCGGTATCCGCGGCGGACCCCTTGCCCTTGTAGAGCATGACCCGGACAGCGGTCTTCTAATACATCGGTGGGGGGAGGCGCCATCTCGTAGAATCCGGTTGCAAACACCCCGGAGGAAAGGCTCAAGCTCAGGCATCTTAACCATGCACCTCCGGTGAAATATTGTCCACTCCCATGGCAGCATCATTGCGGAGGGCCTCAGTGGAGATGGCAGCAGCCCATTCCTGGGGAGTCCACT